>KK122389.1:497377-568076 GCA_000611955.2 Stegodyphus mimosarum
AGAAATCAAAAGAAATTTGTCTAATTCATAATTATAAGTCACTGGTAGCTCTTAATGTATTATTTTTTAAAAGAATCTGATGTATACTCCACATGCTTCCTTGTACGGAATATTAAATCAAACGCATTTTTCCTTGTATTTCACTTAAGAATTTATCGAATTGAATTAAATGTCCTTCGTCGATAGCGCATAAACCAGAATAGAATAAATGCACTCCTTAAAATTCACTGTACGTATTTAGTATAGCTATATTCTGGCGCTAGGATCACTTAACAGCGTTACATCTCATTCATTTTATAACTCGGAATGTATAAAAATTATCTAGTCGTTGTTCTATTCAAATACTATAATAAATCTAAAAAAGTGTATAAAAGAAACAAAGAAAGAAGTTTTTCACAGACGGATTCAGCGCCGCTTACCTAACGCTTATACGCTACTCGTAAGCATTCTCCTCTGTCCGAAACAGACTGGCGACAATAGTTGCTGCTAATACGAAAGAGTTACATCCTCAAATTTCATTAGAGATATACTTCTCATTCAGTTAATGTAGTTCTCACTTCCCAAAAATATATAAAAACTCGAAATATCCTCAATATGAATTGAAAGATATAAAACTCAAATGCAGTTAAAACAATTTAAAGATTAATTTTTACAATTAAAATTGGAGTTCTTGCTCGAAAACCAACAATTTGGCCAGAAGGAAAGAAGGAAGATTTTTCGGTGCACAAAACTAAAAGTTTCCTATTCGTCCCATTCGGCAAAAAGACACTAAAGGGGCAGAAATAGTTTCACTATTCTGCTGTTTCAAATGCAAACACATATGTCTGCTATGGTAAGAAAAATTAAGCTATTAAGCTTAGCCGCACTTAAGCAACTTTTAAATTTTTGATAATTCTACAACTATTGCGTGCAGATTAACTAAAGGCATAAAAACCTTAACCGGAAGATAAGAATAAAATAATTCAACAATTTTAAAGCAAAAAAATGCGCAATTTACTAATATGTAAGAATAAAGAAAACTGAGCTCAAGGAGTAAGATATAATAAATATGTAAGAATGTAAGGTCTAATAAAACACGATGACTCCTCTAAAAAATGATTGGTGACCTCAGAATTAACTATTCTAAGTTTGGTGTTTTCGCCCCCTAAGTTCATCTGTTCTCCTAAATTCAAGATCTTTCTACGCTACATAACAACTTAAAATTAACCAATAGCAGTTTAGCTGCACTTATACTCCTACTTGGTATAAATACTCTTAGCAAACAACTGCGTCATTCCGTCTTTTTCTTAACTTCTGTCATGCAAACAACTCTACGCCTCTTATGCTTTTCTGGATAAGATGCTTACGTCATACCTTTATAACCAGTGTACATAAAATTATCGTATTTAACTATGATTGGATAAATGTCTACCAAGGTGATTTGATATTTGTGAGAGTAAAGTTTGATGATTCGTCAAAATCCAGTTTTGTTACATTCGTCTGTATCTCTTAACCCTCAGCCACTTCTACAGCCATGACGAATATCGGAAGCTACCAAAAGTACCAGTTTCGTCTATGCACTTAAATTATCACATTTTGGTGACTTTTGGCACTTTTGGTGCCGACGATTGCAACCACAAAGGGAAGTGCACAACTAGATGTTATATCAGTCCTATATATAAAATTTCAACGTTCTGAAGCTACTCATTTTTGAGATACATACATACATACATACATACGTACCTACATACGGCCACGAAAATAGTCTCTTCTGAATCCAATTTAAATCAGTTTTGTAATTCGTTTGAGTAAAAGGAGTCCTTTAGTCTGTCCTTACATAGAGATGACACGCGAAAACAACGATAATTGCATTCAATAGCGGTCAAATTGGATATTTTCTTTGAAATATGATACTCGGAATTTTTTGTGATTACAATACTTCCTTGGCTTCTTACAAGGAAGTAAAAATAATAAAATCGCTTGCGCTATAAAAGCAAAAATAGAAGATCAAAGCAGTCTTGTTCTTTTCTAACAGACATGAGCTTAATTGAAGCATAGCTCTCTTAAAATTCCCGATTGTTAGGCGAAATAAAACTTATAACTGCTCTGAGACATACTAGCTTGTCAAAATTTAATTTAAAAAAATATCTGCAATGAAAGATTCTACAGTGGAAAAGGGGAAAACGTTTGATCATGAGAGCAATGATTGATAGCCGCAATTTTAAGAAATATCAATCACTATTTTTTTATCACGTTTCAGAAAGAGAAGTTAACATTTTACAATTAAGATACCAGTTTCTGAAGTGAAATATTTTAGTTTGTATTAAATTTATAAAAAAGCATTAGGTGTTTACTGTTGCCTTTATAACGAAACGAATTTTATCTGTTCCTCCTTTTATTCAGCTTGTATCTACATAAGATAAAAGAGAAATCAGAAAGACATATCATTTAAAAATTTATTTACTTCTTTTAAAACTTAAACCACAAAGCATATATAATTACCATTGAAGTTATTTTTGAATAAACTTCGCTTTAGTAAACAGATTAGAAATACCGAAAATATTTATCGATATCAGCCGATCCCAGATTTTCTGCAAATTTTGAAGTTGGAAGGAATAAGAATCGAATCTGATGAAATTTAGACTGATTGTCAAGTGTCCTAAGGAATTACACCAGAAAGTAATTTAATCGTCTGCATAAATTTGTTATCTGTTACGAGCTCAGATTTTGTTTAAAGAATATTTTAATAACTGTCTTCTTATCACAGTTTTTTAAACATTAAATAGGATTCTATAGTTTCATATTCTTTAATTACTTAATCATTTTTATATTACCCTGTAACATAAATTACATATTTCTCGTTGGTCAGTGTCACAAAGTGAAGAACAAAATCACGAAAACTCGTAGTGTCTTGGAATGGACTAAATTCCACTGCCTATGCTAGGAGAAAGGGACAAACCCTAAGCAAATTATTGTTTCTAAACATGTGAATTATAGATTAATTCTGGTGAGAAGTTAGTGATCGAGCCGAATGTGTTCCTGCGAGCAGTTTCGGTTAAAATTATGTGAGTTAGATCTCTCAGGAGTTTTCTTCTTGCTTTCACGTGAAACAGGATCCTAATCTAGGGGTTTTATATTTATTAAAATATGTTTAATTTCTGTTAGGGCAGTCATCACTTTAATTTATATATATATGTAAGATATAAGAATATACGATAGCTGCTTTAAAAACTAATTGGCGATCTTAAAATTAACATTCTAAATTTGCTGATCTTCCCCTAAATTCATCTGCTGTCCCGAATTCGAGATTTTTCTACGTTGCGTAATGCTGCTAGAAAAGTGAAAACCCAAACTAATTCTAACCAAGCATAGCTCGTCTCTAGAACCACAAATATTTTAGTATAAATACTCCGGCGAGCTAATTACGTCAATCTTCTTCTGCTATCTTCTACTTTGCTCACAGCTCCTCGCTTTGCTTTCCCGTCTAAATTGATGTCAGCCCCGTTAATCTGTGCATATGAGAAATTATTGTAATTGTTTATGATCAAAATGTATACTGTCTACGAAGAATGCTTCTAATGTGCCTGGAAATAAAAATGTAATTAGCTGAACTTGGAAAGTGTCAACATCTTTTTCCATCTTTTCACTCGACTATTGAAAGCTGAAAAGTACCGATGTTAATTGAGCATCAAAATATCCATTATCGTTCACAACTACAACTGCAAGCTGATTCCTGTTCTATGCTTTTCGAAATTATTACGTATGTATAGTGTTTTCGTTTCATAATTTTATGGACGAAATTTTTAAACAAATAAAGTGAAAAATACTGCTTAGGAAAGAAGTCCTTTAAATGCGTAGGTTTTGCAAAATGTTTTCAAGAAACATTTACGCATAAAAAAGCTTAGAAACCTAAAAAAAAAAACAATGTTATTGAAAAGTGATTTTTAAATGTATTAATTCGATTCTTTGACTTTTCTCACGTCATAGCTAACGAAAAACATCTGTCGAGATGATATAGTGGGTAGGGGAGCCTACTACGGTTCGGAAGGGTCGGGTTTGAATCCCGGAGAAGGCATGGATATTTGTAAATGTACAGTGCCTTTGCGGGATGGAGGCTTTCTAAATATATGGCGAGCAGAAAGTTCTCTGGTCTGGTGGTAGGGAAGAAGAGTGGGAGACCCGCGGACTACCCCCCGAATTGCTCTCTCTCAAAATTGGGGTGGAATGTAAAAAACGAACTTCCTTGAGGCCCAATCATTCTTCCATAAAATACTTGGACAAGACGACAACAACAACCGCAGAAGAACCCCCCGAAAATGTTTCTCAACTTTTTGTGTGTGTGGAAAAGGAGGGGGGATCTTAGTCAAAATGTAAGCTGTGACTATTAAGAATACTATTATGCCCCAATGCTTAAGTTAAAGAATTTCAGGATTTGAGACACCTTTATCTCAAGTATCACTCTTCAGAATTCCCCTTTAGTGAAATATTTATCTGCTTTGTTCTTTGTTGTTGTACATTTTTTTACGTTCCAGCATCGAAATAACTTTACACCATATGAAACGAATACAAACTTTTTTTAATGTTACCTGCCTTATCAGTGCGTAAAAAAACATTCAATAAGCTTCAAACTGTAAAATAAATCCTAAAATTAGGCAAATCAGCGACCTTATTGTTATGTAAATTTTAAATAAAACACCAACAGTTTCGAGTGTTATTGGATACAGGTAGCTCTTCTACAGGAGCAAAAAATTTCTGAATTTAAATTTTTTAATATTGAAATTTTAAAATTAAATGAATATCCATAAAATGCACTGCTGATTGTTGATGAAGAACGGAGGGGAGGGAGATCTGTTTACGACAGGCTTGACGGTTTTGCCACACGTTTTTCATTATCGAATTGCAGAGCACCAGGTAGCTGGAAAGCGTCCACAGTAGGTAATGTCTGCAAGTGTCTTTTCATTGGTAATCTGGCAGCTATAATGCTGTAGGTTACATACTTGCCGTAAACTGTTCTAAGATCTGTAATTCACACTTCGAGCAGGAATTGAAGAGAGGTAAAGCAAATAATTAAGTCTGAATCAGTCATTTCGTCCTCTTATTTCTGGTTCTGTCTGTGTAATATAATTATAAAACCGAGATGAAAATACGTTAAAGTACATTTGCTCGTCCATTTAAGGCTACAAAATAGAAAGTTATTTGGACAATAGTTCCACACTTTTATTTAATACATTCATGAGAAGGAACGTTTGAAATATTTACAGTTAGACCTTTTATCAGAATGAAAACATAGCAAAAGTAGTTGAAGATATCCACTCACTTCATCCCTCTAAATCCTAGCTGTTTATTTGTTTAAACTTATCCACACTTGTGCAAATAAGTTAATGGCATTCCTCTTTTCACGAACTTAATCGCACTAAGAGTCCTCACCCCCGCAGAACTGGGGCCGGGGTTCAACAGAACTTTTGAAGGATCTGCGCAACCCACCTGAGTCCAGGGCATCACTGGTCGTTAATTTGCTACCTACCAATCGCTCGGGCTGTCCGTCGCAGAGGGCCATTACCCAGACAATCCCGGGCTACCAGAACCACAATACTCTAAGACTTGCCCGACTTCGGGCAGGCCAATAAGTGCCCTTTCCGAAGCCCCCAGAACCACTAGTTCATAATTTGTGTACCCCCGTGGCCGAGATTGTCTAGGTACAGATCCCCGGAGGAGCCCACTTGTGTAAGAAATATCTTAATAGGTGACTTCATAAGACCTAATGGCTTGTATTTTATTAGCCCTTTGTCAAAGTTAAGCCATGTCTGCGGCACGCAACTGTACTCCAATTGTCTGTATTGCCGACGAACTTATTTGATATGGCTCTAAACCGTTTTTTAGTTTCTTAATATCGAGGATAATGTAACCCCATTTTGCAAAATTCCTAAATTCTTTAATCTCAGCATTTTGCTGTTCAATATCCTTGAAAAAAATGATCTTTAATTTTTATTAGGTAACCTAAGCGTAGACATCGGTTTATTTTCCATTTACTCATTTATCTTTCATCCGTACAGAACATGTTTACAAGTGAATATGAAGGAACAGATTAAGAAAAAGAAGAACTTATCCTTATATCTAAATTAATTCGTAATCTTCATGTTCAATATTTTATTCTCAAATAAACAGCAATTAGGTATACCAATTTAATTAATGTAACCACTTTCATGAATTTTTTGTTGTTTATTTTCTCGCTTATCCTTTCCCTTCGGCAACATTTATATTTGAAACTGAGATTTACGAATTAAGGTGCTCTGGTGGCGTGATCTTCAGCTTTAATTAATGCCCTCACTACGTACTATCTTGAACATCCAACATCCTTTGCAGTGTTGGTTGGTAAAAAGTTTTCTAGAAGTCTTTCCCTGTTGTGTCTTAATTTCAGCGGACTAACAATAATGGAGCTGTTACGAGCATTGAAGACTATTGGGGATTCTCAGTTAAAATTAAGGACTTAGAGAAGGAGTGTAACTAAGAATCTTAGTACCACTCCCAAGTCCCTTAGTTGGTATACTCGAACAGTGAAGTATGGAAGTTGCGGGAAAAGGAGATTTGAAACGTAATTAGATGTCGGGGAAATGCACATTTTCGAATGGATGAATCGCTCCAAATGCGGCGAGATATCGGGCCGCCTGAGGAAAGTTAGAAATAAGAATTTAACTTCTAACAACTTTCTAAGTCTTATTGATTCAAAATATTACTTCCGAAGAATTTATTAAATCCATCGCTTTTACTCGGATTTTCTGCCTTGTTGTTCTAGACGAATACACTAAACTATTTGATTAGAAGTTTTTCTGATCTAATTGCTTGGTGTATTGGTGTAGAACTAATCTATAGTTTAGTGTGTTGGTAATGTATTTGTGTGATATAATTAGAAATTTTTCTATTTATGGCAAAATGCTAAGCAATTTTCATATGCTATAGGATATTTACGTAGAGTGTATTGTAAGCAGAAAAAACCGTGTTATATTTGTGTTACACTCAGGGCTTAATTTCTAAAATCGGCAAATGAAATATATAAAAGAAATCTAAAAGGTTTCAGATTTTAAATTACGCCAAAAGGGGCGCTTTTTTTAACATTTTGTGTGTTACCTTTATGTATTAAATATCATGTTCTTCTCACTTAAACCATAAAATTCAGTTAAAGAGAATTACCGCAAAATAATTTTAAACTGAGCATATCTTTAGAATTCGCGATACACAGTCTCACGCGCTGGAGATAAAAAAGTTTTTCTTTTTTTCTGTACAACGTTGCCATTACTCGCTTTGAAATCTTTGAGTCTGTTAATCAAAAATTCGTTAAACTTTTACAAAATATGAAATCGATAATGAAAGAAATTCCAAACTTGAAATTCTGGCTTCCAGATGCCCATATTCGCAGTAAGATACGTCATTCAAAATTGGATGGCTCTAGGTACTATAGTTTTATCACAATACGAGAAACATACATATATTTATGTAAATTCTTCATTATGTGATTTTTTTAAGTATAATATAAGGCGATAATATTTTGTGGCAACACCATGAAAAGTGAAACGGGCATTAAGATTAAACCGACGCAAAATCTCAAAATGAAAACAGTAGTTCTTCAGGGAGAAAGCCCCATTGGACTAATAACGAAAATAATTAATTAAGGAAATTAAAATTAAAATGCAATAAAATATAATAAAATTACAGGAAAATACTAATTAATTAATTTTTCATCTTAAATAGTTAAATCAACGAAGCAAATTATCTAATCTCGTCTTATTTGAGGCTCCCGCCGGACTTGCGGTTTCTTTCCGAAAACAAGAAGCGATATCTTGGCCCACCTTTGGCTGAATTTGAGTTCCTGAATATACGGTATAACATACTTTCAAGGGATGAGGGAAAAAACATTTTTTTTCCAGCGCAGCAATGGGAAAACGTAAAACGTGAATAGAGAAGATGCTAGAAGTAATATGAGACTATAGAAAGACATTTTAATGGAGAAATGAAACTTCGAAAACAAACAGACAAGACTTTCTGGTTGCGATGTCCTGCCGATATCATTCTAGCTGTTAAGCAGCATGCGACTGTAAAGATATTTTCCCCAAATCCTATAACAACATGAGAACAAGAGTAAGGTTTACGTAAGCGATAATTTTTTTCGTATTCGATCACATAGTTCAAGTGTGTGGGAGCTCTGCAGTGAGAGTCACTAGCTTTGGACGTGCATTACCAAGGTAATCACTCTTAGTACTTCCGCAAAGAAAATATTTTATCATCCCTCATTATGTTCATTTCATTACCTGGAGAATAAGAAATGTATATGTCGATGCAAACGTTTCTTTCCTTTAAAAGTCTTAACCTCCGTTAAAGCGTTTGTTCCCGACAGAAGGACAGGCATGCATTTGGAGGTTATAATTTTTTAAGGCATATTTATTTTTAAAATATTTTTTTCTCTTAAACTGAGTGTCAGTTACATAAATAGAAGAGCCGGAACCCTTTATTTAGGGCACCGGTGCGCTCCTCCTAGAATTGTGTTTTACCTCAGAAACTAAGAAGTACCGTAGACGGGCTCTGGTGGGCTCCGGGGCAATTTAACCTCTGGTTACACGTGGAGAAAAGCAACAACGCGCTATATAAAAGCTTATACTTCCATCAATCACTATTTACTGCAAGTTCGTACGTTACAGAGGCTTTTCTCACTCCTCCACTGGTTAGTCTACATACAATCACGTTATTTTGAAAGCAGGAGAGCTGAAAAATGAGCAGTGCCCTCGTCTGGACTCGAACCACGGAGCTCTCGAATACACATCGAGCGTGTTGGCCACTACACCACGAAGACATGCTAAAGAGGCAGGAGAAATACCTTATATACCCCCTTTTAAAGGGCGCTGGGAATTAGGGGTCCCAGTCGCCAAATCCTGTGGTGGAGAAGCATCATTCACGATCTTTTGTTTTAGTTCTGGCCCCACTGTTAAGACATTATGCATTTTTTTGAAAGCCACGGACTCGAACTACGGACCTTTCGAATATGCACAGAGCGTAGCTGAGGACTACACCACGAAGGCATGCTAAGAAGGCGGGAGAAATACTTTATAAAAAATTATATTTCATAAATGTCAATTATATTGCCGCTTATACGCTAACTTACGTTTGTATTACTGAATGAATTTGAATCACTGTTGCTCAGAAAAAATGTCCTTTTATCAATATTCTTATCTCTCATATATACAATAAAAACCGTATGCTAATATTAAACTGTTTTTATCTTGAGCGCCATGAATAGATGGATTTAAGTTGGAGATGATTACCATTCTGCAGTTACTGAACAGTTACAGGGTAGATGTTAATATCCTTTGAAATGACTATCTGTTTCCTTAAACAGACTTTTGTTTTAACGTGATGTTTCTCAGTCTGATATGGTTATTGTTAGCTCGTCTGACTGTCACCAAAGTACTAACCTTTCGCAGTAAATATTTTATCACTACCGAAAAATCATTTATTTTCGAAACATGAAGTAATTATTCAGTGAAGAAATTAAAAAGATTTAAATACAGTTTAATGAGATTAGTTTTGCATTTCAAAGCTCTGTTGGTGAAATATTATTGAAGCAATCCGAAAAGTTGCGAAATTCGTATGCGCACTAATAGTTTGTTAAAGAATATATGCCATAAATTTTAATCACGTAAAATGTTACTCCGAAGAGTTAAGTAAGGAATTAGTCAGGCTGGTCACAATTTCAATTTAAGTACGAATTTGCAAAGTATTTTAAGTGGTGTAAATTTGAGAGACATAGGAATCGTAATTATATCGTAAAATTAACGTGAATTATCTGTTATCTGAATTATCTATTTATCTGTTTTTCTGAAATTAAAATTCTTTTTTTTAATTCAGTACTGTAACAAAATAGACGATCTTTCGTTTGATATACTGTTGTTGTTCTTGATTTATCGTATTTCGCTGCCAAATAACCCGCAATTTTAAGAATATTTTTCATTTGTTTTAAGCTATCGGAAAACATAAAACTGAAATCCAAGTGTCCAAAAACACATAATTTTTTAAGAAAATTGTACATGCGAACTAATATGTTCATAGACATGAAACTTTGTTTTGTTTTCTGTAAAATAATTTAAATTTAATGAAACATTTTATACGAGTAACACATACGTTTTGCAGACAAATACAGCATTATGCAAAATCAATTATTTCTCATTCTAAATTTCTTCTGAGGAAGTTAAAGTCTTATCTAAGAGCAAAGACATTCTAGTCTGGTTTATTTAAAAATAGACGGGAACTATTATTTAATTAACTTCATGTTAAGAGAGTCATCGATCAAACTGGAAGATTCATATTTGGTAGTTTCTTCTCAGCAGGTTCTGAAACTCTGTCGCTTCACGACTTTAATGGCAGCTTAACAGCTTTGACTGAGACCATTCATCATCCTGCGGATCTTGGAATTTCACGTCACTTTGCTTTGCCGATGAGCACTTAAAATGTAAGATTATATCGGAAATCGTTGTTCAAGATGAGTGATAACCAATTGGAAAAAAGAAACTGCTCAAAAATGAGCTGCAAATACCATCCTTTGTCTTTCCAGGGCTGCTTGCAGTGAAGAGATAGCACAGAAATAAGATTAAGAAAAAACTCTTGAATATGAATTTCAACGGTTTAGCGTGAGAAGCTTTCTCAAAGAATGTGATACACACAGAAATTTGCACTGCATGGGTATCGAGTGTATATTGAGTGGTTTCCCAAATTTTTCTAAAAGAAAATAGCAAATTACGTAAGATAGGAAGTTAAATGCTCGGTGGATATTATTACAAGTAAAATAAAAATAAATATTTTTATACAGTAAGAGAAAATTATAAGATCATCTGCTTGCTGAGACAGCATTACTTAATTTTTATTATTTTTATCTGTATGATAAATGAGCAAGAAATGAATTTTATAGTAATAATTATTTTTAACTACGAAATTGTTAACATTATTCGAGGGCTTCCAGGAATGTCACTAATTAAGTTTCATTAAAAAGTACTGTTTCGTAGGCAAAAATTAAACTAAAGATGGATTCCACAAACAAAGCGAAGTTATTTTTCACGTAAAAAACCAGAGCTAAATATGGTCAATATCTGCTCCTTTTCATTATCCTTTTTGCATTCTTGAACAGTAATTTTTCATCATGCTGATGTGACGTAAACGTTTCTGTAACAGCTGTTTTACGTATCAGAGTTTTATTCTACATTGATAATTACTTATATCTTTCAATTTATATTGTAAAGATTTCTTATACGGGGATGGATACAACTCTCAGATTGACAATGGACTCTCCCAATATTTAATAACAGCTGAATAAAAAAAAAACGAATTTTAAAAGAAATTTTTCGTGGAAGATTGTTTTTCTTTTTTCCAGTGCCTCTGGCATAGGTATATGACAAAATGTAGCTTACCAGCAGATACATTGGTGTACAAAGCGAGCAAATCAATGCCAATTAATCACTTTCGTTATTTAAGCGGCCACTATCTGTTTATTTGATATTCTAAGATGCTAAAAGGGAATATGGCTACTATTCTGAAAGGTGAACGTATACACATATAAGAAATTACAGAAATGCTTTTTTTTACATGCTGTCGGGATGTAAGTAGATAAATCGATTATCTAGCAGTTAGAAGATCCATGGTTGCAATTTCAAAGAAAACAGTAATTTTTAACTTTTCCTGATACGAAATGTCTAAGTTTTTATAATGGCTTCCGAACCGAAATATGGTCGACGACAAATCACCAGTACCTAAATTTGATTGACTAGGAAACGTACTTCCCTCTACTCGCACATTATGCGCGACGAGTGTAAGAAATTACAGCATCCTCTAACATCAGTGGGTAAGAGTTTAAAATATCCAGCCACCATCTGCTTCGACTCGATGCGAGGATACAGTTGACACCGGTTATTTCCTGGTTTCGAAAATCTTAATGTTCCTTACACTCTTCGAAAACAGTGCTCAAGTTCTGTGAATAGTCGGGAAACATTTGGATATCATATAACGCCTAAAGGTCATCATGACAACTATTGAGAGCTAGTAATCCAAAAAACCATATCAGTGCAGTCTTCATACTCCACAGCAGTTGCCTTTTTCCGCTCTTTACGTAATACTTAAAATTCTGTGAACGCCAATATGACTGAAACAGCCTTTCATTCAAATTACCACAACCGCCCGAAACGCCGGAGATTGATATGTTGCTTTCTTCTCTGCCCATAAGGTATGCAGTAGCAGACGCATCTTCTCCAAACGCATCGTATCAGTTTATTACAGACAGCTTGCAATAAAACTTCTAACAGAAGCGTCTTTGTTAGGAAGCAGAAAGGATACCATTTGCAATCTTCGTCTCTCTTTGCACGTTCATGACGAGGAGGGGAAGAAACAGACGGTGTGTGTAATGGACGTTGAAGACGTTTCTGTGTTTTAAGCATAGAGGTTAGCGAAAGCTTTTGATTTTATAAGGATTAAATCTTTCGGAAACATTCCATTCCTCTTATTTCCTGTACAGGTTTAAATTCTAGCTTAAAACTCCTGTTTTGGTTATTTGTTTATCGTCAGAAAGAGAAGGAAATCAGAAGATACTGCAGATATATATTTAGCCTTTATTTTATAGCGTCTCGTGCTTTTTGCAAACACAAACTAACGAGACTCTAGAAGACTGTGTGAGGAATTATCATCAAGTTTCTGAGTACGACAACGTCCAGAGAAGGGAGTAAAGAACCCTTTACTAACTCAGTATAATCACAGATGTCACGATTCGTACGTACAGAAGCCAACACTTTTGATTTAGCTCAAAAGAGTGTTGACAAACCTAAAACAATATGTAGTAAGTTTAGCCTAACGACTTGCATGGTAATTTAACTCGCAGGGTGGATATTACTAATAACAGTCCACATAACAAGTCTAATGGATAGAAGTATTCAACGGCACAGAAATGTAATCGTTAGTAAATCAGTATAGCAACGTGTCCTTCAAGTAGGCATAAAACGCTCTAAAGTTACCTTCCCTTAAATAGTATTTCTTTGTACCTCATCTAAATAGATGCCTGCTATCTTATTAACATTCTGGCAAGAAAGCATGGCTTGAAAACTAGAATTAAAAGAAAGCTGCTTTAAAACAGAAATTGTCTGTTAGATGAACTAAATGAATCCCGCAATTTGTTTAAACCACAAGTGAAAAAATAAAGGTTGAGAAAGTTTGAAAAAGACATTATACTAAATGTTTCTTTAGAGTTTTTTTTAATTCTAGACATTATACTACTTGCTGTCTCCCTTATATTAAGCTTTTGCCTTGGGCGTTTTTTCTGGTAAGAGAAAATTCGGCGTCGGTTTCCCTTATGTTTAACTGCTAATCAGGTTGTTAATATTTTTCAGTACTTTGGAGCTTCATAAAAGTATTAATCAGGGAAAGACGAAGAGACCAAGTCAGTTAGTGCCCTTTTCTGCGATAAATGTAGATCGTTTGGGAATTTAGTAAAAAGTTAAATACACATTTGATAAAGATTTTAATTTACGTTTATTTGCACTTTAGCTCCAACTTGCTTTTATATTCTTACACGCAGGAATATTTGATAAAAGATTCTGTGAAAAGAAATAATACTAAGCACTGTTCCGATCTTCAGACCATTTCCTATTTTGCAGTCAAGAACCTACGCATCTTCCAATATGCTGTCTTATTATTTACGAAGTTTTAGAAACATTTTCTAATGCGCTGTAATTTTCTTCTTCAAAACAGCATTTTTATTTTGCAATTCAAATTTTCGTTTGTGCTCTGTTTATATATGTTCATCCGTATCCATATAAGGACAATTAATCCTGTTGATAAGCAATCAAATATGAATGTAAAAAATGTAAGGACAAGGATGCATTTTGAAATTGCACCTTTTATATGGAACACAAATTCAGAAAGTTTCGATCATTGTAAGTAACAGTGGGAAATGTTATTTATCAATATTCTTATTTTTAGTTTTTAAAGGACTATGAAATCAATTACAAAGTTAACGTAAGGTGAAAAACAAGGGAAATTGATACATTTAATTTAATTCGATTATCAAAACAGAAACAGGATGTTATACTGTTGCCAAGGGGACGGTGGACTTCAAAAATTAGTTTTTTTAAGTTTTTGTGTTTACAACAAGAAATTTTATACATATACATATTATCAGTTAATAAAATATATGTTCAAAATTTCGAATCATTTTAAATTAAAATTTTTAAAGCAAATAATTAATTATTTTGACTAAAGATTTAAAATGCTCGTTGCTCTCTAATTTTCAGTATTTTTCCTAATTTTTCCTTTTAGTTAGTTATAAAGACTCGACAAACGTTTTTGTGTATCCGTTATTGAATATGATGGATAAAAAATTTTTAAAAAGGATTTTTGTGAATTTATACCCAGGTTTCGAAAGAAATGTCGCCTTTTGTTAAAGATTATCACAAGTTTAAACTTCTTAATATTCTCATATCCAAAAATGCATACACAGATCTACTGTAATCATTTAACTGTTTTTAATTTCATAATATCAAATATGACAAAAATAAACATATCGCAAATTAGTATGTGATTGGGAGTTATAGGTAGAAACAATTTATGCATTATATCCAACGAAACATTTAATTCACCCTCACTGTATGTTTTAGCTTTATTTGTTACATTTACAGTATCTTTTAATGCTCTGCAATATTTTTTATTATTTCTGTTTTTTCCAAGCAGCTAAACTTCTCTTTTTGCTTTGTTTCAAGTGACATTGATCATGCTTTTTTGAAACGAGTAGGAAAAAAAAACTTTGTTTCCTCCTGTTCTAAGCGTATCGCATTACGATAACCAAAGTTTAATTCATTGTTGTCAATTCTGACATTTCTAGCCATTTCTTAGAAATAAATATTTCTTTTGGGCAAATATATAAATTATAACATCAGTAAAATAACTGCTGAAATATTTTTTTTTACATTTTCTCCAAAATTTAAAAGCAAAGTTTACGTTGTTTACACATTTTAAATGCTGGTAACTTCTTTAAACTTTAGAACATTTGAACGCGGTTTTTTGCATATGATGTAGTTACGTATAAGGAATATTACAAGAATAAAAAAAAACAAATTCATATTTTGGTTAATTTTTAGCCATTTTAAAGTCCACCGTCCCCTAATGATTTATCGTGTGCACACGATCACAGAGACTCAGTCAGCTTGGGCTATCTTTTACTGCATGATACTTAGCGAAATGGTGACGTCGGTTGTGAAGTCTTACTCTCTGGGAGCATAAAATGTATATCCTACTAAAGACGAGATAGCGAAATCTTGCTATGTCCAGAAAAACAAATAACTGCCTACGAAGATTATGACAACCTTTTAACTTCAACTGAAGTGAACAGAATATGCACATACTCGGTGCTTACAACTAGCCACCACTTGTGGCTAAGTAATGTAAAAACAAAATAGCATGTAAAATCAGAATGAATTAGATTTTAACAACACGACTGGCTCCTACTCCAATCTAAGTCCTCTAATTCGGCTACGCAAAGTAAAGCCGAGTCTAGAATATCAATATAATCTAACGTAAGTGGTTGTCACTAATATTCAGCTATCTGGGAATCTACCTTGCAAATAAGCGGCATAGCTCGTTCTTGGGGTAACCAGCTCTGCTTGTAACTACTTGTAGCTACTGTGAATTTGTAAATGCTGTTACTTAAATACTATTTACGAACTCATTGAGATTTATATATAAGTCATTTAAATTTAAATTCTTGGAGGAAACTGAGGTCAAAAGGGAAAGGAAAGTTTTCCAGAATAAAAAATAATTCATTAGTACGAAATAAGGTCATTACACTGTTACCGCATATACGCTGGTTAAATGTGCCTAGAATCAAGATGCAAGAAAAAGATGAAGAAGTAAATAACTCAAAATACATTACCTTTATTTTCTTAAAAAAGCATTTTATGGAAGCAGCATGAACAGATTCAACATGTAAACAGATGAAGAAAATACATCGGGCCTAATGTATTTGTTTAACTTCTACAAAAACATGTCTGACTTATTGAGATCGCTCGCTCAATTGGACATGAAATAGCTTTACATTATGAATGTCCTGTATGCGTGTTATGAATACATGGAACATTTCGCCTCTTATACAGTAATGTTTGATTATTACCTTAAGTATTCTCATTGTTAAATCATCGTATATACTAACGTGTAAAAGTTAAATCTTTTGCCACTAATTTGATGCAGTTTCTCCGATAACAAATATTTAGTTATTTTATCAGAGTGTGACAGAATGTTGACCATGATTCAAGTTTGAAATCAGCAATATCAAATTATTCCACTAATATTTTTGCGTACATTGAATTACTTTTAAAATTATACAGGGCTTTTCCAGTACTTTTATTAAACTTTTTTAATCGAACGGCGGGTATTGTTTTATCAGCGTTGGCCAGTCGTAAGGCCAGAAGTGGTGGCCATTTTATTTTGAAATCACCTAACAAGCAACCACCATTATCTTCTACAGGAAAACAGACAAATTTCACCCATGCCTTCTCCGGGATTCGAACCCAGGCCACTTCGGTATCGCAGTCGGCTCCTCTAACATCTAGGCGGCAGTTTTGTCAAGTATAAAAATGCTTCTTATTTAAAGAGGTAAAGACGCCGCTTCCCTATTTAAGCGCAGGTCTCCATTAAAGCCAAGTGAGAGAACAACAAAGAACTGTTTACCTGAAAAGATAGAAAATAAAGAAAAGGTTGATGACAGAAGACAAATACAAAAAGTGCCATTGGCACATTAGCATGCCTCTATGTTAGCGTATGATATCGTTTAGGCTCTCGTACACAAGTTAAACATAAAAACCGTGCATAATGGAAAAGCAAATACAGTGAAAACAAATAAGCAACAGAGCAGTTTAGAAAAGCCCAAATCCCATAGAGAATGACTGTTGCCAACGAAGCACGCAAAAGGTCGTAAGCTGCTTTGAATTTGGAAGATAAACAGAGAAACATAGAAGGAAAACGCAAGCAAGGGAAACCTAAGAGTAGACGTACATTAAAAGGATAAAATTCGACCTGAGCCAAAAAGATACATCGTCTTGTATAAACCAGAGGATGGGACAGCTTGAATCCTGAAACATTAAAGGAAGTGCAAGCACTGCAACAGAAAGCCTTCCTTGTCGTTCTACAAGGGTTTTTTTTTTAAAACGGTTGCGGAATGCTGAGACCATCAGCAATAAATCTCGACAAAAACCCTGCATAGTAGAGAACGAATGCATTATTTTTTTTTGTTAAGGCAAAATAATGTCTCGGAAATAATAAAAACAAAAATATTGTCTTTTCAGGAACATCAAACTACGTGATTAAATAAATGTTTACTGCACTACTTGCTTAAATATTTCCTTACTGCACACTAACTGCTTAAAAGAGAACTTTATTTCTCTTTGACGCTATAAAATGATAAGCTCATGTTATCATTATGTATGATCTAAGAGAAACCGAAGAATACAGAAAAATATTGTTGAATATATACAATAAATCAATGCTCTGATTTTATTTTCTCTGTTTTCTGCTCAAACACTTTTCACCGTAAATTATTGGCAACAGATTTAACTTTTCAGACAGCGTAAATTCTCCAAACAAAAGTTTTGTCACAACAGATTTACAATAATTACTTGGTCAAAGTAAATAAATCTGAAACCTTTAAATGCAGTTAACTCAAATATATTAAAAAAACACTAATTTCAAAGGAACTGAAATTGTTCAGGTTTGCTTTTACAGTTATCGTGGGCATACACTGAAGTACTGAAAGATGCATATATTGAAGTATTTAAAGATGCTTTATTAAAGTACTTAAAAAGTACTAGTCTTTAAAGAAAATTAGTTTACATTTCCTCCGTAGTGCAACCAATGAATAGAAAACATCTGAAGAGTGATTTCATAAGAGATTTTTTAACTCAAGCTGCAAGAATTATAATTAAATATGAGAGGTTGAATAATTTCTAAGGTTATTTTGATTAGTTTAATAAGCAGATTTATTTTGCAAAATAAATAAAATGATAATTTTTACTTTCTTGTACGAAGTAAAAAGGAAGAACTGTAATCGCGAAAAATTTCGGGTATCATATTTCAACGAAAATATCCATTTCAATAGCTGTCGAATGCAATTTAACGATGGTTTTGCGTGCCATAAGGACAGAATAAAGGGCTCATTCCCCCTCACCAAACATATATATATATATATATATATAAACTGATCTAAAATGGATTCTGAAGAGATTTTTTCGTGGCGTCTGTACGTACGTACGTGTGTATGTATGTAACTCGCATAACTCAAAAACGAGTACCCTCAGAACGTTGCAATTTTGTATGTAGGACTGCTATAACATGTAGATGTGCACCTCGTATTTTGGTTGCAATCGCCAGCACCAAACATACATATATATATATCCACTCTGTTATTCGGCTCAGTGAGCTCAGTTTCTTTATACTTAGATGTTTGTAAATTGTGCAGTTTTTGCTTTAAAAATTATAAAATTATGTTGTCCTTGTCTTCCGGTTAAGGCTTAGTTAACGTGCATGTTATAATTGCAGAATCATCAACAATTCAAAAGTTGTTTAAGTGCGGCTAGTCTGATTATTTTGACCATAGCGGCTGTTGGAGTTTTACTACTTAAGTGTTTAAGTTTTAAAGTTCAATATCAAAAGAAAGTCAAAATTAGGATAACCATTCTAAATCACATGAATATGACAAATTCTGCATGGGTGTAAAAGTTTGTGACATAAATGATAAACAACATATATACTGTAAAACCTGTGTGTTCAATTAAACAGTAAATAGTGACCAAATTAACTCCAACAGAGTAATTAAATTGTTGCGTTGTGTACACTTAAAATACTATTGGTTCCAGTGTTCTAAATTAAAAGTGAAAACATTACAAGAGATGTTAAATTAAATATAGGATTTATTAAGAGATAAACTTACTTAATACAAATTTTACATAGGTGAGGTTGGTGGTGTTAACAAAGGTAAAAATAAAATTTTTCATACTGATTTTGACAATTACTTATCAGTGAACATTGAAGATACATGCTGCCCTTAACATCAGACAAGTGATGGGTACTTCTGCCACGTCACAGCGCAGCCACATTCTTCGGTAAAAAGGAAAAGAATGAAAATTAGAAATCTGAACAGGAAAAGGTAGCCTCGGAGCCTTCCGCCCTTTCTATGTGGAAATCGTCCTCATTTCGTCGCCCAACATAGGTGGTTTCTCTCTTCCATTTTCTTCAAACATCGTTCTATGATAACGCAGACAGTTTGCTCGTCTGGTGACACCTTCAGTATTTTCCTTCTCGCCGTCTGCCAACGTCTCTCTCCCTCTGTCTCGTAGATTGCTCCAAGCCTTTTTCTTCCTTTCGCCAAATACTCGTTTGGCGATCAGCGATGGTAGAAGCCAGGCAAATTGCCCGGCAACCCCAGGGGAAAAATGCACACAGGAAGGTGAAGCAAGGTAGTTCGAACTCCTGAAATTGGCGAATAATCGCTGATCCTCCAAGGTCATCAACCTGTCAGCAGAGCTAGCCTCGTCTCGGGGTCCCAATCCAGCATGTAAAAAGCCTGCAAGTAAGCAAATCACCCCGTCCCCTCGACCTTGGCGTAGCGTAATGAAAGCTGAAATTACCCTCTCCGGCAGGGTGCAGAAGTATCCTTTGATGACAGAGGCTTCCCAGACCACTGTCTGGCCGGTGAAGAAAGTGTCATAACAAAGTCATAAATCTAGATTCCCCAAAAGGCAACGTAAAAAGGTTTTCGAAAGAATTAAGGATTTCCTTTTTTTAAAAAACTAATTAATACAAGGGCGAAGAACAGTACTTCAATTAAAATATAATAATCACATAGAAAAATTTCTTAGGTTTTTTACAACACCAAACACGACCACCATAGTCAGAAAATAAAATTACTTCAATTAAAATATAATAATACGCAGGAAAAATTCTATGTTTTCCACAACACCAAAACGACCACCATAGTCAGAAAATATGGATCCCAAATTTAGCAGAAAAGGGGGCACATTAAAAACTTAAAACTTTAAACACCAACTTGTGTAAACAAAACTGTAAAAGTGCCTTAAAACAATTGACCTTAAGGTTTAACTTAACAAGACATTAAACATTAAGCAACCAAGTTAAGAAAAGTATTAACTAAACAAAAATTTTAAATAGTTAACCAAACTACCAAAAGTAAAAGAAGAAAAATTAATTACTCAAGCAACTTAAAATCAGAGTTAACCAAAACTGTCAAAAAAAAATTAAATGACAACAATTACTTTTCAACAAGCAAAAAAGCTTAAGTTCACTTCAAAATAAAAACAAATTAATAACCTTTAAGTCTGATAGCAGAAATAAGTTTAATCATAACAATTAAGACATTTTAATTCATAACTGAAATATGGAATACATAACACGGCCATATTTGTTTACACTTAAAACTTGCAGAATAACAGATTTGTTGCCAATCTAGAGAAACTAAGCTTTGCAACAACAAATATAACGCTTTATTTTAGGAATGCGAATTAAATCAAGCTTAATCCATTCTGGAATTATCATTTAAAATATAAAATTATCCCATATATTGACTCAGCATAGCCGTCCGCAACACATTAAGCTAGTTTCTAAGCATTCAGTGTCTTTTTCCCGAGTAAGACGAAAAGTAAGCTTTCAGGTTTGTGCACTGAAAAATTGTCTTCTTGCCCCCTGGCGGAATTGCTTGTTTTTGCTTAGAAACTCTAATTTTAGATGCAAGTGTTTTTTAACTGTACTTGATGGTTTGTGTTTTTCTATATCTTTCAATTTTTAATGAAAATATTTTTAATTTTTATGTATTTTTACCTTGTCGCGAAATGAGAACTGAAATAATTAGTAGCGCATGTGTATTAGGTAAGCGGTGCTGAATCGTCTGTTGAAAACTGTTTCTTTTTCCATTTGGTTAATTTCTTTTATCCGACGTTTTAGATTTATTATAGTATTTGAACAGAACATATGGTAATTCTTCAAATGTTATAATTTTTGTGCCCTCTTGAGTTGTAAATGAATAAGATGTAAAGTTGTTAAGAGAACTTAACGTCAATGTGTCACTATGATAAATAAATATATTGTTGTGTAGCAATTTTCACGTAACACTTAATTATTTAAGTTTGACTTAAGATTAATTTTCATTATTCTAAATTTATGCTACACAACGTTATTTTATTTAATATCTTGTATTTATATTTGCTTTGGTTTAATTTTAATTAGGGGTTTTGGTACTTTAAGATTTGTACGTCTCTTTTTTCTTTGTACGTCCGCTGGTTACTCGTAAACACGTTGAAACAGACAATGGAATTAGGTGCTTTCCTACGTAATAAACTTGATTTAAAATTACTTAACTTAGGTTGATTCTCATTTAACTTATATCATTGGATGCAGAAAAATTAGCCTTTTAATTTAAGAGTGTTTTCTAGTCTCTAGCTTAAACAGTTTTTAAGTTACTGTTAATTATTTAACGAAATTTTTGCACTTCGTGAGATTTTTTTGGTTGAGGGGGAAAGGATTGAAAAGCGTCACTTTCGCAGTTGATTTCTAAGCATTTGCTTAGGAATTTTTGTCCGCTGCCTAGGTTTGCTGGTTTTCCCACGCTTACGTCGAATTCTTGGTTCTTCCTTTGGCGGGCTTGGCGAGATTCGAATTTTTGTTCCAGTTCAACTCCTCGATTTTTGGACGATTGTAGCAGGGGTTTGTTCGAGGTTTAGAGTTTTGGTTTTATTCACCCTTGTGGCGAGTTTTGGCGATATCTAGTGTCCGGACCTGACAAAAAGGGTGTGCAGGTGGGATTGGGGGCTCTTGGGACGTCTTCGTTTTTGCATTCGGCTGATATTTTTCTCGGGTGCCTTGAGCACTTGGTAGCTACAACAGGGAGGATGAATTTGTTTTCTTAACGGGGGCTTATGGCTCCAGTCACTTGCTTCTTCATGGCTTCTAAGCTTTACTTTAATAGTTCTTCAACAATGAAAAGGATCTCATCTTCTACTAAACATCAATAGATATAATAGTTCTTCAACAATGAAAAGGAAATAATACTACAATCGAAAATAATGTCCTTCAAAATGGAAAGAAAATTATTCTTCGTCAATTCTACCATCTGATGAACTTTCCTAGACTAAATTTTGCTCGTCAGACTCCATCCGCCTCTTCAATTTAAAAGAGAACAGAAAGCTCAACCCGTCCAAGCTACCTGTTTTCCGACCTGAGTTTCCCGAGGGATCTGAAGTTCATAATACAAAGGGCAGCCGCTCGATGAAACTACAAGTTCCTACTTTCCGAGTAATCTTCTGCGGTTCGGTCTTCGTCATGCTGCCGTCGGTTGACGATTTGTGTCTTCGTACCTGCATCTTCAAGTCGCAAATATTTCAGACTTCTTAACATTTCTTCAAGTACCATCTGGACAGATAAGTGTGTTCTGAACTTTAATTAACCTAAATTCTTAAAGAAACTTTTCATCCAAAATTCTCTGGTTTAATTATTTCTTGGGTTTTTTTAAGGATTCTATTATTATCAGAATTTAAGATTTTCATTTATTTAAATGTTTGCTGTAAAGAATTTTGAAATGTAGAAAATTTAAATCTTTAATATCTTTGAGGATTTGTTGATTTGACTGAGATCTGAAGAAATTTGTGAGCAGTCTTAAATTGCTCTAGTTAAAAATCTAATTTTTTTTCTTTTGGTGCAATACTATAATTACTTAACTCTGTACTTAATTATTAGAATTTTTACATGTTCTTGGATAAATAAGGTGTAAGAACCTTACAACTGTTAAATAAAATAGAAAATTTTAATTTATATCTAAACTCATATAAATAGTTATTACTTAACCAATAGTTTTTGAATTGAAGTGGTTATTGTCTAAGTTCGCTGTATTTGTGAAAAACTATATAAATGTTTAGCAATTTGCTTTCTAAATTAATGTTGGTAGTTCCCGGGGACTAGTATATTTTTATGATAGTAAATTTGTTTGATATCAGTGTTTTAAGGAAGGTAATAAACTAAGTGAGTATTATTGATTTCATGTGTTTACTTGAATTTTCTAATAACACAACATAGTTTCACTAGTAGCAAGGCTCTTCGGGTTGTTGAAACGAAACTTAAAAATAAAAACACAACGCAATGCCTAATTTGTTTAGACTACTAGTATTTTACAATTTAGTATTTAACAATATAGTGAAATTTAAGAGTGCTTTTATTCTGTTGTGGTTTATGCGCTATCGACAGAGTAGATTTAATTCAAAATTAGTTAACTGTTAATATGTTAAAATGAAATGCAGCAAAACTGCGTGTAATTTAACATTCCGTAAAAGGAAATCATGTGGTATATACATCAGATTTTTTTTTAAATATAAATCATACTGTTGGTTTTCTGTGTCAGAACTTTACAAATTGTATACGATTTTATTATGTTTCCAGGTATCTACATAAACTACACAATTGTAGTTGCAATGGGCCTCTATAGTATTTTAGCTTTTCGGAAATTTTTCAGTTAGCGCAAATACACTTTAATATTTAATGTTAGATTTAGTTTTTAGAAGTTTCAGCAGTTTCGTCACAGAAATTTCAAAGGTTAATTTTGTAATTTTTAAACACAACGTTTAGTGACACTTCAAAGCAAATTCTGTAGAAGAGATATTCGAATCATTCTTTTTATTAGCATGATTCTCGAACACCTTGATTTTAAGAGATTAAATGATGATATGGTAATTGTAAACTATTAATGGCCATGCCACAAGAATAAGCGATGTTTCGGTTTCAGAAAATATTTTTGATTCCCCATCATAGTTTCTATTAAAAATTTGTCCTCTGTGATTTGTTTCTGTCTAGGTTTTAAAATGTTTCTAAAGATATACAGGGCATTGTCATTGCAAGCATTTACCCTATTGCTTACAACTGCTTTATAGTGCTCTATGAAAATTTGCACCTTATTCTATTTTACAGAACTTTCGCTGATCAGTTAATTAGAAACGTGTCCCGTTCTTTCTTTTCCACTTTTTAGCCCAAAGGAACGTTAGCTCAGAAGGGCTTTAATTTTGTTTTGGCATTTCGCGTAGATTCGCTGTAAATGTCTGTATCTTTTTTCAAACTGTTGCCACCAAATATTATTGCTCTGTGTTATATTTAAAGAAATTAAATAATAAAGAACGTGCATGAATGTTTGCACGTTTCTCGCTTTGTGATAAAACGACGGTACCTAGAGCCATCAAATTTCGAATAACGTAATCTACCTCCGAATATGGGCATCTGGAAGCCCAAATTTAGAATTTGCTTTATTATCTATTTCATATTTTCTAACACATTAACGGATTTTTTATTAAGAAGCTCAATGATTTCAAAGCCATCAATAGCAGCACTGTACGAAAAATAAAAGCATTTTTGTCTCCAGTGCACGAGACTGTGTATCGGTAATTCTAAAGATATGCTCATTTTAAAATTATTTTACTATGTTGCTGTTGAATTGAATTTTATGGAATTATGGAAAAACATGATATTTAATAAATAAAGGTAACACAGAAAATGTTAAGAAAACTCCCCTTTGGAAGTAATGTAAACTCTGAAAGCCTTCAGAGTTTTCTTTTAATAAATTCTTCTCTATTTTCGTTTGCTTTTGTCAAGCCATTTCAGGCATAACACTAACTGCATTTTGGAGTCTGAGTAGTAGTCAGCTTATTTTGTTCGTATCTCGAGACATATTTCGTTTAGAGTATTTGTCGTGAACCAAGACGTTCGTGAACGAAAGTTCCACTGTAATTTGTTCCAATTGATATTTGTAATGACATTTAAATACGTTTAATATTCTTCTAGTGTGTGTGGAACACAAGCTAAGGAAACATTTATTCGGAAGTCAAGACTTTCTTATGAAGCTTCGCAGAGTGGTTAAGATCACGTATCGCTGGTAATTTGACCTGGTTTAAAACCAAGCAAATGGGATCAGTGCATGAAGGTTTTGATGGTTTTCATGTATGTGAGTATGAGTCGATTTTCCCTAGAAAGCCCTCCATGAAGGCATCCTTCCTCTTAAGCAGAGAACTCCCGTCTGCTTTATCATATAAAAATATTCTAAATCTAAATTAACTTCCTTATGATGAACAAACGTAATGTAATTTTCACAAATCTGTAAATAAATATCATATATGTTGAGAGAAATGTTAAAATTCTAGAGATAAAATTTGAAGAAATGCATATCTAAATTAGCAATAATATATCAATTGTAAAAATAAACGTATGGCACGGGTAATCTATTTACATTAAAATATCTTAACATATTGCACAAGTAACCTGTTTGCATTAGTACGGTCTTCTAAGATTAAAATCCTTCATTTCAAAAACCAGCATACCGAAAACTTATATGCAGAAGGTAATATGTTCATTTCGTATATTCGTGATTCCGTGCTCAAAGTTTAATATATAAAAAAAATTCTAGAACATATTCTTAACCTTTCTCATCAGTGTAGAATTGGGTGACAATACGAAAATCATTGTAGTCATCAAAAAACAATCGACTGGAAAAGTGCACCGCTGGGTAAATTGAAAATTTTATGTTCAAGTTTGCGGAAGTGATAAAATGGAAATGGAAAAATAATAACTTTGGGCTGAGAACAGTCGCATTTAGACTTGGATCTGCTGAATATTGATTTGAACTTACGGCCCTATTTCAAAGATTTGAGCTGCAGTGTTTTAGATAACGCGCTACTAGAATATCTGTGCTTTGAAGAATTACTTTGACATCTTATAATGCAAATAGTAAGCTTTTTACTTTACTTTCATTATATGTGATATTTATCATACATGCATTTATTGTTTTTATGTACAATGTCTTATTTAAAAAAAAGGCAAACTAAAAAGCGCATAGCACTAAAATATTAAAACACTAAAATATTGCAATTCTGCAGTGGAATAGCGCGTGATCGTTATGGATCCGGAAATATATTGGGTGACGGATATATATAAGTAAAGACATAAAGTAAAATATTTAGAACTACTTTTTCACAAATACGAAAATTGAACTGAATAATTAATAAATTAAAAAAAATCCTATAAATGTATAAGGTATTCCTCCAGCCTTCTTCGCATGCCTTCGTGGTGTAGTTGTCTGCATGCTCGACGCGTAACCGAGAGCTTCGTGGTTCGATTCCCGGCAAAGGCGTTGCTTATTTTTCATCTCTCCTTCAAAAAGATAACCTAATGTCTCTACAAATGTATCACAGAATTTTTAAAATTGTTATAAGCAAAGCTTTAAAAACAATCACACTCCAATTCAAAAATTTATAAAATTTAAAGAAATTTTAAAAATTCCACTAGAATATTAATTCAATCGACTTCAATGTCACTTCGTCAAGGAAAAGGAACATTGAAACCAATTGAAATGTCTCTTCTACAAATGTCCTTGCTTTTCTGTATCTAGAATTAGCAGATGAACCTTTCCAATGTATTTTTATTATAAGAGTTCACCCGCAAATTCTGGCCCTTCCCCAAAGCAAGAAAAAAATTAATTTAAATTAGAATCTTATACTTTAGAAAAAAGAGAAAACCATTTCACTTAACGAAAACGAAAGTGAAATAAAAAATACATAATTGAATAAAAAAATATGTATATTACCTTTAAACATATAGCAAACATTCCAATGTATTTCAAACATAATTGAAATTAAAAACCTTATTTGAAAAGACGTATTTAAAACTCACAATAAGAAATTAAAAATTTATAATTAAAAATTTGTAGAACTAATTGCTTTATAGAAGAGCACGGTGCTGATCCACAGTTCTTGGTTTGGCTTGGTTTATTTAATTGTGGCAAATCACTCGAGGAAACTGCCTAAAGAGATTCCTTCGTAGACGGCTTTCGAAGGGAAACTAGCTCATATGCACGTTACACATGAGGAAATCCACAAAAGCGTCCATGCGGCCAGACAATTCGCGGGATTCGAAACTATTTGGTATACGTTTGCGATTTTGGCTTCATTGGCTAAATTAGAAAACCTTGGAGAGAAAGTAATTGCTCATATGGTTAAAATTTGGAACATAAGACGCAATTTTTTAAAAACCAAAATAAAAACATTCAAATAATAAATGAAAAATTCTTTTAATTTTGACAAAGAAATAGAAAAATTATGAATTGAAAGAAAGTAAATTCTTTCTTTTTTAAAGCAAATAAGTGAAAAAAGAACATTATACATTGTAAAACTTAAAGCAAATTTTTTAAAACAATTATTCTTTATAAAAGTGCCTAAAAAGAGTCAAATAATTTTTAATAATTGTATTATAGAAATGAGAGAAAATTCGTAAATTTAAGATTTAAAATTTTTTTATTTAAAATTACAGAAAAAGTGAGAAAAAGGAAGTAAAGGCACTTTTGTTAGAAAAGTAAAGAGTCTTCACGTCATGGGCTTATCATGACGACTTTGAATATACA
Organism: Stegodyphus mimosarum; assembly: GCA_000611955.2. Lineage (NCBI taxonomy): Eukaryota > Metazoa > Arthropoda > Arachnida > Araneae > Eresidae > Stegodyphus > Stegodyphus mimosarum. Next base: position 524,859 of record KK122389.1, read on the forward strand.
TGGCCCTTGGTTAGCAACAGAATAGTAACAAAACAATAACCCTATAAACGTTTTAAAACGTCCTTCTTTAGCCTTCTCTTTTGGAGCTTATATAAATATATATAATGCATTACAGTGGGTGTTTAAAATAAAACATTTTGAAGCTCCCAGGTGTAAGAATTTTAGATTTTAAAGTTGACATATGAACCCCATAGACGTTGCTATCATTGCTATAAGATACTCCTTTCCAGGAATTTTGTGCCCCACCCAGCAGCCGAGCGGTAAAGTAGCTGTATTTAGTCGCGAGTTTCGAATCCCGCGAACTGTTTGGCCGCATGGATAATTTTGTGGGCTTCCTCATGCGTCAAGTGCATAGGAACTAGTTTCCCTTCGAGAGCAGGCTACGAAGTTATCCCTTTAGGCAGTTTCCTCCAGTGCTTTGCCGTAGTTAAATAAGCCAAACCAAACCAAGAATTTTGGAACATTGCCGGGGTCTTTTATAAAGCAATTAATTCTGGAAAATTTTAATTATAAGTTTTTAATTTCTTATTGTGAGTTTTAAATATGCCTTTTCAACTAAGTTTTTTAATTTCAATTATGCTTGAAATACATTGGATTGTTTGCTATATGTTTAAAGGTTTTTATTCAATGAAGTTGTAAGGATCTACTGTCTGTCTGTTGTGTAGAATCTGTCTGTCTATCTGTTGTGGAGAAATAGTGATTGCACCGAGGAAGAGTTAAAACTGCCCTTTATTAAACTCTCTAAATTGTTTGAAATGCGTCAACTTGATGCTAACATAGTATGCCTCTGCTTGGGCGGTAACTGAAACAGTAGAATCAAACTCAAAGTTGGAGATATTCACAAGTAGTAGAATTAAACTACAGGGCTCATACAATCCTGTATCCTACAGCGCGTACATGAGTCTAGTGGCAGTAAGATAATAGCTAATAAGCCTCGTCTAACCAGCAATAACTGCTAAGCGAAAGCTTGCGTACAACCACGCGCAGAGATTTCCCAGACTCGCTATCTACTGGAACGTCGAACGTCTTTTTCTCCCACTGGTAGAATTTGCATTCTATGCGCCAGCTACCAAAATTTAAATATTCTGGTACTGACAATTAGAAGAATGAAGGCTTATAGGAAAGTAACTTTAAATGAAATTTAACAGGCTATTTAAAATAAATGTGAATCCCCACAAAGTATTTTATTATTTCACTTTTGCTTTCGTTAAGTGAAATTGTTTTCTTTTTTTTTAAAGTATGAGTTTCTAATTTACAAATTTTTTAATTATAATTTTTTGGCAGACTTTTTCTTATTTTTAGGTCACAGCCCATTTCCCTCTCTCAGTCTAGTTGCATATGAGAAAAAAGATGAATATTCAGGATCGAGACGATAAAAAGAAATTTTGATGCTTACATTTAATCCAAATAATTTTAATGACCTAGTTTATATCTAATTCTCAACACAGCACATTTATAATCACCGATATATTTTAAAACTGATTTACAAAATTATCTCTACATGCTAAGAGGACTGCTTATATGGCATTACATTCATGATTTTAAGTTCGCGGTCCCTAATGAGCAAAGGTCAACCATATAACACGACTCGTCGTACACTGGTCTTAGTCGGAAACTGAGGATTAACTTCTCCTAAAGTTGGGAATTTATATACACACGTCCTTTCCCGTCATCATACACCAACTATCAGTCTAAAATAGAATTTTGGCTGATCATCATTCACGGAGTCATACGTTTGGTATTTCGCTGCGCTAAGCAGATCGACGATAGTAACATCGTAACAGTAGTAAGCGGATATGCTTGTAACTTGAGCTCACATCTCCTTTTCTTCCTTTACTCAATAAATGAAATCTCGGACAGAGTGTCTGTTGATTGTCAATTAAAGTAATTAGTAATAAATTCGGTATCTCGTCATGTTCAAGTCATCGTAACAGGAACACAGCACAGATCGTGACATCATCATTGCAGAGAATTTCCACATTCATTATTCTCTCATCAAACTCTAAATTAGAGGATCGCAGCCCTTTTCTTGCATTGCTTCCTTTCAAAAGAATGGCCTTTCTCTACGAATTTACATTTTTCTCTGTATAGAACATACAACACAATCGTATTACAAATATAAATTATTTGAAAATAAGAATTTGCTTAAAAATATGAATAACAGTTTTAAAACAGATGGATGAAAGAAATAAGGATAAAACCTTAATTGTAGGAAATTTGTTATTGCAATTAATTTGATTACAATTGCAATTCTATTTTTCTATTACAGGAAATGAACAAAAATTTCAAAAAATACATAAAATGGTAGCTTATTTCTTCAACTAGCTGGCTGCGAAACAATTATACCTTTAAAATATAAAACGCATATGAACTGATGTTGAATGTGCAACAGCAAGCTACAATTGCAATATAGGCGTTTGCAATCGCCCGTGCTATAACCGGTTATTGAACAGAACGGATAACCGGAACAGAATGGAATCGTTATTGCTAATAATGCATACCTACGACAATCAAAATCGGGGAGATTTATTTTCAACGACAAAAAGGTTTTTAAATGATAAAAATTTATTTTTAATAATGAACTAACTTCAAATCGTTACTAATTAATATCTGAAAGTTCAGTTACTATTTCTTAAATGCAAGCAGTACATTCTGCATTAATAAATTTTTGGTCCTTTGTTTCCATAGAAAAAGTAACTTTTCGTTTTTTCTAATAAAACTCATGTTGTCTTTGTGTTTTTGCGTACGAACGTGTTTGAGAACATCGCCCCTTCCAGTGTGCGAAGTCTAAAAATCGCAATAACAAACGGTACACATCGCAAATACGTTACATTTCCTTGAGGAAATATTAGAAGAAAAGTCCGTGTACGAGTTTTGAAAAATACCCTAGCGTTTTACCTTTTATGAAGACGTAACTAATACGACATATCGTAGTTTTCTAAACTATTTCTCGAAAGCACGTACGCTCACACAGGTTTAGCGACAAGATGAACGAAATAACAACTCGTTCTTGCTTTGCAATCATTGGTTAATATGTGCCAAATGACACGCAGTGGCACTCGATGCTCATTGCAGAAAGGGAACATGACGTTTTCGGACACGTCTTCTCTCACAAAGCAGAAACGCGCCATAATTTCTCACTGATAAATCTACTTTTCTTTTCTGTGTTATCTAGAGAAAAACCAGGTGCTTTCAGACATCCCAAATCACTTTTTGGGGGATGCAAATAAGGAATTATTAAGCCAAGCTACATAACCATCTTGAAAAATTTTAAGAATAAGAGAATGTGGGGAGAAATATATTGTAAATCAGGTTGCCGGTAGAATAATTAGAAATCGGGAGTCTCCCGTTGAATTCGGGAGCTTTGGCAACTCTGATGTATCTTTGTCCCCCTCCCCCAAATGGCCATTTGATTGTAAAATTCCAGACATATAACTTTTTAATTTAGCATTTTTGCCATTGGCTAAGGGAAAATTCAGAAAACTTCTGCTTACAGCGGGAAACATCCAGAAAAGAAAAACTCCCAATAGGGCTTGCAACAACACCGATGCAACCGCATCGGTAAGAGTTAGAATCTTTCGAAACGACATGTATTTTTGCGGTAATTAAGCGGATCTGCTTGACATTGCTATGCAATGTTCTTTAGCTTGAAGACCTGACTTAGGCATAGTCTCATTTCGCTTTATCATAATATTGTCATCATACATTGCGGTCAAACTGGCAGTCATATTTCTCTCTCACTCTGGAATAGGGTTCTTACTGGATCTGAATTCGTTTTGTAAATGTTTAATCAGAGTGAAGTATTCAATGATTTTATTCTATGCCTTAGAATGACGTCGGTGTAGATTAATTGTGTGTAAAAAACATATTCGCCTTTTGTTTGATGCGAAATGGAGGATAAGCAAATAATACGAAACTATCCCGTTTATTTACCTAAACCTCATGCCGATTGATCTACCGGCTTTCGGGGGCCCGTATCTTCTCGACAGTATGTAGATGTACTTACGAGTTAAAGAAAAAATGCTGCCTAATCCGGATAGTGGATAGCGACGCTTGATGCTGTTCCGAAGGCCTCTGCTTCGAATCCGGAGAAGAGGTGGATGTTTGTAAATGTATAATGTCTGTGCAGCATGAAGACATTCTAATTATGGACGAGCAGAAAGTCCCCTCGAGAGGTTGGCTGTGGGGGAAGAGGGGAGATCCTTTGACCATTAACCAAGGGTGCTTTCCATCCAAAGTGAGGGAGGGCGGAATTGAGCAAATTTATTCGTACTATCGCTTGTATGTTCCTCAAGGCTCTTGCCAAAGACAGGCGCAGTCCTGCATTCCTTGCCTTGAAGAATTTCGTGGACTTTTTCTGCTGTTACTGTCACACAAGTGAGATAAGCCGCAACAACAACAGCAACAAAGAAATAGTTCTATTTCTTACTCCAGTGTATTAACTTTTTATAAATGTTCTGTTTGTTATATTTTTCCAAACTTCATTAAGCCAAATGTTCCAGTTATTTGGCTTAAAGGTATGATAACCTGAATAGCAATTCTAAAGGAACGATCAGAAGATAAGATCTGAGATTAAAGTTTTAAAATTTACTCTGAAAAGTAAAACTTAATCTTAGTTTCCTAGATATTCCCGATCGTTAACTCTGTACCTTTTGTGAAATAATACGTACTTTCTGGGAGATTCTTAATCCCGGAAGATATTAAATGCGTTATTTTATAATTACACGCATGGAAGAGAATTAAAATCTTCTTAAGTACTGCAGACTTTAAAATTTGACACTAATTTGAAGCTACATATAAGACAAATTAGCTAGAGTTGATATTTGTTAAGAAATTATTTTTTGCTATATTAGCAGGTATTTGCTATTTAGAGTAGATATTTGTTAGCAATAACTGCATTTTCGGGTACACTAAGTTATTTATATTCGTATTCACATCTCAGATTAAAGTTTAAAAGTTTACTTTGAAAATTAAAACTCAATCTTAGATTCCTGGATATTCCTGATTGATAATTCTGTTTCTTTTGTAAACTAATATGTACTTACTGAGAAGTTCTTAATCCTGGAAGTAAATAAACGCTTTATAATTACACGCATAGAAAGGAATAAAAATCTTCTCAAGTACAGCAAACTTTAAACTTTGACACTAATTTGGAACTACATGTAAGTCAGACTAACTAGAGTATATATTTGTTAAGAAAATTATAATTCTAATAACGCTGTTGCAATATATAAATTCTTATATTATGTATTTCATGCAGTGTTTTCATAAACATTAACATATAAGAAACTATATAAATGTTTCAGTAAGATACTCATGGGTGTTCCCATACATAGAGTTTTCTTCAAAATTGATGATATATCAATTTTATGAATAGTATTCTATGAATTCTATTCTATGAATATTATTTATGTACCACTCTTTAAAACAAAGAAATTTTTTAATTATTTTGTTTTCGACGCATTAATTGAAACTCTGTGATACTTTCTAATTTAATTAGTCAGTTAATTCATGGAACCTATGAATAGTAATTAAAATATGCAACTCCCAGTCGTTGACTATTTAAGCTCGAGACACTTTATGCAGCTCGAGACGCTAGCACAAACATCTAAGTAGTTTTGCATACCGGGTGATCCAAAACTCCATTAACATTTCAAAAATTCAATAATTCACTAAATATAGGTAAAGAGGTTGTAGAGTTCTACTGTCTATCTCTTGTGTGGAATCCGAAGAATAGTGACTGCACAGAAGAAGGGTTAAAATTACCCTTGATTACACTCTTTAACTTATTTACAATGCATCAATTCGACGCTAACATACTACACCTCTGCTTGGGTGGTAACTAAAACAGTAGAATCAAACTTAAAAATTGAGGATATTAACAAGTAGTATAATTAAACCACAGGGCTCAGACAATCATGTATCCTACAGCACGTAGACGAGTTTAGTGGCAGCAAGATAATAGCTGTTAAGCCACGTCTAACCAACAATAAATGCTAAGCCGAAGCTTGCGTTACCAATACGCATAGAGTTTTCCCAGACTTTTTAACTTTCCCATCTAGAACTCGATATTTAAACTTTTTTTACCAGTGGTAGAAATTGCATTCCTTACGCGCGCTACCAAATTTAAATATTCTGGCACTGACAATTACGGGAATGAAGGCTTACAGGAAAGAGCTTCAAATTAAATTTAACTGGTTACTTAAAATAAATATAAATCACTACAAGGTAACAATTTGCACACATGTTTGAAATGTCATGGATTTTTATTGAAAGCAAAATAAATGCTTAAAACGGCCAACAGATGACGCTTCATATGATAACAAAAGCAATAATTAACATAACAACTGATTTTTAGTAAAGACCATGCTCTTTACAACAAACGTTCAACATGTTGGTCGTCATTTATCAGCAACACCTGTAGTCTAGAGACAATGTTGTGAACAGTACTGTACAGCATACTTGTAGGTATGCTGAGAAATTGCCATCGCATTTTGCCTTTTGGTATCCCTAATGAAGTAGGACGATCGCGGCAGACTTACGATTTCAGGTAATCCCACAACCAGTTATCACACGGAATGAGATCTGGAGACGGATGTGGTGGCTCAGCACGTGATCCTCTCCAAACGATGTGTGCGAAAGATCTTTCAGACGCGTAGTAATGTGGGGTGGATCGCCATCCTGCACAAAAGTCATATCTTCCAACAGGTGTTTATTAGCCAGACTAGGGATGATGCAATTCTGTAACATATCAGCGTGTCGCCAGACTAGGGATGATGCAATTCTGTAACATATCAGCGTGTCGCCAGACTAGGGATGATGCAATTCTGTAACATATCAGCGTGTCTCTCCCCCCGTACACTGACAGTTTTCAGGCATTTCCTCGAAGAAGAAAGGTCCGATCACGAATGGATGACGTAATAAATCCACATCACACCGCCACCAACATCGGACGCAAGAATACACAAGTGGAGAGTCATGAGAAGACTGATTCTCTGTCTCATCACAGCTAATTTCCTACACGATTCTTATGCGGCTTCACTGATATTTTGATGCCCAGGGCCATATGTTGGCCTTTTGTTTTTCGCATTTGTTTTGCTTTCAATAACACCCCATATCATTTCAAGTACGTGTGACAATTTTTACCTCTCTCTCTCTACATTATTCTGTGAATTATTGAATTTTGAAATGTTAACAGACTTTTGAGTCACCCGGTATATGGAAACTGACTATCAATGATTTATGTATAAAGAGATACATTATTTTTAAATTACTAATTACATTTATGACATCACTGGTGTATTTTAAATTCAGGAAAATCTATTCACCTTTATCACTTTGTCTCCTTAAAAATCTTTGGAAACGAATTGTATTTTTAAATATATTACGGACAAGTAAATTGTATTGACATAAAATATAAAATATATTTATTTAATAGGCTGAATTCTTATTAATTTAAATTCACAATCAAATAATAAATTAATTAAGCTTGTTTTCCTCCAATAATTCAAGTACCACTCAGTATCTTTAGTTTATCGCAACAGATAGCAGTGGTGACAGCGCCGAAGATCCACCAGTTTTGGAAAATTAATTCTCTCGGTTATCCGAAAGCTAAACGAAGTTATCGCCTGATGTTCTTTTCCGCTTGTTCAAATAACCGCTATCTAAGCTAGTATGTTACACGGATGAGAACCCAGATAGTGCAGAAACATACCAGAAAGCCAATGCAATGAATTTAATGAAAAATCTATTTCACAGATTCTCTATCTTTAAGATTCACATCCTGTTATTCATTTTCATTTAGAAATTAATGATTTTGGCATTTAAAAAATGTTCTACGGCCAGCGTAATATTTTCTTTATTTCATTATTTGGTAAAATTCTCTGCGGACTTGCTCTAAGTAAAACAAATATTAATTAAGAAAATGTGCTATGATTTGATTTCCGAGCAACAAAGTAAATATATTTACATTTTTGATTAGTTAATTATATTTTAAGAAAGATATTTTGTGTTCGGAACTTGCGATTAATTATTAAATGAATGTAAATGAATTCAGAATGAGTCTTCGTTTTCCTTATATTCTGGAATAAGATTAAACATTCATAATACAAATTTCAGCAGCTTTTTAAATTAAAGCTCCCGGGTTTAACCCGAATTCAGCGAGATAACTTTCATTATTTTTAGTTCGATATTTTTATCACTGATTAAAAAATTATCATTAAACGCTCACATAAGAACTCACGTGTACACAGCAATAATTAATTCCATAAAATTATTTTCATAACAAAAGTTCAAAGATCAGAGAACTGCTGAAACTTTTCATTCTGTTTCGTGTTTTGTAATTTGTACGGCATCAAATCTGTTGTGACTTATATCACTTGTCTGAAAGTAACATCGGAACAAGCTCACAAAATTCATCGTAGTAAGGAATAAAAGACTGGGCCTGTCGTTGGCAAGAGTCTTGAGCACCATGCAGGTGACAATAAGACTTCGCTCAGTTCCGCCCCCAATTTGGATAGACCACACACGACACAAGGACGACACAAAGTGCATTCGTATGTCCAGTCATTCAACGATTACAGAACTACATCTTAACATTAGAGACCTGGCTTACAAAATGGAAAATTCAAGTCAACGTAGATAAGACACTGGCCATTATGCTCACCAAAAGAAGTCTTCAGTGACACCCCTATTCTCTTGAAGGTCCTTTATTTTGGGGTGATCCTCAATAAAGCCCTCACATGGGCCGTACACATTACATCTGTTATCCAAAAGTTCCGAGGTCGTAAAGATAAACTATACCCCTTAATTGCTCTAAACAGTGTTTTATCAGTTGAAAACAAGTTACTCATTTATACGTGCGTTCTCCGTCCATTACTATGCTATGCTAGTCCAGTTGGGACTAAACCAAAAAATATAATAAGAAAAAATTGCAGACTTGCCAAAATTCTTTTCTTAGGTAAATAGTTTGTAGAGACATTAGGTGTTGGAAGCAAGAATATTGAAAAATGAGTAACGCTTTCGCCGGGAATCGAACCATGGACCTCTAGATTACGCGTCGAGTGTGCTGACCACTGCACCACGAAAGCATGCCAAGAAGACAGGAGAAATACCTTATAAAGTAAATGGACTGGCATACCCGTAACAATAGAATTCATGAAGAACTGGGTACGGTGCAACTACGCTTATATTATTATAAACTTGCTAAAAGCTTTCATGAAAGACAAAAAACAATTAACAACCCGGTCATTAAGATTTGCAATTACGAGTACAATGATCTAGCAGGCCCGTGGTCCAACTGAATGTATATATTATGTAATATTTATTATAATGCCTTTACGGTTTATGCTAACCTTCTCTTATTTTATCTGCTATGCATTCTTTTGAGTCCCTTACGTTCATAGTATTTATATCTTACTTATCGGATTCAAATTACCAGTGTTCACCTAGTCTTACCTTTATCCACACGCTCACCAGATCGACGAAATCTGGCGTACATTCAGTTGACATTGCTTAATACTTTAATTAGCATTCCCTAACCTCTGGCTTAAATATGAATTCTAAATTATTAATTATTCACTAAAAATGTTACTAGAAAATCTTTAACTTAGGTATCTTTTAGGCTATTTCCTCATACTATTTGCAATTTTTAAACTGTTCCACAAGGGGTATAATCTTATCGCTCAGGTAGCCTGGTGTACCAAACACCGTTCCAAGGATAGATTTTGATGGAAAGCCGCCCGGAAGGGATGGGTCCAAGCGTCTCCCACGCCTGTTCCCCTACCACGAACCTCTCGAGAGGACTTTCGACTCAACGCATGTTTAGAGTACCCCATACCCCACGGACACTACACATTTACAAACATCCATGCCTTCTCCAGGATTTTAACCTCGACACTTTTGCACTGCATTAGCCTCCCCTAACCACTATATCGTCTGAGCTGCATGAAATAAGTATGCTCATTGCTTTCTCCGATTTACAGCAAGTTTAGAAATCTACTTAATTTCAATAAATAATTATTCTTTCTCTTTCATGATTAGGCCATTTATGGTTTGCCCACAGTATATACAAACGTTTCTCTGAAAACGGTGTGCTTTTCTAAAGAATCGAATATTCCTCTGTAGTAGCTCTGATGAATTTTCAGGATTGCAGTGCTATTTGTTTCCTGAACTTATTGGTATTGTGAAAAAAGTAATTTTGCAGTGTTAGGAAAACTTAATATATTTTAACAATAGGTGTGAAAACGTTTGCTCTCGTATTTTAAGTACTAATCAATAACTTTCTATCCACAAGAGAAACGTATATTCATAAAATCTATTGTAAATTTGTAATATCTATTGCATGGAGGTAATAATAGCAGCGTCTGCCAATTTCGTAATACAATACTTTAGACTTGAATTTTAAATATTGGTCAATTACCTTTTGGAAATGAAATAATTAATAATCAATGCATGTACAACATAATATATATTGCTCATTTGTATTTTAGTATTATCTGCAAGTTTCTTAATAGAAAGCTTTAGGCTCGAAATTTTGACATTCATCCGTAACTATCTGTTTATAAAGTATGAAAAGTATTATTCAATAATAATGCATATGCCGCATGTAAATCCTGTTGTTTAATTCTCAATATCACTAACACTCAGTTATAAAATCAATTAAATCGCACACCCTAAGAAGCTCTTTCACAGACACCCTCACACTGATCGATAGGGAAGATAGCGAAATAAGGAAAACTGTGCTTGCGGGAAAAGTTCGAAAACAATCGATGTCTTCCTTTATTATATGTTATTTCACACCATACATATTTCAGCGTTTTAAAGCAAGTTTTATTAATTATTTTTCTTTCAATTACGATTATAAAGTATTTCTTCCTCTCGTTTTCGCATGCCTTCGTGGTGTAGTGGTCAGCACGCTGGCCGCGTATTCCAGAGGTCCGTGGTTCGAGTCTCAGTGAAATATCTACAGTGGCGCCCGAACTAAAAAGGTGGTGGATGATAATTCTCTACCACCACGATTTGGAGATTAGGGGCAGTACTCCCGAGTCGCCTTTTAAAAGTGGGTGTATATGAGGCAATTCTCCCTCCTTTTTCGCATGCCTTCGTGGTGTAGTGGTCAGCACACTCGGCGCGTAACCAAGAGGTCCGTGTTTCGACTCCCGGCGAAGGCGTTGCTGATCTTTCAGGACGCTTCGAAATAACCTAATGACTCTACATGATTGCTAATTTTTAAATCATATCACGCACGCCGTATTTTACTAAAATTGTGTACCAGATACTAATACGTTTAACACCAAAAACTAAAACTTGTGTTTACAGGTGCAATCTGAAAACATATTTCACCAATGCAAAGTGTATAAAACAGTTGTGTACTGGTAGTTCTACATGGAGCAGAGTCAAGTTACATTTGGCAGGTTAATTCCTAGTGAATGCAGTATTCCTAGCCGAATTAGAAGGCAGTATATATGCCTTCGTGATTTTGCTGAGGTATGATCAAAATAAAACCTAGTTTCCCTTTAAAGGTCCTCCATGAAGGCACCATTTTCCTTCAGCATGTTACCTATGTGCATATTCGTCTAAACCAGTTTCTCATTCTAATGGAAAACATCTCCAAGTCGAATGTGGAATGTATAATGCGAAAATTTAAAAAGAATATATTTAAAAAGACAAAGCATTTTCCATAATTCAGCAATTTATAAATTCTGTCATAAAATAAAGCTAAGATATTTTTAATAAATAAGAATTTGTAAATATTCTATCGTTGCCTCAAGATTAAAATATTTTAAGCAATGTTAGTTTTTTTTTATTTTTGTATGTAAATTAATATTCTCAAACTGAGAAAGACAGCAAATAGAATGAAATTAAACTCTAATTATAGAAAGGAAGAATGACTTAATGTACGCAGCAGTTTATAGAATCTTCTAAAGGATCTTTTAAAGAAAGATAATTATGGTAAAGGAATATTTGGGTAATAATTATTCTTAAATTATTAAATTCCTCTGTTCTTTTTTGTTCTATACTAAAGAATTCTTTTGCAAGATTTGAAATAAAATTAGCTCGTTTGTGTATCGAAATGACAAATATGAGTCTAATTTACATAAAACTACTTGACTCACGGAATTTATTTTCTAATGATTAAAACAAAAGTGGCTTGAGATTGATTTCTGATTTGCAACTATCAAGGGCCTAAAGTGCGGCCGAGCGTAGCAATGGCTTAGAGAGAGACGTAACCAAAGGCAAACGCGAGCTAGGCAGAAACTCGGGCTCTCTAATGAATTCAATGAAGCATCGACTTAAATATTACTTTTACTCATTTACATTAACCGCGTTTCTGAAAATACATTCTGGAAGGAAATTGTAAGCTAAAGCTAGAAGATAAAAGAGGGTGCATAAAATTAAAATTACTGTTATAAAATTAGGCTAAACCTTACAATACTTTCATTAGATTCTGTATGCTGCTTGTTTGAGTAACTAATGATAAACAAAAGGAATTATTATAATTCAAATTATATTTGCAACACCAGAGTGCCTGCTATAATTAAGCGTAACTGTTAATATTATGAAGATGACTTATATTTATAAAGTTATGGTAAATTTCTTATAATGTACAAAATTTTGTAATTCTTTTTAAACTTTTATATTACTTATTGCTGACATTTATTCATATTTTTTTTTACAAATTTTTTACAAATATTTTTTATTCGAGGGATGAATATGCTCTCTTTAATGTTTAAAATTTATGCTTACTTCAAATAATTAATCAATAAGAATTATTTAAATTCTTAAACAGAATACATAAACTAAACAGAAATAATGTATCTTTTAAACATCATGAGAAGCGTTAAAAAAGTAAAGTTCGACCGCCTCATCCTCGACAATGAGCGCAAACACGCATGCGCCATTCGGACCGAATTATTCTCAAAATAGGGTGAAAGAATGGGAACTTTTTTTTCTCTCCAGCATATTTCTTTCCGGAGAAGAGAAGACTTTCACGGGACTTTTCACGTCGCAGCAACTAATAACGCCCCTTTTGGAGGAGTCTATGTGTTTTGGCAGAATGCCAGCCAGGGTTGCGTTTGAGACGGTCGAACTATAATAGAAATACAAATTTATTCGGAAATGCAACTTTTCGCTTAAACCCTAATTTAGAAACTAAGGCATCTGCACAAATATATCTCATTTGAAGTACCCTTTATTAGTTACAATAATATTGTACAGGTTATTGATTAGGTATAAAATGTTATTAAAAATGTTAAGCCAAATTTCCAAATTCTTTATATATTTATTTTACAATTTACAAAGGCAAAATGCCAAACAATGCATTAAGTGAAACAAATATTGTTAAAATTTTGCGTTTTTTATGTGATACTCGCTTTAGTTACATGAAACAGTTTCGGGACCGTAATTAAGTTCTTGGTGCACATGTTCCAGTATTTCAATTTTCACTATCTCCACATATTTTGAGATCATGTATGCTTTCAAGTAATGAAGCTGAAAATAAAAAATTGTCATGGCCCCCAAAGAGAAAAGGTCTCATGACATCAGGTCAGATAATCTAGCAGGCCTTTAGCTACCATTTGTACAATTTTAACCCTTTGAAGGCTAAAGCGTCCTAGACGGCCTGTTATTCAAACAACCACAACCGCACGAACCGGCAAAACGAGATTGCGATGCTATTTTCTTCCCTCCCCATAAGGTATGCAGTAGCACGTGCAGTTTCATTATAAATTTACCGATATTTCATGAGATAAAAGCGCACATTTTTGTTTTAGCGTTGTACACTAAAGACACACTGATCGTTCAAAACTCTTGATGCTATTTTAAGATCCAAACTTTCGTTTTCTTTGAATAAAACTCACATGTTTAATCTGGTTTATTAATACTTCTTTGTACGAAGTCAAAAGGAAGTATTGCAATCACAAAAAAATGTCGGCCATCATATTTCAACGAAAATATCCATTTCGACCGCTATCGAATGTTTTTGAGTGTCAACTGTACGTAAGAACAGAATAAAGGACTCTTTTCAAAAAAAAAAAAAAAAAACATGGAAACATACACACGTTTTTCACATTTTTCTTTCGAGACATGAAAAACTCAGTTTGAATTCCGTCAATCTGGCCCCCAGAGCGGGATATATAGAACTTTCCCCCCTTTCCTTTTCGCAGTGTTCGCACGTATGTAAAGTATCTTGCATATCTCAAAAACAAGTAGCCTCAAAACGTTGAAATTTTGTAGATAGGACTGCTCTAACATGCAGATGTATCCCTCTTGTTTTGGTTGCAATCGGCCCCACCAAAATTATGTAAATACACACACACACACACACATATATATATATATATATATATATATATATATATCCACTCTGCTACTCGGCTCAGATGAGTTATGTTGGTCGTATCATCCGGTTAATGTTTTTATGCCTTTATTAAATCTGCATGCAATAACTGTAGAATTGTCAATAATTTAAAAGTTGTTTAAGTGCGGCTAAGTCTAATTACTTTTACCATAGCCGCCATATTTGTTTACATTTGAAACTTAGCAGAATAGTGGATTTGTTGCCAATCTAGAGAAACTAAGCTTCGCCACAACAAAGATAACTCCTTCTTTTATTATTGCGAATTAAATTAAGCTTCATCCGTTCCGGAATTTGGTCGAGGAAATAAGAAATTATTATTTACTTCGTAATTTTTAATTTAGATATTTTGAGTTTTTTTTTTTTTTTTTTTTTTTTTTTTTTTTTTTATTGTCCCGAAGTGAGAACTGAATTAATTGAATGAGAAATATGGAATCGTCTGTGAGAAACTGTTTCTTTTTTTTGCTTGTTTTTTTAATTTCTTTTATACATCGTTTTAGATTTGTCATAGTATTTGAATAGAACATGTGGCAACGATTAGATAATTCTTCAGATGATATACATAATAATTAATTGTGCATTCTGAGTTATAAAATGAATGAAATGGAGCTCTGTTAAGTGGGCCTAACGCCAGAGTGTCGTTATGGTAAACAAATATAGTGAATTTTAAACAGTGCATTTATTCTATTGTGGTTTATGCGCTATCAACGTAGTAGATTTAATTCAATCGGAGGAGATTAAATGAAACACAAGAAAAAGTGAGTATAATTTATTCCATAAAAGGTAGTCATGTGTTGTATACATCAGATTTTTTAAATTATTTGCAATAATGGATTTATCAGACATATGATTTAATGTTCAGATAGGTTTACGCGTCTCGTAAGGAAACGGAATTTTTCCCCAATGCCAGAAGCAATATAACTCTGTAAACCTTGCACGCTCAAGTTTAGAACTCGTGAAATCCTGCTATAAAGTGTTTTTCTAAAACAATATTTATTTTAAAGCTCTCTATAGGCAGAGAGTTATATTTGTAACATAAAAAAATATTATGTTTGTACGGAAGTGCCTATTTTCTTTCAAAGTGGAAATAAAATCTCTCGTACGGTGTGAGTCACCAGAGAGGAAATAATTCTAAATCTACTAAATCCCGAAAGACAGGAGAAAGCTTTTAGATTTTTTTCTGTTTTTCATTTTCTACTGAGTCGCCGATCATCTTTAGATCTTATACGTAGCGCACCAGTTTTACACTCTTCATGTCCAGCTATCAAATACAAAAAAACACATTTCTTAGAAGTAAATTATTGAACTACTTAAAGCCTTTGATTCTTTTTTACCTTACGTCGAAATTTTGTTGTATATGGCTATTCTAGCGTTTTATATTTTTTGACGAAAGATAGTCCAATTCACTGCAAAGAATTATTTAAAAGAAAACTTTAAAATCTACAGTAAATGATATTGATAACAGATACAAAGTACATTAAGAGCATAATATCTGATCTTTAAATATTTTACACTATTTTGTTTATCTTTGATTTACACACTTTTAGATCTTTTAAAAAGTTGTAGAACGTGAAACAGGCAAATCTACAACCTTGTATTCGTCCTTCGATTTTGTAAAATCCCAATCGATTTCGAGGGCAAAACGGGTCCCCCTTCACCAGGAGCAAAAAATTCTGCAAAAGTGAGAAAACGAATGTCGATCATATTTATACCCTACAGGTGCCCAGTGGAAGAGCCGATAGCGCCATCTGTCGGCAGAAATAGTAGCTAAAAATGAAGGGTTAAGTTAATAGAATTTTGAAGGCATTAGGCAAGATTGGATTGAAATTGAAGTCATTGACTAAACAGGATAAAGTTTTGTGAACGTTAAAAGCTTCTAGAAAATCCAATTCCCTAATAGAACCAGCTTTCTGGATAATTTTAACAGAACCAAAATCAAAATTGGTATTGAATTTTCAACTATGATTAGCTATTGATACTTAACCCTTCACTTCTAACTTAACTCTTCATTTTATTATTTCTGCCGACAGATGGCGCAATCGGCTCTTCCACTGGTCACCTACAGGGTATAAATATGATCGACACCTGCTTTCTGGCTTTTGCAGAATTTTTTTATCTTGATTGAGATTTTACAAAATCTACGCCGAATGCAAGGTTGTCGATTTGCCCGTTTGTTTTTCCACGTTAGCGTGTTTCTCTTGCGTATTGAAGTTCTATAACGTTAAGAAACGGAAGCAGTCACACTATAATATCAGTAATTTAATTATATTAAATTATTGTTATCATAATCCTTTTTTAAAGTAATTTAGTGTTTTCCCATAGCATGAAATACAAATAAGGTTAACTATTGCTACCATATAAGAAAAATGAAAACTTCCATTTTGATTCCAAATTTTTTTCACGTGTTTGAGTCATACTGTCTTTAGAGTTTGCTATCCTATATATAAATACGCAATTTTACGAATATCAAAAGCATTCAGTTATAACCTTGTTACAGAAATTTATTTTATTATTGCAAGAACACTTGATTATACATCATTCGGCCCCATATATAAAAGATGCGTCAGATTGGAGTACGAAAAACAATAGAAATCCAAAAACACAAAACAGTAATTAACCTTATTACAATAAACATAACTACATCAAAACTGGGAAATTGAAAAATAGATCGCTACATTGCATTGATAATAATAATAATAATAAACTAGAAAATTTGAAAGCTTTCAGATTTTATATAATTTTAAAGGGCCGTTTTTGTAACGTTCCCTGTGTTACCTTGTTAAATAAATATCATGATCTTCGCAGTTAAGCCATAAAATTCAGTTCAACAGCAATATCGTAAAATAATTTTAAAATGGGTATATCTTTAGAATTCTCGATACACAGTCTCGCGCGCTGGAGATAAAAATGTTTCTTTTTTTTTTCGTACCGTGTTACCATTGATGGCTGTGAAAGTTTCTTAATCGAAAATTCGTTAAAATTTTACAAAATATGAAACAGATAATGAAACAAATTCGAAATTCAAAATTCGAGCTATCAGGTGCCCATGTTCGGTTGGAGGACTGCATTATTTAAAATTTGATGGCTTTAGGTACCATTCGTTTCTCACAATGCGAAAAAAACATTCATGCGTTCATGCAAATTCTTCATTATTCAATTTCTTTAAATACAGTCATGTCCATAAATTAAGGATAATGCAAAATCAGACAAAGGAAAAGTTAGAAGCAAAACAAATTTGACTTATCTGTAAAGCTTATTTATTCAACAAAAGGTAAAGAGCAAAAAATATGCTATATGTTTGATATTATTAAAAAAATTAGCGATTTTTTCTTCCTGAAGCAAATTACAAAAAAAAACTATTTACAAAAAACCAATATTACATGGTTGGTATGATTGTTATTACATAGCATGTCTCCCAGACGATGAAATACAGTCCATACAACGCCTAGGCATGGTGAGTATCAAATTATCGATCTGATCTTGGGGGATATTACACCACTCAAAAAGCAATGCTCTCCGAAGTTCCGGTAGACATGTAGGAGGAGGTTGACGGGCTGCAACCCGTCGGCCAAGCATGTCCCACACGTCCTCTACTGGATTTAAGTCCGGTGAGAATGCTGGCCAGTCCATACGGTGTTATCCTCCGATTGAAGACATTCGCTTACGATGTTTGCACGGTGAGGACGGGCGTTGTCATCCATAAACACAAATTGTGCGCCCATGGCGCCCCGAAACAAACGTACATGTTGTTCCAGATTGACGTTCCGATAGATTTGGCTTGTCATGGTTCCAATTTGAACATGCAGGTCAGTTCTGAAACCCAGAGTAATTCCACCCCAAACGAGCACTCCTGCACCACCGTAACGGTGTCGTTCATTGATGTTTTCTTGGTGGTAACGGGTACCTGGAGCTCTCCATATGAAAGTCCGGCGAGAATCAGACTGCAAGCTAAACCTGGACTGGTCGGGAAACATCACACAAGCCCACTGTTGCGGTGTCTACAATGCATACACTCTACTCCAGGCTATCCGCAGGCGACAGTGAGTTGCAGTAAGTGGAACGCATCTGACAGGTCTACGAGCATATAGACCAATCTGCCCTAAGCGTCCGTACACGGTCTGCCCTGAAATTGTCGTACCTGTGGCTGAAGAGAGCTGACGAGACAGGTCTGAGGCTGTGCTCCGCCTGTTTCTTTTGGCAGTAACTGCCAAATACCGGTCCTCATTCGGCGTTGTGACTCTGGGGCGACTTGTGTTGTAACGTCTACTCACATTACCACCATCTTGGAATCGTTGCCAAAGCCTGGAGAAGACACTCTGGGTAATTCCAAGTTCGTCTGATACTTCCAGTTTGGAACGGCCACATTCCAGACGGCTGATCATTCTACCATGTACAAAATCATTCAAATGTGTCCTTTGTATCATAACTATTCGGTTATTCCATTGAAATGCTTATAAAGCGCCTGCGAATAATTTTACTTCTTTGCCTGTATTCCTTACACTGGTGTGCAAAAATTAAGGACGAGACGGTTTTTTCAATATAACTTTGTACAAAAGCTTTCCAAATCAACACATTTAATACCGTAAGATCCCCAATACGTAAGGACATGAGTAATGTAAGCAACACTTACTAAAAGAGAAATCAGAGAGATAAAAAGAAGCTTTATTGAAAAAGTAGCATGGAGCGCAATGCGACTGATGGCCGAATCATCACTGTAATGGGTGTCCAGCAAGAAACATCCGGTCTTTAATAGGGGATATGATCTCCCCTGACTGCTAGGCAGGTTTCACATCATTTGTGCATGCTGGATATGTGGTTGTTAATGAGATGTTGAGACACTGCTGCTCGTTCCTCTTGTAGCACCAATCGCAGTTTCGGAATCGTTACTGGCGATAAGTTACGTGCTGCCACGGGTCTCCCTAGTAAGTTCCGTACATGCTTGACGGGATTTAGATCCAGAGACGTTGCCGACGAATCCATGTGTTCAATATCTTCACTCTGCAACAGCTCTTGGACAGTAACTGTGCGATGAGGTGGAGCGTTGTCGTCCATGAAGAGGAACTAAGGACCATAGCCCTTGTGAAAAGACGCATGTAAGGAAGAAGAACCTCGTTACAATAGCAGTCTCATGTGACGAACCTCCTTGTGAGATACGAAGGTCGGTCCGGCTACCAAACATTATGTCTGCTCGAACGAGAACTCCGCGACCTCCAAAACAGTCCCTTTTGATGATGTTGAAGCGTGTTCCCCGCTCGATCCAGATGTGTTTGTGTCTAGAATCGCAACTCAGACTAAATCTGCTCTCATCTGTAAAGAGTACTCGTCCCCATTCATTGTCTCTCCAATTCCGGTGTTCCCGGCACCACAGAGAACGCCTTCTCCGATGGGCAGGCGTTAGAGGTACACACCGTACAGGGCGTCGTGCAAACAGACCACCACCGTGCAGTCTGCTGGCCACGATAAAACGCGATATCGGTCGTCCAGTCGCCTGTGTCGTGTGTCTAGCGATTTCTCCCGCTGTCTGCCGCCTGTTTCTTCTGGCCTGTAAGGCAATATACCGGTCATCTGCGGGTGTGGTTCCTCGTGGACGACCACTACTAAACCCCCGGATAGCTGTTCCTGTAGTTTGAAATTGTCTGCAAAGTCGTGAAACGATGCTGTGAGCAATTCCGAACTCTGCAGCCACACTTGTCACACTGCGGCCTTCCTCCAACTTCCCAATGATTCGACCTCGGGTAAAAGCATCCAGATGTCGTCTAACAGATTGATTATTCGCCATTTCTCGCTGAGGCAGCAACTCGGTGTGATTTTAACTGCTATACGGCGTGCAATCTCTTTGCCAGAAATACTGATCTTACACCGACAACATGCTTTATACTACTCAGAAACTCCCCCATTACGTCTACCTGCATATCTGCGCATGTGCTACCGTACATCACCTTACTTAATCTCCTGATTGGTCTTTCTGTCCGCTCTGCTTCTTCGTTCAGCTGATATGCTAATTTTTTGACTTCGTCCTTAGTTTTTGCACAACAGTGTATATATCACTCTCTTACACTCTCGTCATCGTGACGTACCATCGGTGTCATCTCGTTACTTCCTGAAATTTGCACATGATTTTTAAAGATGTGTGTAGTGATTTTACAGGTGATATATTTATTTTAGAGTTCGATTTCCGCGTGACTCCGAATTATCCTTAATTTATGGACATGTGTGTATAATGCAGAGTTCTAGTATTTGGTGGCAACAATTTGTAAAGAGAAATGCCCTGTGCTTTGCGACAATACAATAATCAGACAAAATTACAAATTCCTGATAAATGAATCATGTATAATTATGAGAGAATTCATCAAACCAATCATGAACGAATACATGAAATGTCATTCAGAAAAAAGTGGATGAACAATAATTTTTTTTAAAACTTTCTTATATTACAAAGTGGCACACTACCGAGTATATGATATTCTTGGGAAGGGGGGGGAGAGTAAGTTGTTCGAAAATGAAGCAATCCTTGTTTCAAGCACCTGCAGAGATAGGAGTAAATTGAAGCAAGGCCAGCACTCGTAAATAACTGAAAGTATATCAGTGAATATCGAGATTGCTAACTGATAAATATGCAAGTGGGGCCTGAGGAGCGCCACACATGTTTCAACACCGCCCAGTACATAATTCGTCCGTGTTTCGACCTTTGGTTCTGGCCAGAACCAAAGGTCACTCCACCCAGTCAACAGAGTTCAGCTACACTAGCATTTTTCATTTAACAAAAGTTCATTACAGTATATATATATATATATAAAGAAGAAAGTCTGTTTGTTTGTCTTCTAATAACTCAGTCAGTACTATAGCTATCGCCACCAAACTTTTGACAAATCATTCCTGGGTCCTGGAAAAGGTCGTGGTCCACTTTTTTCCAAAAAAAGTAGCTAAAATCACAGATATTAATTAAAACCTCGGAAAAATGATAATTTTCGGCATTATTTTTCCGAGTGGCAACAGTCTCGCAAGCAGAAGCTGAAAATCTGCTCGCTTTCAAATCCTAGAGTTTGTTAATAAAAAATTTCGAAGTTTTACGACGAAATAAAAATAGCATTGACAAACATTAACTACATTATTCCCGATTCCCAAACTTCGTGGGAAGCCATTTCGAATATTCCCATCTTGGTCCGACTTTAATCAGTCGAAATATTAATTAACATCTCTGAAAGCTCTAATTTTCCCACTCATTGTTCCAAGTGACAACAGTCTGGCGCATTGAAGACAAAAATGCTTTATTTCAAAAAAATTATGCTACCGCTCCCTTCCAAATCGTAGAGTTTGTTAATAAAAAATTTTAAGTTTTACAAAATATATATATGTAAGAAAGAATGTGTATTTGTGTGTATGTCTGTTTGTTCACGTTATTTTAATCGACTAAAATTGAATATAGGTGAAATATTGGATGGAACGTGAGCTTTTACGACCATTTGATTAGAAAGACGAAAATCATTTGAAACTGCGTGCCATTGTTGTTGATATAATGAGAGAGAATTAGCTTATTTTTGGTTCAAAATTGTTTATGTTGGTTCCATATCGAATCAAACTGAAAACTGTATGACTATGAATCGTGCTTTTTGCATCGTTATTAGAGAAGAATTACAGCGGTATCATTCCCTCTGTTGTTAAATGCGTTACTCTCAATGTAACGTAACTGACATCGGTGCTTCTGCTAGTATATATATATGTGTGTGTGTGTGTGTGTGTGTTTGTGTGTGTGTGTGTGTGTGTGTGTGTGTGTGTGTGTGTGTGTGTGTGTGTGTGTGTGTGTGCAATGCATTTGGTAGTTGGCTGTAACATATTGGAGCTATTTGTAATAGAATGGAGAAATTTATTGCGTAGATGAAATGATGATCTTGCAACGAACCATCTTCACTGAATCACCACATATTTTTTTTTTATTTCTTGATAAATCATTTCTTTAGACTCAGTATCTGATCCACACATCCTTATAAGCACAACATGCATCCCATAATTTTAGAAGATTACGTCAGAACATTTGCAATGAATTCCAGGTAGAAGCGAGCGGCGATGTACTTCTGTAATGCAGGCAAGGTAGAAAGTGCACGGCGGAATCAGATGAACCGTGGGAGAGATCAAAACGTTTTCTTTTCGATGGAAGTCTTATTCAATGATCGGATAAGAGGGATCTGCATTGCGGCGTTACGTAAAATATTATGATGTGGATAAATTTTGAAGTACATATTTTAGATTGATATGTTGTTAATGGTTAGTATTTTTAGATCAGAAAGGGAAAGTATCAAAATTAAATTGAGAAATAAAAGAGATTATTGCCATTAAAATCATAAGTTTGCTTTATATATTGTTACTGATTTTGTATTTATTTACCTATTTTAATAGAACTGTAAATAATTATTTCATTATCCAGTACAATGCAGCACGAGAGTTATCTGAAGAGAAAGCTGCGCCGGAAAAATAAAAATACAAGAGCACGTGCATTTAATGTTTAATAAATAGATATGTCGTAAATGTTTATGCTATCCAGTAAAATCTAAAAAGTCCTCATGCTTTTTTAAAAAGCTTATAAAAGCCGAATTAAAACATCTCAGCTCAGTTGATGTTGTTTTAAATGAACTGTTGTTTAGTTAATGCTGTTATTGATTGTAGCGAACTCGCTGTGAGACCGAATAAGTTTTTCTGTATTTGGAATCTGAGTTTAATTTAACGCTGTAGTATTTTAAAATATAACTACTGTGAGATATTGTGATATTGTACAAATATCTTTGAAGAAATATTTTAGCATTTTCTTTTATTTCTTGTGAAAAGAATAAATTTTATTAACTTTTACCGACTTGTGCATTCAATCCATTACGAATCCGTACTCACGCAACAATATTTTCTTAGATATACTGTAGCGTCATTAGGTTATTTTGAAGCAGATGTGCATGAAAAATAAGCAATTCCCTCCCCTAGACTCGAACCTGGGCCCGTCGAATACGCGCAGAGTATTCGACATTACACCACGAATTAATTAAATTAATAACTATCGTTACACCACGAAGACATGCTGTAAGATGGGAGAAAATATCTTATATACAATGCTGTGCCATTTATGCTTGTAAATATACATCTTGAAATAATATAAGGCACATGAAATAACATTATAGTTTGAGTAACATCAGTTTCAATTGCAATATACACCGTATTGTTTTTTTCCTGTATGTCCACTTATGAAAATTCAATGCAAGAATAAGAATAATTCTGAAAAATTCCAATGCAAGAATAAGAAGAGTTTTTTTTTCAAGTAAATTTGCAGAAGGAAATAAATTCTTTTCAATGACAAACATGTCTGTCGTACTTTGAAACCTGTGTATATAGTCTACAGGGTTAGCTCCACCTTACATCATAACATGAGTCTACTTATAAGTGCTTTTATTTTCTGTCACACCACTTGGGTGCATTTGAGATTACACAGTTTAATTCCTTGCATGTACACATTAAAAAGGGAAGCTCGTATTAATTATAACATTTTTATGTTTTTTTTATTATGAAATACTTTATAAAATTAGGTTTCTTCATCTGCACGTCCTTTTCTCCGTCAACCACTAAGCTGCAGCTGTATTATTTAATACATTGCGATTACCCTTATATTGTCACACCACACGGATGCAGTTGAATGATTTAATATCATGCAATTGCTTACAATTACTCATGCTGAAAGATATATTCATGAGGTACAAATATTTATACTGAATTTGTTTGAAATAAATTTATATAAACCATATTACATTATTGCAACCGACTTTAACATTGCTCAGCACTTTCGTTTTTTTTTGACACTATTTCTACACATGTTAGATGTGGCATAGATGTTTTGGGATATGTCTAGTGCTTTGACTCTAAGCAATTATTCCACAGATTCGTGTTATAAATCACTAACATTGATATAATGAAAAAACTACACAGACATTACACTGAAAAATATTATGCCTAAGTTAGACCTAATAAAATTTTAATTTTCTTAATGACGACATATTTTTTGAAGCACACTCTAATTAGGATTCATGTATGAAAATAACGTATGGTCTAGTAATTTGTTTATTTAGTAATATTTGACTATCTATAACACATTGCAGAGTTATTAGGCTATTTTGAAGCAGCAGACATGAAAAATAAACAATGCGCTGGCCAAATTCGAATTTGGACATTTTGAATACTCGCTGAGAGTGCTACCTTTACACCACGAAGGCATGCAGAAAGGAGGAAGGATATATCTTATACATTCTCCCCTTTTAAAGGACGATTGGGGATCAGAGGATCCAGTCGCCGAATTATAGTTCTGAAGAATCATCTCCACCACCTTTTAGTTCGGGCGCACAGTAAAATCATTAGTTTTTTTTTGTCTTTTTTAAAGCAGGAGACATAACAAGTGTGCAATGCCCTCATTGGGACTCGAACTGGCCCTCTTGAATACGCGTCGAGTATGACACAGTTCCCGTAAACGCAGGCATGCAGAAAGGTGGCAGAAAATAACCTTATAAGGTTTTTTAGCATGAGTTTTAGCTTAATTTCATGTAGAATTTATTTCATAACAATTCGATACGAACTTTTCTTACTCTTTTTTTAGATATGTTGTAAAACATGTTATGCATTGAAATCAATTCTTAGAAAGTCAGCAATACTGCTTATTTTATTTCTTCAAAAGGCATACTAAATGCTTCTCCCTTAAAAATTAACTTTCTTTTATGTACTCTTCGAAATTAATTGAGTTTAATGCATTGAGTATACTTTACAGTTATATTCTTCTTTGTTATACGGACTTCCCTAATAATATATTCGTATATCTAAAATAAATAAATCTGTTAAATTGCTCGGCTTTTAAATTGTGTTGCTTGAGCATATTTAAGTACTATTTAATTTGAAGCTGTTTATTTAACCATTATAATCAATATTTTATAATATGAGAAAAAAGGGTAGTGAAATCAAACGATAAAGCATTTGTTTTAGATCAAATATACGCAGAAAATTCCATTGAACTACGCATGAAATGAAAGGAATTTCTCCTAAGCAATCACGATTCCTGTCATCTAAATGACAGCTGAAATGGCGGGAAACATATGGTAGGGACAGAGTTTAACGAGCCCTAAAATGTGGGGTGAGCAGTGGATGGATTACATTCATTTTTTCTTGTAGAATATGTAAATAGCTCACATACAATAACTCAAATTAATTTGATTAATTTCTTTAATTACATTCAGTGGTCTTTAATTACACAGACTCTGACTCTATTTCGATAATTATTGTCACTTGATATAAAGATAAATATTCTTAGAATAAAGAAGAGTTTTTAATAAGAGACGTTTCAAAACCGTGATTAATTAGCATTTTCTGAAGACCAAACAGAATTAAATTCCAGCTATTTAAATATTTTGAATATGCTACCTCAATCTGGATAAATGTTTTAAATTTTTGCTGGAAGTAAGCACTAAAAATCAGTATACGATAGTAAATTCGTTGTCGAATTAAGTGAGGACTGAGCACATGCAATTATAGATATTTTGTGTTGTTAAATTATAATTATTATAATGGAGGCATGCAACAAGAGGGTTGCATTTCCAATTTGTTCCATGGCAAGGATTTGAGTAACTTTGTTCTCATAAAAGATTGTGTTTCTTTTAATGAGATGTTAATGTTTCGACAATTGACGGTTTAAACAAAACAGCTCAGTATCATGTTTAAATTATGGTAACTCTCTTAATTCCCAAAATTTTGTAGATCATTGAAATACTTTAAACGCTTAATTGATCAGTGCATTGAAACACCATAAATGGCGTTCGACGATACACGAACAAAACAAACTGCCGGTGTAAAACGTTTGCAAGGAAGAGCATTGTAAATAATCAATGGCAAAAGAAAGAGGTGCATAGGCTCATTTAGCATAATTCACAGGGACGGACAGCAGACGCCAAGAATTGCATTCACTATGCAGATCGAAATCCTCAATATGTATCAGTGCCTTTACTCGAAGCTAAAATAATGCAAATGGCGCCATCGGAAACACAGTCCTTCTCGGTCTGTACATCTACGAACAGGTCGCTTCCTCAGGTATGAAAGCATGCTCTATCAGATGTGCTCTATACAAAACAATGCTACAGAATTAGTTAATTCCAAAACTGAAGCAATGAAATGTCGGTAAGGACCTTCTATGGATGCAAGATGGTGCTCCTCCACGCGTCCCCACATGTGTTTGGCCAACTGCTCCAACAGCTGTTTGGAGATAAGTCATCTCCCGTAAATCTGCAGTTTCGTGGCCACCGAGATTCCGTGTTCTGTTCGCGAAGTTAATTTCATTTAGTACATTGCCTAGTAATCTTCAATTATACAGTTACAGTTAATCTTTGTTATATAGACTTCACTATTAATACATTCGCAAATAAATCTGTTAAAATACTCTCTATTTACAATGCGTTGCTTACTCATGCTTGCTTTAAAATGCGTTGCTTGCGCCGCTGGATTTCTGGTTCTGGGTTTATCAAAGCTGTACCCAACAGATCCATGAGATTTTATCATAATTGAAAGATGCCATAAAACTCGAAGTTATACTGATTATTTCTGCGAAGTTACTCTCATCATTGCTGTCAACAATTTCCCGCATGCAATGCGTTATCTTCTGCGAAGGGAAACACATTGCAATCTTGAAATTCCAATAAATATATTTTTAGATGTTTAAAAAACAGAGTATAGTGTGTAAGAAAATTAGTTGCAAAAAGCGGGTTACTTTTGGTATTGCTTTAAACGTTATTTTAAGTTTAATTTAGTGGACCTGAACCTTAACTATCACAGCCAATACAACAATAAATATTACTTTTGCCATGTACATTGCATATCATATGTTCAAGGACCTGCTAACAGAAAAATCAGTCTGTATTATTTTAGTGCTTTCTCAGTGTGAACGTTGCTGCAGATCTAAAAAATGCTTTCTGTCGGAGAACTAAGAGCTCATTATGTATCCGCCAACCAGGAAAGAAAGAGGGGCGGCTTTCCTCATGTTATTCACGTAAACCGTCGAATCACGGACCTCTCGGTTACGCGTCGAGCGTGCTGGCCACTACACCACGAAGGCAGGCGAAGAAGGCGGGAGAAATAACTTCAGTAGTTTAGATAGGGATTAATGAAGACATACAAAAAAGTCGAGCTACTCTAAAATTTATATGCAGTCGATGCATAATACTGACTTTATATACTTCTGTACGTATTGCGATATCACAAGTGAGATAGGACAGTCATCAGTTATGTCATAAAAGACTGGCTGTATTTATACCCATGGTCATACGGCAAACATACGCAACTTTGTGATTTATTTTACTTCATAACTGAAGGTATTTCTCCCGCCTTCTTAGCATGTGTTCTTGGTGTAATGGTCAGCACATTCGTCGCGTATTCGAGAGGTCCGAGGTTCGAGTCCTGGCAAGGGCATTGCTCATTGCTCATGTCTCCTGCTTCGAAATAACCTAATGTCACTACAGTGCCGCCCAAACAAAAAAAAAAGTGGTGAATGGTGATTCTTCCTTACCAGGTTTTGGCGACTGTGTCCCGTAATTTCTAGTCGCCCTTTAAAAGGGGCAGTATATAAGGTATTTCTCTGTTTCGTGATTTAATAGTCAATACATTCGACTCGTATTCGAGAGGTCCGACGATAGAATTCCGGCGAGGGGCACTGCTCATTTTTCATGCCTCCTACTTCGAAATAGCCTAATGTCTCTACACCAATACCAAACATATATAAGTCGTCACAACATAATGATCATCGCACGTGTAGTGCACATCATGTGCATCGTTTCTCAAGAGGTTGAAGAGATAATCGCAGTATGATTAAAATCACTTACGCGACAACTATTAAAATACTGACATCCCTCTAAACATCAAGGATACACTACATAAAGAAATGCTATGCAGTGAATGGATTTTGAATAAGTAAATATTTTTTAGTTAATAGTTTTAGTTTTGTAAATGTCTTTACATTAGACATTTTAACAATAAAATTAATTAATAAATAATTAATAATAATTAATAGAAAAATTATTAATAACTATTAATAATTAATTAATTAAAAATTAATAAAAATTATTAAATAATTTATTTAAAAGCTATAGCTATTGACAGGGGCTTTTCGCCTAACATTGTTAATCAAGCAGTTAAAAAATTCTCATCTCAGCACATCAAAAGGCAGACTCTTGTTTTAGGAGGTAATAAAAATTCTGTCGTCATTCCCTTCTTTCCATCAATTAGCTATAAAATTGCACGTATTTTATAGAAATTTAACTTTCGGAGTCGTTTATTCTCCCGTCTATAAAATTCCGAGTTCCATACTCAAGGACCCCATTTCGGATATGAATTCCTGGGGTATTTACAGGATTCCTTGCCAGTGTGGTTTACTTTACTTTGGCCAAACTAAGGGAGCCTTAAAATTTCGCGTTAAGGAACATGGGACATATGTTAGAAAAAAGGAAACACAGAAATTTTAGTTGCCCAACATTGTTGGTCCGAAAATCACACTTTCAATTTTTTTGCTGCCAAAATTATTCAAAAAACATCTTCCATTGGTGAACTGGATTTTTTAAAGGCATTTCACATTAAAAAAAATCTTTCTGTTCTAGTTAACGACCTTAATTCCAATCCATCTTTGCCTTCAGCCTTTAAAGAAATTATGTTTTAGATCTGGTTTCATTAACAGATGGCGCCAGTAGCTTGTCTCCTGCCCAGGCTTTCTTATCTTACTTAATCATTATATTTTATCTTGTTCATTTGCGCTTTCGCAGCTGAGGATGGTGGTTCCGTAAAACCATCGAAACTAGTCCTGTGAAAAATTTGAAAATATAACGCTGATTTTTGTTATTTGACTTCTAAATTAATATTTGTTCGGTGTGTTTTTGTATTTTAATCAATAAAATTATTATTTCGCTCATGAAATTGTATAAGACGTTCAATGTACAGCAAATATGTTTTGCAGTAAATTTTGTAAATTTTAACTTTCTTTCTTGTAACACACTAAGTTTACATGTCCTTACCTAATCTGTAAATTATAGCTCATTGGCATACTTGTAAATGTTCAAATCATCATTCGTAGTTCTTCTGTAATCCTTTTTATAATTCCAAATTACCCTGTTTATTTCATATATTTATCATACATAAATTTCAGTATAAAAAAAAAACTTAAGCTATTTCTATCGCCATCGCTTTCGAATGCATATCTTTAGATCAAATCTACAGATTAGTGTAGAATATGCCAGGAATAAATTTGTAGCATTTCATTCACGTTGCGTCTGGAAATATGGAGAACATTTAATCGTAATGAACGCATGTGTATTCATATTCATTCTTTGGTAAGCTGAATAGGAAAAACGTGACTGAAGTTTGAAGAGCATGAAAACATTTCACATAAGTACTCACCTTCCGAAATAAAATATTCGGCATAAAACTATGAAGGTGGGCATATACAGCGCACGCTAGTATTTAATTGGCAGTTTTCCTCTGATTATATTGTAAAGTTTATTTTAGTTAATAAGTTAGTTACTTTCATGTTATTTCTTTCGCGTAGCTTCTACTTTTTGCATCAATTTTCACCAAAATAAAAATTAATTAAAATCTGATAGTTAAATTAATTTTAACAGCGAGCGAAATTGTAATTTGCGAAGAATATTACATCAAATCCATTGTCTAGATAGTTACCGGAGTTTGAAACCCGGTAACCAGCTAGACAATGTCTCACCGGCATGTGGATTGGTAAATAAAACATGTATATCTCTTAAGGGGTGTTGGAACCCCGTATACTGGCGATGTTAAATTGGCCAAATTCGATGTACCTTTTCTCAAAATCTGATGTAGATACATTCTTGAAATTTCTTGTGTAATTAAAGTACACCTATTTGTTTATACTGAAATGAGTTTTTGAGACATATTTAATTTTAGACTAATTTGTAGAATATTTTATTAGGCATAGTAAAATTTAGCACTTTTCTCACACAAAACGTTTTTGAATTTTTTTTCTTAGTTTGTCACAAAAAGCTCATTTCAGTAAATATTAGGAAATATAATAAATAAGCCATAAAAAAGTTTAGGTATCTGGGAGGGTAGTTCCGGAGGAAATGTACATCGACTATAAAAAATCACGCTTGGAGAAAAACGCATTCTTGTGTAAAAATCCTCATTTATCAAAGTATTCGATGATAAAATAAAACTAGATTTTTTTACAGTTCTAGTTTTCATGGAGATTAAACTATGGTATTTCTAGAAAGTTAAAACTATAGAGAATTTAATAATATGCAAAAATCCCAAACCACCATTTTTTGAAGATTTTTGGCTTCCAACACCCCTTTAAGAATAGGGTTAGATTCTCCCCTAAAAATGGAGCCGAGGTAAGTGAAAATTATATTTTGTGCTTTACTGCTTTAAATACTTCAAACTCTCATATTCTTTCTTGGATATCAAATTGTAAACTACAAAGAATGAATGTTGTGTTAAGATTTATTTTACGTCTATTTTATTTAAGAATAAGTGTAAAAATGAAATCTTTTGGGCATAAGAAAGCTTAAACAATTCCAAGCATGTAACGTATTAGGTTAAACTTACAGTATTTCTTTTCTAATCTCATAACAGTGTTTCTTTACTAATCTAATGCCAACAAGTTTGTGCTATTGAACTAAAAATAAGTTTTATTTGATGAGACACTCAGCATTTGACTTATACCTGATATAAACTTATATAACTTTTATCTGATGAAGTTACATTTAACATCGTCTCCCCTGATGCTTTGCCCTTTTTGCCCTTTGGGCGGCTTTATATATCTTTATCATCATTCTAGCTATGATTATTTCTAATAATTTTATGAAAAAATAATGTATAAAGTATATTGTTAAATGTCAGAGAAAGAAACATCTCTATCTAATTATAGCAAAAAACAGCAAGTGCTCAGAGTTTTATAACGATCAAATACGAGTACTATATAAAAGACGATTGTTTTTTCTCTCGATCTATTGATTGCTAATCCGTCTTTTAACAGAGGAGCGATTTTTCGGTATTATCTTTTCTTACACTAAAAGGCCTTAGGCCAGAAGGGCTGTTACTCTCGAAACGGCATTTTGCTTCGAATCCCTAAAAGCGTTCAATCACTTTTCAGATTGTTGCCACCAAATATTATCGCGCTGCATTAAATATAAAGAAATTAAATAACGAAGAATCGTCATGACTGTATGCATATTTTTCGCAATGTAAAAAAACAATGGAAGATACAGCCATCCAATTTTGAATACCGTAGTCCTCCCCTGGAATATGAGCACATAGAAGCCCAATTTTTTTAATTTCGAATTCGTTTTATTACCTTTTTCATAATTTTTTTATTAAAGACTCAACGATTTCAAAGAGAGCAGTGGCGACACTGTATTCAATAAAACATTTGTATCTCCAGAGCGCAAGACTGTCTATCGGAATTTCTAAAGATATGCTGGTTTAAATATTTTCCGCCCAAAGAGTAGTTTACCCAAATGCTCTCGAAACGTGTATGTGTGCGATAAAAAAAAATGAGCGTAGTATAAAATGGGCTGTATATGGGGCCTACGGGCGTAATAT
This sequence comes from Stegodyphus mimosarum, assembly GCA_000611955.2. Classification (NCBI taxonomy): domain Eukaryota; kingdom Metazoa; phylum Arthropoda; class Arachnida; order Araneae; family Eresidae; genus Stegodyphus; species Stegodyphus mimosarum. The sequence continues at coordinate 556,834 of KK122389.1, forward strand.
AAAATCCGAAAGCTTTCAAACTTTTCTTAAAGGCCAGAAGGAGGTTAGCTCAAATGGGCAGTTAATCTTACAAGGAAATGTTGAGTTAAATTACTATAAAAGGCCTATAACTTATAAAATTGTTGCCACAAAATATTATCGCTCTACACTATATTTAAAGAAATTTAATAAAGAATTTACGTGAATCACATATTCTAGCCCTCTGACGGCCACAGAGTTTTACTAATAAAGCTCAAATTTCTTAAACTGATATGAGAAAGATATGAGAAAGCGAGTGTCTCGTAGTATAACGCCGAGTTGTCGTCGAGTGCATCGAGAGAATCTCTTAGTGTATCACGAGTTAGTGCATCGTGGAGTTTTATCTTATAGTGTGTTGAACTCCGGCAAAATACTGGCCAATAAAGTTTGTTTCGATACTTCACCGAGTGTCGTCGTTATTTACTCCAAATCCAGGAACCTTTTAACTTACGTAAGAAGAGAAAATCGTAACAATATATTATGAAACAAAATGTGAGTCACTGTCTATTTAATCTTCCACTTAAAATAACTAATTCTGATATAAGCGTCGAAAAGCAAACTTGTCCTAAAAATACCTAACTCTCAAATTTTCGGAAACTCATGAGTTTCTAATATAGGCTTCAATGAAATTATAACATCTGATGTGTTTGTAAAGAATACCAGTTTTATTAAACAATATATCAAGCTTGAAATGAAAATTTACTAATAATAGAATAATAGAGAAATAATCAATATTAAAGATAATATGATTATAATGCATTCATTAACTGATAAATGTTGTCGAAGAACATTAACACACAAACTTACTAATAAAACATGAGTAATTAAACAGAAAAAGAAATATATGCAATTATCTTCAAAGAAGGAAGCATTAATTTTTTGCTTATAAAAATTTGCTTCCAAATTAGCATAATTTGATAGAAAAGAACCGGAGAAGCTCGCCGTCAAAATACGGCTTCTTATCACAGCATGGAAGACGCTTAATTTCTAATTAACGCAATTTAGGAAACAAAATAATTTAAATATCGATTAAGTGATTAATTAAAAAAATAATTGCTTAACTCACGCCGCGACTGTATATCTAGTGTTGTAATTATAAATTCATCAAATTGTTATTTAGTAAATGAAGTTTACGGAAAGCATGATACTTTTAGATCATAACGCATTATTTTGAATTGTAGTATTTTAGATGAAATTCATTAATAGTTTTATTTTAGATTTAAGAAAAGTGTTCTTATGTTTTATTGTTTTTAAAGAACGTATCAGCTGTGGTCCACTTTAATTCCATTTGGCAGAATTAAAGCGCCCTGTAATTTAATAATTCCATATGGAATGTCTTCTTGCAAATTTTGTTTGAATTTTGTAAATAATTATAGTATTTTGTGATTACTTACTTGTAAAAGGTATTGTTTAATTTTAAACCCTTAAAAGATAACAAGCATTATTTATATATTCCAAATTCTAAAGCTGATTTTCGGTGTGTTTGTGAAATGCTTTTTCTTTTCTCTTATTCGCCTAAAGGGGTGTTAATCCTGAAGGGTTATTAGTCTCCTAACAGCATTTTGCTTTGAGATACTAAAAGCATTGAAAAACTTTTCAAATTGCTGCCACCAAATGTTATCGGTCTGCATTAAAGTAATTGAATAATGAAGAATCTGCATGAGTGTATGTGTATTTATCGCATGGTGAAAACCAACGATACCTAGCGCCGTCAAATTTTTAATAATGCAGTCCTCCACCCAATCATGGGCACCTGGGAACCCAAATTTTGAAGTTCGGATTTCTTTTATTACGTATTTTATATTTTGTAAAACTTTAACGAATTTTTGATTAACAAACTCAGCGATTTGGAAACAAGCAATAGCAACACTGTACGGAATAAAACATTTTTATCTCCAGCGAGCGAGAATGTCTTTTGGAAATTCTAAAGATATGCTGTTTTGAAATACTTTTAAACCAAAGAGGCTTTATTACAAATGCTCTCGTAACATTTATGTGTGCATAAATGAGAAAAGCTCCCCTTTGGGCGTAATATAAAAACTGAAAGCTTTCAGATTTTTTTAAAATTCTGTTCCTTTATTATTTATAAAAAATACAATTGTTTATTAGAAAATATTCTATAGTATAGAAGATAATAAAAATGTAATATCCGTAATTTTCTTCATTCGTACCACGTTTAACCAACGTATAGTAGATTAGATTAATCTTTGAGGTTATTTAGATTATGACAAATCACTCCAGGTCTATGACGCTTGCATTTATGGAATACCTTTCAAGGAAGCTGACACCTATTAGTCCTAAAGGGCTATTACCTGAAAACTCGAATGGGCTACTACTCTCGAAACGGGATATGGTAGCGAATCACTTTAAATGTCCGAATGCCCCGAAATATTATCAACTTGTATTACTTTTAAAGAAATTACATAATGAAGAATCTGAAAGAATGTACGGACGTTTCTTGCACTGTGAAACAGCGATGGTACCTAGGGAAATCAATTTTGAATAACGTAGTCCTCCACTCGAATATGTGCAATTAAAGCCCGAATTTCGAATTTTATATTTCATATTTTTTAAAACATTAGTGAATTTTTATCTCACTCATAATTTCAAAGCGAGCAGGAACAAAAAAATACGGTTTAAAACCTTGTTATTTCCAGCGCACGAGACGGTTATAATATCGAAAAATATAATTAAATCGGAAATTCTAAAGATATGCTTATGTAAAATATTTTCTGATTTTGCTATTCAACTGAATTTTATGCGGCTTAAGAGCAAAAGACATGACATTATTTGATAAATTTAACACGCAAAACGTTAATAATAAAAAGGCAAAAATACGTTTTGCAAGACATCTTACTAAGACCATTGAACATTGATATGATAAACTGATAAAAGGCTGAAAAAAAATACAAAAAATGTATGCGTACATTTAACACTTCATCAGGAATTCTAACCACAAGAGCTTTTAAAACTTTTGTAATTTTGCTGTTGAATTCAATATGGCGCAAAAACATTATGCTTAATAATAAAGCTAAAAGGAAAATGTATTAGCAGGAGGAGAGTAACAGCTTGTTGGCAGACTCGAACTTAGCATGAGAGCAAGATAACTTTAACAAACTCTTATGAGCAACCGCTAAATTCTGAGGCCTTTCAGATTTTTGAAAATTTTTATTTTGCTCTTGGACGAAAACCACGAAAACTAAGAAATTCCTCTTTCGGCGGGATTCGAAGCCGCGTCGAACTGTCAGTGTCAAGCCATTTGACCTCTCCTTTGTTGTAAGCACCATTTTCGCTAAATAAGTAATATGAATAATGCTTACAATTTGCAAAATCCTAATAAAGCTAAGTTCAGAATTAGATTTCTATGCGGCTTCATCTTTAGCCCAGCCATTAGTCTCGGAATAAGATTTTGAGTCGGTTCACTAAAACGGGAAAAAGAGTTTGAAATTTTTGCCACCATAGTTTTAAAGAAATTAAATAATGAATGAACTGCACGTATGTATGCTTCACGCAATGTGAAAAATAACAGTATCCACAGCCATAAAATTTTGAATAACACTGTCACCCGAAAATGTGCACCTGAATTTTGAATTTATTATTTATTTCATGTTTTGCAAAATTTTAATGATTTTTATTAACGCATTCACAGTTATGAAAGCGAGCAGGGGCAACACTGTTCGAGATAAAATGTTTTTTATCTCAAGACTTTTGCTCAAGACTGCGCTCAAGACTTTTGACATTCGGAAAAAACTATGATGTTTATTTTTCAATTTGAATTAAGAAACTCAAGATTTCTGCGGCAGAAAATAAAGTAGTTCTATCATCCACGCGGCACCTTGTTGCCAATCAGCAAAGCTTAGGATGCTTTTTAATTTAATGTAGTAGGTTACTCATTTGTAAACTAAGTAATCTGAATGCAATAAAATAGTTCTTAAGGATATTTTTCTACTTTGTAACGTGATTGATTTAAATAAACATGCATGTAAAGGATGGGGTGTCCAATTAAAATTATTCAATATATTTATGAAATTACGCTAGCTAAATTCATTAAAATCATTATATTTTCTTTTTCATGATAATAATAGGGAATATAAACATATGTATGGCAATATCTAACACTCTGACAGAAATTCTAAAGATATGTCGTTTTTAAATATTGTTTTAATTTTGCTGTTGAATTCAATTTATGTGACATAACTGCGAAGAGCCTGATATTTAATGAATGAAGTAATAACATAAAAAACTAATAGTAAATGAAAAAATAAAGTAGCCGTTTACAAAGAAGACTAAATATTGATATGGGTACCTGATCAAAGACTGAAAAATTATAAAAATGCATACCAGCAATTACCGCTGCATCGAGAATTCTAAATATATGCTGATATGCAGCTTCTAAAAATACTGTGTGTTCAGCTGCATATAGCGCAAAGATGCTTAATAAGTCCTTTCAGTATAAGAAGCTTTTAGCTAAATGGAATGAGTAATATATTTCATCCTCTAATCCTGAGGGCACCAACCAGAAAGTATTTTCCATCTATTTAAATAGTATTCCTTAGACTGCATTCCCAGTCATTCCTCTTTATTAAAGTATCTCAGTTTTTATATGGTCGCGAAAAATTTGTTAGTAACCTGTTTCGTTTCAATCCAAGATCGAAGAATTTATCTGAGTGCTCAAGAAAGGTACCTCAAGATGTTGAACATTTGATATTTTCCTGCCCTATCTTCGATAGCTGTAGGTAGTGCTTGTAGACTGACGTGAAAAAGTCGTGACATGCACTATTAACTTATCTTTTTTTAGCCTAAACGGGCAATTTGCTCAGAATAACTATTAATTTCGTTTTGCGGTTTTACGTTCATTCACTATAAACGTTGATTCACTTTTCAAATTGTTGCCACCAAATATTAGAGCCCTGTATTATATTCCGAAGACGGTAAATAATGAAGAATCTGCATCATAAAATGTATGTTTCTCGCATTGTGATAAAACAACGGTATCCGAATATGGGCATATGGAAGACCGAATTTGGAATTTGTATTATTATCCATTTCATGCTTTTTAGACATTAAAGTATTTTTGATTAACAAACTTAACGACTTTAAAGCGAGGAATGGCAACACTGTATGAAAAAAAAGCATTTTTATCTCCAGCGCGTAAGAGTGTGTATTGGAGATTTCTAAAGATATGCTCATTTTAAAATCATTTCGAGATAATGCTGTGGAATTGAATCTTATGGTTTAAGAACGTGATATTTAATAAGTAAAGGTGTCATACAAAATAAACAAATAAATAATAATAAATTTTAAAAAAAACGCCGTTTTGGACGTAATGTAAAATCTGAAAGATTTCAGATTCTCATTTTTTTTTAACTCTAGCCTACTGTACACCGTTTTGTTCGTTTTATTTTTGCATGCGATATTTAATACTTTAGTTTGTAAGGATCTTAAATTTGACTAACGTTTATTTTGTTTTAAAACGTTACTATCATCTCTTATTTTGCACTTCCGGCCAGAATTAATACGTGAATATGTTTATGCAAATTGTTTTTGCTAACGCTTAAGTATTTAAGTTGTGGCTTTTTGCCAAGAGCTTAGTAGAATGAGAGAGAGCGACCCATCTTGCCACGAGTCTTCACGCGAGCTTGCCATCAGCTACTGTCCGCCTTTAAGGCCAGAGGTTTTAATCCTCTTGAAAGCTAAAGACGTATTGTAGTTTTCCGCAGTTTCCGTACTACAAGCATAGTAATTTAAAAGACCAGTCTTAGTGTTAGTCATCTAATTTTAACCCTTCTCAGCTTGTCGTCTTTGCTATACTCCATAGGACATAGTTTACAGTCAACTCACTGTCCAGTCAGGACACGTCATGTTCGCCAAACAAATAAAAAGAAATACGACTCTTGATAAGTTAACTTACTTTGTAAGCGCCGTGTTGTACATTTGTGCTGCAATCGGAGATTGCATATGTTCAAAATATTAAAAAAGTACTAAAGCTAAGAAGAGAGAAATGAGTTTAAGAGCAGACTGGTAGACTTAACGAAAGCGTAATAAAAAACTTAACAAACCCTTTTGTGTGACCATTAATATCTGATATCTTTCAAATTTATTATTATTATTATTATTATTATTATTATTATTTGTGGTGTTAGATTGCTACTTGAGTCTTGAAAGTACACTTATTTTGAGGTCTGTTTTTTGATAAGAAATATTTCCGTAACAAATTCACACCCTCGTTTAAGAAAATGAAACTATGACGATTTTAGACACAGGAAACGAAAGCTTATGTCTAGTATGTAAGTTATAATTATTTTAAATAACCAACTTTTTTATGATTATGATGCTTGCTGTCATTTCTCTTTCCATTTCTCTACCAGAATCCAAATTATTTCGAAAAAGGTTAGATTTTCGAATAGAAAGACTGAGAGTGTTTCTGCATCCCAAAGACACCTTACTAGGTTTATAAAGTTCAGATAAGATTGTATTCTTCGATTCTGCGTTATAGTTTCCGACATGTAGATTGTTAAGCCGATGAGAAGTTTGAGCGACCTTCACCATAAATCATCTGTGTAGCTCTTGACTTTTAGACTTAGTTTCAAATTGTAATTTTCTGTCGCTATCAATTTCATCGCCACACGTGTTTGGCTGATTTGTAAGCAGGAGTCATGCATTTAAATTCGAGTTATGATTTCATAAAAAAAATTTTTAAAACTTTTTTAAGACTTCTTTACAGAAGTTATTATAAGTTCTTAAAAATTTCTTTCTAGTAGAAGCGGTAATTCACTCCAAGTCGGTTAGAGGTTTGGACATACTTTATGTTACCAAGAAGCCTATACTCTATAAGCTGTAATGATCCTCACACTAAAATGATTACTAAGATCGTGTAATACTTAAGTGTTAAGCTATAATGAGTGTAACACTAAAGTCTTTGGTCTTTCAATGCCTAACCTCGCCTGAAACGAACTCGCTCAGCTCTCACTCATAAAGCACTGAAGGCGTATCACTCATTCCTTTAAATTGTCTGCATACATTTGATCCCAAATTAGTGAATCAGAGGCGTGTACAAACAAAATCCGCATTTATGACCTCTAAACTTAAGACATTCGTTGAAAGATTTATTATGGTTATTATTATTATTATTACTTTCATTTACTTGACTCAAAATGAATTTTTAAATAGAGAATTAAATACTTTTGTTCCACAACACGTAATACCTAACCTATTATTATTAATAAATGTATTTACGTCTACGATGACAACTGGTTCTCAAAACTTTTATTGTAACGTAATAAAGTATAAAAGGACAATTCTTTGTTTGAATTTGAATATAAATAGTTAGAAATTACTAGTCTCATATATCTTCCCAAATTTATTAAACTTGTAGCGGCAAGTAAGCTTTCATTACAATGTAAATGTTCAGCTAATGCATTAATCTTAAATAAGCAACAAGCGAGACATTTTACTCGATAAAAGCTGCCCTTCTGCACAAATGGAGAAATATTTCCACGGTTCTTACTGACTGGCTAAAGGACAATAGTTACGCAAATGATTCCAGTAAAACACAAAACCGCCTTGAGGGGAAAGCATTTCGAGTACGCTACAAAGAGAAATTAGTCGTTATTTGTTTTATGCATGACGAAAAAATTGCTGAGATCAATGTAGCGGCTCGTTCCCCGGAGACCGGAGCACAAATTTAAATACCAGTGTTTTTTCGCTTTGAACATTTATCAGCCTTGAATGGCTGAAATCGGTTGCAAGTTTTCCTGGCGTTAAAAAACTTCTAGCATTATTCTTTTAAATTTGTACTTGTTTAGAGGCTTAGAAACATCATGATTGCTTCCATTGAAAAGTAGAATCATGAAAATCTTGCCTGTGAAAAATAATGAGAATTTTTAAAGTCATTATCGCTTTTTCCGATCTTATAAACATTTCAAATGTGAAATAAGGATTATAAAATTGCCCATAAATTCTTTTAAAGTAATATGTATTTAACTGGAATGAAACTTGTTTTGAAGGAAAGAGTTCCTGTTAAGAGGTGATTAATATTTTACTTTTTATGAATTTCACTCATATGAATTGAATCTGAAGATGTAAAAAGGATTATATTTGAAAAAAAAGACTGGTGTGTGATAAAAGTCAATTTTTAAAGGAGCAACAAAAAACTACACCTGTATTCGCAAGGTATCAGAATTCAGCAACAAAGAATTAGGAGATTTATATAATTAGGATCCATGTAATTCAGTGGTTTTTAAGCAATTTAATTATTCATGGCCCTCACAAAATTGGAAAAAGAAATTACACATATCCTAGTTTATAATTTGTGTCATTTTCGTTCCTTCCTAGATTGGAAAAAATAGGAAAAACCTCTATTGTTAGGAAACGTTCGTTTTTGTTTATAATGACAAATGGCACGGTAATAGCCTTAGACAACCATTACTAAACACATTACGTACAATCTATACTATTAAAAAAGTAATGGCATTTAAAACTGAATTCTATTTTTGTCCTAGCAGAAATATCGGATGAAAGTTAGGTTAGATTTAGAATAATGCATCTAACAGCAGAGAGAACGATAAGCTGTAATCCATCTCTAATAACAATGCAAAAAAATACGATACATAGTCATACATTTTTCACTCTGATGCGGTATGGAACTCACATAAAAAGGTTCGATAGAAAAATAAAATAATTCTCTCTCATTATATCAGCAATGCCACGCAGTTTATAATGATTTTCATCTTTCTAATCAAACCGTCGTAAAAGCTCAAGTCCCATCCAATGTTTCACCTATATTCAATTTTAGTCGATAAAATGTCGCAAAAAATTTATCACAGTTAATCAGAAATCAATAACGCGAACAAACAAACGAACACACAAACAGACATTCTTCTTTACATGCATAGAGTTTGTAAAACTCACAAATTTTTATTAACAAACACTACGATTTGAAAGCAAGCAGTATTTGGAAATAAAGCATTTCTATTTCCAACGGGCGAGACTTTTGCCACTCGGAAAAGTGAGTGCGAAAATTATGCTTTCAGAGTTTATAATTAATATTTCGGCTGATCAAAGTCGTACGAAGATGAGAATAATCAAAATGGCTTCCCACGAATTTTTGGAATCGGGAATAATGTACTTAATGTTTAGCAACTCTATTTTTATTTCGTCAGAAGACTTACAATTTTTTTATTAACAGACTCTATGATTTGAAAGAGAGCAGTGGCAGCAACTTTCGAAATGAAGCAGATTTTCATCTCCTCCTTGAGAGACTGTTGCCACTAGGAAAAATGCGGGCGAAAATTTTCATTTTCTCGAGTTTTTAATTAATATTTCTAATTTTAGCTACTTTGTTTGGAAACAAGTAGACGTCGACCTTTTTCAGGACCCAGAAATTAAATTGTAGGAAGTTTGGTGAAGATGGCTATAATAATGACGGAGCTTTAGTGAAAAAACAAACGGACTTTCTTCTTTATATATATATATATATATATAGACATATATGTAGATATAAATAAGTCTGAAAGTATTAATAAGCTGTTAAAATATAATAATATGCAAAAAAATGGGAAAGAAAAAGTGTTTCCATAATGTTAAAATTTTAATCATCACCGATTGAAATTTTTCCTCGTTGCATTTTATTCCCGTTGTCGGCTTCTTGATGAAGTCGTTGCTAAAGTCTCCATGCTTGACAGGTTATACTGAATGTAGTTTTGAACAACCGCGACCTTCCTTTCGTTAATCGAATACTTTCCCTCACTAAATGCTTGTTGGTTCGCAGAGTCATGGAAGTTCTGCTACGTTTTCTTAGGGTAAAGGTATCTTGTCCCAAGCCGCGCATGAAAAGAGACGCTTTGGCTTCATATGAGTCAGAGCTGATGAACTGACGCGTTAAGGATATCTGTTAAGTTATTTTTTATCGTTCTTTTCTGATATACCTGTCACAGCTTTCATCTGAAATAGAAGACTTTTTATAGAAAGTAGTTCTTAAGTTTTCTGAACTCCTGGATTTCACCAGTGCCATTTCATATTACATTAAACCATCCTTTTTTCCCTTGACATCTCCGTCAATTTTTCATATTCTACTGGCTTGTACTACATCCGATCGGTTCTTCTGATGATGTCCTTGATAGTTCTGAAATCTCAATTGCGTGCGAGAAACCAATGACGCCTGTAAGGAAAGCAAATTTCAGTATTATCGAACATTGTCATTTCCACGAGTGTCATGAATATAGTGTGGTTCTTATTTTCACATGCGCAGCCATCAGAAAGAAAAATTAGCAATATAGACAGTACTTCAAAACATTATAGCGAATATTCCTAATAAAATTAATCTACTATTGCGAGTGAAAACGTTAGCTTTCGCCTGAATATAAACCATGCACGTTACGGTAATTCTCTAGAAGCTTGGTTTCCCCACGACTTTCTTAAAATTAACTGAAATGTGTTCATTTAGATTTATTTGGTCGTTTTGCAAAGGTATGTATTCTCGTTTGACTCTTAAGCCCTCCATAAATGAAAAACGATCAGTGCAGAAATTGGTTCAAAATACCCTAAAAATACTGGAGAGGATGTGCTAATTTGCGAGTTAATGGGCATAACACCTGCGGTAAGATTGTGCGCTTGCAGATTTTCAAAACATACAAATTTAAAGCATTTTATACTACAAACAACTCAATTAAAAGTGTGACAAAAGACCCATAGTTAATTTTTACCTTATGTAAGGGTTATCTTTTGGAAAAAAAATTCAATTGCTGTTGTAGTGATATCCATGATATACCTTGATCTGTCGCCGCCAACTATGCCAACTGTATGGAATCTGCGAGACGAAAACCAATCTTCAACTATTCCTAAATCCAAATGCTTAAAATTGTGATTTGTTCTTCTAAAAGAAGGAAAGAATGTGTCTAGAATAGCCTGATTCGAAATGCATAAATCAGGGAATTCTTTATCTGAAAGGAAAAAACAAGCTCAAGAACTGCCGAATATGGAATTAACATATTTCAAATGTGATATTTCTAGGGAGATGTTAATGGAATGAAAATCATGTGCGAAGTAAGCTTGTATAGTATTAAGCACAGAAACAGGTTTGGAAACAACAATCGAGCAGACTTAGAAAAAAAGAGTGGGAAGTGTGAGAGAATATAGAAAAATGGAATGTTAAATGTAAACTTAGTTTTAATAGCATTAAAACGAAATTGATAACTTTTTCTAAGTTTCCAAAACTGGTAAAAGTT
>KK122389.1:568134-604138 GCA_000611955.2 Stegodyphus mimosarum
TTCGAAACAATGTCATATTAAAATATCTAGAGATCTTTACTGATAAAACAATTGACCAGGATTCTGCAATTTTCGGAAATGCGAGATCGAACACAGGTAATTGTAAACCGTTTTAATCGATTCATGACGCACAAATAGGGACTTAGAGGGGATATATGGAAATAATTGTATTTAATAGGAATTGTAATATTAATGTTATATTAATGTTATTGCCTGTATGGTGGAATTACAGAGGCACAATAAAAGGAACAAATAAGCTGCTATAAAATCAAAATATAATACTACTACATATAACTAAATCGTTTTGAACTACCGGGACAAATGCTATTCAGGTTCTTTTTGGTACGCTGCTACTAAATATTAAAGCAGAAGAGGGATCAAAGTGAATCTGCCTTTTTTTCACTTTCAAGAGGACTTCCTGTAGATGAATTAATATATACCAAGTTCTATATGTAAGTGGAAGTTAAAAATTTGAGTAAACACCCACCTCAAATCAAATTAAAAATTAACAAGATTATTTATAATAAGATTAATTGTCACTATATATATATATATATATAAAGATAGATAGATAGATAGATAGATAGATGGATAGATATAGATATAGATATATACACTGGTTATCATAAATTAAGGAAAAATTACAAAAATAGCGATAACTTCCTCAAAATAAGCCAAACCGTGAAAAATTTGAATATGTTGCCGAGTAAGAGCAGCTGAGTAAAACTGCAGTATGCAAATTAGTGGCGTTGCACTCGCAATAAGTCATCTGCAAGGAGCATAAAAGTCCATGTTTGAGAGGAGCAAGCCCACATATTACACTGTGAGAGTGACATCAGAAAGCTGAGATAGCCAAATCGTAACAATGACCTCCAGGCATCATTTGCCTTCAAAACTACAATGTAGAGACATTGGGAGACTAGAGGCAGGACAAAGTCAAACAGAAGCGGCCAAATGGCTAAATGTGAGTCCTTCTGTTATTCATAGAATTTGGAGGCAATTTCAAACCACAGATTCGGCATCTAGGAGGTTCAGCCATGGACGCCCAACTGTTAGGACGAGCGCCCATGACCGATATTTGATACTATGTGCACGCAAGAATAGAACCGCTGCTCCGACGTTTCTTAGATCCTCCTTAGCTGCACCCACCGGAAGGTTCGTGTCAACGTCAACAGCACGTAGAAGGCCTTACGAAGGTGGTCTGTGTGCGAGACGACCAACTGTTGTGTCGCGAATTCTGTGTTTTTAATCATTTAAGTAATCAATTATTTAAGTATTTTATTTGTATTTGTATTTGTTTTTTTTAATTTGAAATTGTGAAGAGCGTAATGAATATATATATATATATATATATATATTTGAATGAGTGTATTTAAAAGTTTTAAGCAATTATATTTCCTTCAACGGTTCAGTTTTCTAACTCCGAAAAGGGAGCGTCTTTTAGCGGAAGTAACATCTGTGGGAATAGCCTTTTAAGATGATAGTTGCAACTTGGAGCAGTATATCGTTGTTCCCTTGTCTTTGTTACCAAGCTGTGAAAGTAGATACTGTAATGGGCTCCCCGCTGTTCACTTACGTTTCAGCCTTGTGAATGCCGCCTTCTTTATAGCTTCGGAAGAAAGGGAAAGGTTGTAAATTGGATCTTTGAAGGGTCAGTTTTTTTTGTTGTTTCTTAGATTTTTCGCTTGTTAGCAAGGGAGGTCGAATTTTTAGTTTCCAGTTTTCGCAAGTGCTACTGTAGACAATGTCTTAATTCTGATTCGTTTGTGGGTTTGAATCGTTCGGCTAAATTATATTGAAAAGTCTCGGATTGGCAAGAATTTAATTTTAATAATTGTGAATGGGAGGAGAAACAGAGTTTTCCTCGGTTGATGCGCGAGTTTTGAAGTCAGTTTTTATCGGAGTCTTCGAGAGAGTTTTGAGTTTGAATACAGAGGAAAAGAATTAGCAGAGAGGGCCTTTGGCCCTGCGGCCAAGCTTACCCTGGCTTCGGTGGCTTGCGCTTGCGTTCTGCGGACGGACTCGGCTTTTAGCTGAAGAGATTTCCGATGCTGCTGCTGTGTTCGCCGGAATTTAGGAGATAAGATTTGATACAGAGAAAAGAATTAGTAGAGAGGACTTTTGGCCCTGCGGCTGAGCTTTTGCCCTAGCGGGTGGATCGCGCGTGCGATGCGTCATGATAGACCTATGCAAGTCGAATATGTGAATAATGGAGAAATTTCCTGAAATTTATGCGAGAAGTAGAACTCAGAGCAAACTCTTCCGAGTTTGAAGCGGGTTTTCCAGTAAAACGGAAGTGAAATGGCTCGTACCAAACAGAAGCGTTTCCTTCGTGAGAAGAATAACAATTCAACATTCTATCTTCGCTCGAAAATTCCCGTTGTTGCTATCAGCCGAAGCACCTGAGTGTCATCCTGTTTATTACCTTTGTTTCTCCTTCAACTTTAGTACTTGAGAATATTTGATTGCCGCTCTTCTTCATTATGGTTGTACAAGTGGTCATTTTTCGTGGACTTTATTTGTAGCTCATTAGCTAGAACCAGTTCAACGGCGGAATTCCTCTGCAGCCTATAGCTTCTTATCATGATGAGTCCGGAAGTCAACTGTGAGTTACTTAATATTTTATTTCATAAGATTATATTTTTTAGTAGTTTAATTTAAACTCATCTTGCTTAATTTGGGGAGAAAGAGGAAAATTTATTTGAAAATTTAAAAAAAAAGAAGAAGATTGTTTGTGTCTTGGAAGAATTTAAAGTTATTGTCAAAAATAAGAAATTTATGTTAATTGTTATTTCTATAGTAGTTTCTGTGAAATCCAGTTTAAATGATTCATTTAATGTACCAGTTATTCTAAGTAATCGTTGTTGTGTTAAAATTCAAAAGTGTTATCTTGATGAATGACTCTTGGAGAAATTTAAGTTAGAATAATTATTGCATTTTTATGTAAGTGTATTCTGGCCAGGTCTCCCATAAATTTATCCTAGATATTTAATAAATGAGTTTGATTTTATGTTATTACTGGCATTTGTGTTTTTTTGTGTGTTACGTTGTTGGTCATTGTTAAATAGAGCTTAAAACTTGCGGGTTTAACAATTAACTTTTTTTAAATTTAACTTAATCTCTCTTAGTGCCGTGACAAACTAAAATAATTATGTAACTTACTAAAGTGAACTAGTTAGAAAGCTAAGGAAGGAACTGGTTGATTGGACTATACTCAAAATAATATTAAATATAACTTTTCTTAAAGCAATTAGTTCACACATAGCAAGGCAAAGCAAATTCTTCTTGATAAAACTTAACCTCAAAAGGAAGCTGGAATAAATCTTCTCTGGTACTCGGAAAAACTGAGTACTATATCTCCACCAAGCATTTCTATAATTCACTCATTTTAAAATAAACTGAAGAATAATTCATATTCATTAAATAGCAAAAACCTCATAAGCACCAGAGAAAAAATATTCAAACACCAATCAATCAGATCCATTACTAAAAATTAAGCTCTAGTTTTAACTTTCCACGCACATAAAAGTCATTACAAATTCTATCTTAAAACATATTCAAGAATCATTAATTAGTGGTTAGTACATATTTGCTAAAACAGAGTACGTTGTGAGTACCCTAAAATGCATAAACATTTTTCAATAACCCCAAGCAAAAATCTCCATGTTTTTTAAAAGCCTCAGGGCTCAAACAAATGGAGTGACTGAACAGACCAACTACTTAACACTAAAAAAACACAAATGCCAGTAATAACATAAAATCAAACTCATTTATTAAATATCTGGAATAAATTTATGGAAGACCTGGCCAGACTACCCTTACATACAAATGCAATTAATATTCTACCTTAAATTTCTCCAAGAGTCATTCATCAAGATAACATTTTTGAATTTTAACACAACAACGATTACTTAGAATGACTGGTACATTAAATGAATCATTTAAACTGGATTTCACAGAAACTGCTATAGAAATTACAATTAACATAAATTTCTTATTTTTGACAATAATTTTAAATTCTTCCAAGACACAAACAATCTTTTTCTTTTTTTTTTAATTTTCAAATAAATTTTCCTCTTTCTCCCCAAATTAAGCAAGATCAGTTTAAATTAAGCTACTAAAAAAATATAATCTTATGAAATAAAATATTAAGTAACTCACAGTTGACTTCCGGACTCATCATCATAAGAAGCTATAGGCTGCAGAGGAATTTCGCCGTTGAACTGGTTCTAGGTAATGAGCAACAAATAAGGTCCACGAAAAATGACCACTTGTAGAACCAGAATGAAGAAGAGCGGCAATCAAATATTCTGAAGTATTAAATTTGAAGGAGAAACAAAGGTAATAAACAAGATGACACTCAGGTGCTTCGGCTGATAGCGACAACGAGAATTTTCGAGCGAAGACAGAATGTTGAATTTTTATTCTTCTCACGAAGGAAACACTTCTGTTTGGTACGAGCCATTTCACTTCCGTTTTACGGGAAAAACCCGCTTCAAACTCGGAAGAGTTCGCTCTGAGTTCTACTTCTCGCATAAATTTAAGGAAAAATTCTCCATTATTCACATCTTCGACTTGCATAGTTTTATCATGCCGCATCGTAAGCGCGAGCCACCCGCTAGGGTAAAAGCTCCGCCGCAGGGCCAAAAGAACTCTCTGCTAATTCTTTTCTCTCTATCAAAACTTATCTCCTAAATTTCGGCGAACACAGCAGCAGCATCGCAAATCTCTTCAGCTAAAAGCCGAGTCCGTCCGCAGAACGCAAAAAGTGCAGCATCTCAAATCTCCTCAGCTAAAAGCCGAGTTCGTCCGCAGAACGCTAGCGCAAGCCACCCAAGCCCGGGAGCAGAACGCAAGCGCAAGCCACCAAAGCCAGGGTAAGCTTGGCCGCAGGGCCAAAAGACCTCTTGCTCCAAGTTGCAACTATCATCTTAAAAGGCTATTCCCACAGGTTTTACTCCCGTTAAAAGACGCTCCCCTTTCTGCGTTAGAAAACTGAACCGTTGAAGGAAAAACAATTGCCTAAAACTTTCAAATACACTCTTAACAAGTTTAAACCCCCAAACGAATCAGAATTAAGTCACTGTTTACAGTAGCACCTGCGAAAAACTGGAAACTAAACATTCGACCCTCCCTGCTAACAAGCGAAAAATATAAGAAACAACAAAAATCATAAATGATTAAAAACACTTAAAATATAAACACAGAATTCGCGACACAACACAGCCATTTGCGTGTGGCTCACGGCACGCCAAAGGAGGGACCGTTTGCAGTGGGCACGCCGACATGTCCACTGCACGCCTGATCAATGGATCAATGAATCTGTTATATTTACGGATGAGTGCAGGTTTAGTCTAGAAAGCGATAGTATGAGTTATTTGATATATACAGAACCTGGAACCCGTTATCATCCGTCAAACATCCGTTAAAGAAATGCAGAGATGCATACGGAAGAGGCAGTGTCTGTGTTTAGGGTGGCATCTCTTAAGGTGGACGTACAGACCTCCATGTCTTTCCATGGGGAACTGTGAATGCTCAGGTTTATAGCGATAACACGCCTATAAGCCGGGCCAATAGGTGATGCTTTCCTGTTAAAGGACGACAGCGCAAGACCACACAAGGCTTCCATCGTAGATGATTATCTTCAACAGAAAACCATTATGCGCATGGAGTCGCCAGCTCGATCCCCGGACTTGAATCCTATCAAGCACGTTTCGGATGCTTTAGGGAGAACTCTAGCTGCTCTCAATCTACCCCCTCAGACCCTTGCTACGCGTGCAACTGTTTGGCAAGAGCAATGGCATTCTCTTCCTATGGAAGTGATAGACCGCATAATTGAAAGCATCACACATCACTGTATATTCTGTATTGCTTCTAGAGGCATCATATTCCATATTGAAGGTACTTTTCCTGTAACAAATAAAAACCTTCGATTTAGTGTAGACAGACAGATATAGATATAGCTATACATATATGGAGAGGCAGATATAGATATATAGATAGATAGATATCTATATCGATATATATATATAGATATAGATATAGATATAGATATATATGTATCTCTGTCTGCATTAAATAATTTTAAATTCAGCATAAATTTAGAATTTCCGATACACGGTCTCACGCACTGGATATAGAAATGTTTTTTTCTGTACAACGTTGTCATTGCTCGCTTTGAAATCCTTAAGTTTGTTAACCAAAAATTCGTTAAAGTTTTACAAAATGTGAAATCGATAATAAAGCAAATTCTAAATTTCAAATAATATATAACGTGATATATAGATAAATAGATATCGATATAGATATAGCTCTATAAATAGATAGATATAGATATAGATATCGATATATATATATATATATATATAGATATAGATAGATAAATAGATATAGATATATATGTATCTCTTTCTACATATATATCTCTGTCTACATAAAATAATTTTAAATTGAGCATTCCTTTAGAATTTCCGATACACAGTCTCACGCGCTGGAGATAGAAATGTTTTTTTTTGTACAACGTTGTTATTGCTCGCTTTGAAATCCTTAAGTTTGTTAACAAAAAATTCGTTAAAGTTTCACAAAATATGAACTCGGTAATAAAACAAATTCTAAATTTCAAATAATATGTAACGTGATAATTTCGTAGATTTTAGGATCTGAAGATAGCGCAAATACATAAGATGACTCAAAGGATAAGAAAATTCTAGACCTTGACGTAGATAACAAGACACAATTTTATTTCATCATGACTGACACACATATTCTCTTTTGCACACTAAGGACTCATATTCTACTTTACGCATCCAAATGGGTGCTACTCACATCTCGAGACAGTACATGACACGAAGAACGGAATAATACTCTCAAGCAGAACGAAAGGAAAGAGCAAAGTTGGTGCGCATTCCAGTACAGGTGTATTTATAGAATTAGCTTCTTTGTTCAACTTTTGAACAGTGATTGACAAGAGCTTCCCGCAATTAAGGATAAATAAGATGAAAAAATGTGGGTTAGTTTTCCAGGTGATGCACGTTAGATTCCAGGAAGGGGACGTAACGAAATTAAAACGAGGAATTAAAAATACTGCTCATAAATTAAATTTATTAGTTTTCTTTCATAATTTCATAGTTTACATATGTATATGTATAACAGATTTACCTAAGAAAAAATTATTTTTTAATTACTCTTTGGAAAGTAATCTCAAGATATTACTTTAGCATTCGCAAGCACATGTGTTAATGCATTCAAAATAATCTTAAATTATGAATCTGGTACATACTTTTAGTCCTAATAATCGTTGCAAAATTCTCCAATATGTTCAAACGAAAGTGTTAAGAATAGAGCGTTATGTAATAAAATTGCTGCAGTTGCAGTTAAACAAATATCAGCGCTTCAGAAACAATATTCTTCTTCAAAATATATTTCTCAAAGTATCGTATATTGAGGTGCATCTGTATATTGAAACATTTGGTCGATATGAGTTTCTTACCATTTCTGTCGAAATTTAATATCCTCTAGATCTAATCTCGAAAGAATTTTATGCTTTGACTGAACTCGATATTGATGGTACTGAAAAATGTTCTTAGGGCTAAAATCTTCAAGGCAGTATTATGAAACTCTTAGGAAATGTCCCTGAACATAGACATTAGCCAAACGAATGCATTTATTCTTTTATATTATATGTATTAATTTTAAACTGGTATAGGATTACAATAGAGAAAAAGTTGTGAAATACTTCAAAACTTTCCTTTTTATGGACGAAGAAATTTAACTATCACAAAGCTCCTACTAAGTTATGCCAAATTGCCAATACGATAAATAGTTACTCTAGTACTGTTTACTAATGATAATGCCTATTACGAAATGAAAGAAAATATTTTACGAAAATATTTCAATAATGAATGAAATCAATTCCTTCTTTCCAAACAACAACCAAATCATAAAAATTTGTTTTCGTTGCCAAACTAGGAAACACAAACTTTTGACACTTCAGGTCAATACGTATGAGGTCATAATTAAAATTTAAAGTAGTATAGTAACTTTTTCTAAATACCAATAAAGGCTTTACGTGAAATAACACACTGTGTCAATTAGCATAACATGAGACAAAAATGTTGCCAACAGCAGCTGTTTATTTAAAAAGCTGAGTTTCTTTTTTTTTAATTAAGAAACCAAATACAACTCCTCGTGTTCTACGAAGTATGCTTACAAATGCATAGTACAAGGAGATAAAAATCAACCATAAAGGTTTCAGATTTTAAATTACGTCCAAAGCGGCATTTTCTTAACATTTTGTGTGTTACCTTTATTTATCAAATATCATGTTCTTCGCATTTAAAGCCTAACATTCAATTCAGCAGCAATACGGCAAAATAGTTTTAAATTGAGCATATGTTTAGAATTTCCTATACACAGTACCACGCCCTGGAGATAAAAATATTTTTTCTGTACAACGTTGCCATTGCTCGCTTTGAAATTCTTGTTAATCAACAATTTTTCTTTGTTAATCAACAATTCGTTAAAGTTTTACAAAATATGAAATCGATAGTAAAAAAAAAATACCAAATTTCAAATTTGGGCTTCCAGATGCCCATATTCGAAGCAGGATTATGTCATTCAAAATACGATGGCTCTAGGTACCGTCGTTTTATCACAATGCGAGAAACACACATACATTTACTCACATTCTTCATTATTTAATTTCTTTGAATATAATACAGGGCTGCAATATTTAGTGGTAACAGTTGGAAAAGTGAACCGACATTTAATGTTTCCGACGCTAAATTTCAAAATGAAATCAATAGCCCTTCAGGGGCAAAGCCCCTTTGGACTAATTAAAAAAATTATTTGATACCTTTCGGATTTTAAATTACGTCCAGTGGGGCTTTTATTTAACATTTTGTGCGTTACCTTTATTTATTAAATATCATATTTTTCGCCCTTAAACCACGAAACTCAGTTCAAAAGCAATATTCTAAAATAATTTTAAACTGAGTATATCTTTCGTATTTCCGATACACAGTCTCACGCGCTGGAGATAAAAATGTTTTTTCTGTACCACATTGATATTGTTCGCTTTGAAATCCTTGAGTTTATGAATCCAAAATTAGTTCAAGTTTAACAAAATATTAACTCGATAATTAAAAAATATTAAATATTTTAAATTTGGGCTTCCAGATGACCATATTCTCAGTAGGATTACGTCATTGAAAATTTGATGGCTCTAGGCTTACGTCATTTAAAATGTGTTGACTCTAGGTTCCTGTTCCCGTTGTTTTATCATAATGCGAGAAACATACGTACGCTGCCACCAAATGGTGGTAACAATTTGAAAAGTGAACGGGCATTCAGGGTGATTCGACGCAAAATCGCAAAACGAAAACCATAGTCCTTCAGGGACAAAGCCCCTTTGGACTGATAATAAAATTTAAATAATGCTTAAAAGTAATACTGATACAAAAGAAAATGATACATCAGCAATACAATACATAAATGCATAACGTAGTCATACACATACAATGCACAAAATAATAACGAAACCCTTTCGACGTACAATAACGTCACATGATGACGTGCTTTCTTCAAGGTCAGAATATGAACTTATGTAATTATAATACATTTATCGTTGGCATGCCATATTTACTTCTTATTCTGTAAAACTTACAAATTGCTTATTAACAAACTTTACGATTTGTAAGAAAGCAGTGACAACACGTTTCCAAATAAATATATTTTTGTATACAGCGAGCGTAACTTTTACCACTCGGAAAAATGAGTGTGAAATTCAGCGTTTTCAGAATTTTTAATTAATATCTGTGATGATTAACGTCGTACGAAGATGAGAACGGTCGAAATGGCTTCACACGAATTTTTGTAATAGGACGGTACCTCTTTCGAAACTCGACTTCCCGCACTTCCGGAAAAAATGATGCCACAAATAAACAAACAGACACGCACAGTTTCAGTAGTGCGATAAGACGTCAGGCCTGCACGAAGGTCAAAGTTTTGAACATCTTCTTTGATGACGATGATCTTGCTTGTTTTCGTTCTTATTTCTTGGTCTTTCTTGTGTTTTCTGTTGTCACTGCCGTGCCGGAAGCCGACCAGCGGCCGAGCGTCAGATACATGAACGCTTTCCTGGTTTTCCCCATGTTTTACGTGTATACAAGCCAGTTTCCCTCAGACGGTCCTCCACCATCCTTCACGTTAAGCAGATAGCCCGCGAGTGCTTTCCCATAATAAACTAAACCAAACCAAACCAAAACCACTACCGCGCCAGGAAAGCGCTTCTAACCGTGCAGTGCTAAGTGATTTTTCATCATCTAGATATACTCTATGTCTCCTGAAATTTGTAATTAAGGTATTGACATATATTTTTCGGTTTTTATTTGTCTTTCCTCAGTTCATTATATCAATGTTCTGTTTTTTTACTAAGATGGCTTTACAAAACACTTATTTGTCTTTTTATTATCAATGTTTTGTGTGCTTACTTTGTTATTAAATATCATTTACTTCTCGCTTACGCCCCATAAAATTCGATTCAAAAGCAATATCACAGAATATTTAAAAAAAGCATATCTTTAGAATTTACGATACACAGTCTCACACTGCAAATAAAAATGTTTCTCATTTCATACAGTGTTGCCACTGCTCGTTTTGAAATCGTTCAGATTTTTTAATAAAAAATTCGTTAAGGGTTTCACAAAATACGAAAGAGGTAGTAAAATAATTTGGAAATTTAAAGTTAGGGCTTCCAGATACCCTTGTTCGGGTGCAGGAATTCGTTATTTAAAATTTGATGGCTCTAGGTACTGTTATTTTTTCACAACGCAAGCAACATGTATACATTCATGCAGATTCTTCCTGATTTAATTTCCATAAACATATTACAAGAAGATAATATTTCGTAGGAACAACCTGAAAAGTGATACACCGTTTATAGAGATTCAACACAAAATGCCGTTTTGAGACTAATATCCCATTCGGGACTAACGACTGTTTGGGCTAAAAGGTTCTTTTGACAATTTAGAAACAATTGCTCAGAAATAATGTCGTACTATTTATGGATTTATTCACTTCTGAAACATATAATGTTTTTCAGTTGTAATGGGAATGAATAAAAATAATTATGCATAACGTTTAACAAACTGGTATCTTTTAAAACCCTCTGACCGGCCAGGGGTTTCGCTAAGAAAGTACAAATTTCCCAAAACTGCTACCAGAAAAATTTATTTTCTTGATTTAATGTAAAAACTTTCTTGCATTTTATACCTGGATTTATGTACTTTTAATATACTGCCTTAATTTCCTTGACATATTTTAATATGCACGTATATATACGTTCGTACAGATATCACAGTTATATTCTAGGCCGTATATATACGGCCTTGCCGGTTAGAAGATTTTAATAGTGGATAAAAAGTACAAAATACTGTTAACGAAATTTAAAATCATGTAAATCTGGAAAGAAATATGAAAAAAAAAATTCCGAGCCATATTTTAGATTATAATGTTTAAGAATAATTCTCGAGCAAAAATGCATATTCTATAAGAATATTAAACGAGAAGTGAACTTATTACTTGCAAGTTAATTTTACTCCAGAGTTAACATTTGTTTCTTTGCACAAATATTACAAAAAAAATCCGATCAAACCTTAAGGAGATTATACTCGAAAACTCCAGTCTTTCCCATTAAAAAATTTAACATCAAAACAGCTTTATCTTATTTATGAAAATAACTCGAACCTTCTTTATGCTTTCTAAAGATTCTGCAAATAAATACTGTGCACCAGCTGCCCACCCAAAAGAGGTTAGGAAAATTTACAAATAAAAAATACTGGAAGGATACATACGACTCTACTCGACGTCCATTAATCACTTATAAGCTTTATTTAAACTTGAAAGCAATTAAAAATTTAAGCTAATGAGAAACTGATTTCAATTAATTAACTACTGTTCCGCCTGTCCATAAGTTGAGCAATGATACAATTTTAATGGGCCCTGCGAACGATTTTTTTTCTCTTGTGTTGATTTAAAAGACGCGAGTGCAGCCCCGGAGGATTATTACTGCGTGGAGTCATTAATATGGACTTTGCGGAAAACTTCTGGATAATTACTTATAACTTGGCGACATTTTGATCTTTTAGGCGAATTAGCTAGGGAGCTTTCGTGCTAGGAAACGAAAGTTAACTAATGCTGGCAAAGATATGCTCTCCTGACATAAAAGGAAGTAAGAAAGCTTATCTTTCAATTCGTTCAGAGTTTGTTATCAGTCGATTACTTCAGATTATATCTTTAAAATTACTAAACAATCAATAAAATTACTAAAACACCAAATACTTCGTATTAATTATTGAATGCAGTACTCTAAAGCAATTATATGTTATATGGACCCCGTGCGATTTACAAAAAAGGGCGTTATAAGGAGTTTTTATAATAGATTAATCTTCTCACTTACATTTTTCTGTAATAGTCGTATAAATAGAATGATCTCTATAACGAGCTGTCATATCAACAAATTTTATTACATTAATTACTTGCATTTTTCTCAATAATTTATTACAAAATAACTGCAGTAAACCCGTCAGAGATTTTGTAGAGAGATTAGGTATTTTTTGAAAGCAGGAGATGTGAAAAATGAGCAATATCCTCAACGGAAATCGAACCACGGTCCACTCGAACACGTGCCGAGCGTGTTGACCACTATACCACCAAGGCATGCTAAGAGGGCAGGTTAAATACCTGATATACTCCCCCTTCTAAAGGGCGACTTGGGATTAGGGGACACAATCTCCAAATCCTGGTGGTGAAGACTCATCATTCACCACCTTTTTAGTTCGGGGGCCACTCTAGAGACACAACTTATTTTTTGAAGCAGGAGACATGAAAAATGAGCAATGCCCTTGCCACGA
This sequence comes from Stegodyphus mimosarum, assembly GCA_000611955.2. Taxonomy (NCBI): domain Eukaryota; kingdom Metazoa; phylum Arthropoda; class Arachnida; order Araneae; family Eresidae; genus Stegodyphus; species Stegodyphus mimosarum. The sequence continues at coordinate 581,046 of KK122389.1, forward strand.
CACTAATACGCCTCGAGCGTGTTGCCCACTACACACGAATGCATGCTAAGAACGCGGGAGAAATACTTTATATACTCCCCCTTTTAAAGGGCAACTGGGGATTACGGGAACCAATCACCAAAGCCTGGAAGTAGAGAATCATAATCCACTACCTTTTTTATTTCGAGCGGCACTGTCATTAGGTTACTTCGAAGCAGGAGAAGAGACAAATGAGAAATGCCATCGCCGGGGCTTGAACCATGGACGGCTCGAATACGCGTCGAGCGTGTTGACCACTACATCTCGAAGGCATGCTAAGAAGGCGGGAAAAATATCCTATAACTTAATTGGCAAGAAAAGTCACAAAAGTGTTGTCGAGTGCCAAAAGGCATTATGCAAAGTGTTTATAATGTGCTTAAATTAGACTTATGTCATCCTCTGATACCAGTAACCACAACGCCAGTAGAACAAGGTGTTTATAAAAGAATGGTGCCGCTTTAAGAGTTAATAATAAATCGATGTGTTTGTTACCTTACCCATTTAAAACCTGCAAGTAAGCACTGACAACTGTATAAATTTTCATGTGCTACATGCTGATTGCTTGTCATGCTTACTGTGCAGCCGCAGCGTCAGTTTCCAAGATGACGCCGGAACAAGAAGAGGCTCTCTTTCTGCTAACAACTTTCTCTTGACGCAGGCCCGTTCGCCGGATTTAACTCCATGTGATTTCTTTCTTTGAATGTATTACCTCCAATGTCCGTGTTCCTTGAGGAACTCTGTGATCGGATAAAGCATGCACTGCACACTGTCACGGCGGACATGCTACACCGAGTATGGGAAGAACCTGATTATTGTGTAGATGTGTGATACATTCCCCCTTTTTAAAGGGCAACTGGGGATTAGATGCTCCAATCGCCATATCGTGGTAGCGGAGAATCATCATACATCACCTTTTAGTTCGGGGGCCACTTGTAGAGTCATTAAGAATTGTTTGGAACCAGGAGATGTGAAAAATGAGCAACGCCTTTGCCGGGAATCGAACCACGGACCTCTCGGTTGCGCGGCGAGTGTGCTGAAATAAACCACGAAGGCATGCGAAGAAGGCGGGAGAAATAACTTCATAGAAGGAAAAACAAAGATTTTTGTTCTGTCAGGTCTGGCAAGACCAGATATGCCTTGCTGGTATAATTAATAGAGAACTTTTTTATCCTTGGCGCCATTGTTTTTCAATAAGCATCTGAGATTCTCATTATATTTTGTTTGTGTGAATTACGTTTTTTTCCATACCATTAAAATGAAAGGTTTGTTTGATAATATGACAGTGTTTCTGAAATGGTCATTCAATAAAGAAATCATGGTAGGGGGGAAGGCTAACAGCTTAATATTCGCCTTGCTTAAAAATTTATTCTCTTGGATTTTGCGAAGCGATCCCACTTGATGCATAATATTTTTATGATTTTGATGAATTTTGTTTTCTAATTAATTAATGAAATCGTTGATTATAAATTCACAATTCAGTTTATCTCTTTCCGTTGAATACTTTTTTATTGTCAGAAATATTTTTAGCTAAATTAGTGAAGTTAACAAAATAATAATTTACTTAATTCTGTCTTGAATTTTTGCTCTACTTCAAAAACAACTTTCTATTTTGAGAACCTTATTCAAATATGCAGGCATTCTTAAATAGAAAAAAAAGTGGATCTTAAGTTATTAAAATATAATTTTTAATATATGTCATTCGAATATAAGGGAATGTCAGGTGATCGAAGGTTTTCCTGACCTGGGATATAAGCTGATATATATGTTTTAACGATACGTGGTATTTTAATTCTAAGATAAGGTTACTTCACATCTAGATAGAATTCAAATTTCAGTTTCTTTTATATTGATCCAATAACTGTAGAGCTAGAAGAAGGTTTAATTTCTTCGTATGTACTTTTGCATGTGTAACTTAAATCCTTCTGAGTCTTATTTTAACAGATGTGTATTATATAGAATTTAACGGGAGCTGATTTCTTGCCAGATGCCAAGGCAATTATATATGATTCGGCTGTAACGTAAGGCTTGGTAAAATGGGTTTAGCTTTTTATTCTACTTCACTAATATCACTCTTCCACTGTGGTGCAGAATGTTCAATATTGTGAAGGATGCTAACTAATACGGGCTCAGCTCGTATATGGGCTCAGCCATAATTCCGGACGAACAATTAGTAAAGCAAAACAATACAACAATTAGCAAACAATAGAACATTTAGAACAATTAGTAAAGCAAAACTCATTTTGATTTGTGAAAAAACCTGGCATTCTGGCCCTTCAATTTGCAATCTAACTTCCAAAGGACACAGTTTTAAATTATCTTAATTAGTGGATCTAATTTGTACATTTCCTTCTAGCCTTTCTTTGTATTTTGTCAGTGGTACGCACTTTCTTCCCATTTTCCCTTAAGTTTGTTAAATACATTTTTAATTAAATAACTAACATTTCCTTCTAGCCTTTCTTTACATTTTGCAGTGGTACGCACTTTCTTCCTAATTTCCCTTAAGTTTGTTAAATACATTTTTAATTAAATAACGTACATTTCCTTCTAACCTTTCTTTACATTTTGCAGTGGTACGCACTTTCTTTCCAATTTCCCTTAAGTTTGTTAAATACATTTTTAATTAAATAACGTACATTTCCTTCTAGCTTTTCTTTATATTTTGTCAGTGGTACGCGCTTTCTTTCTACTTTCCCTTGAGTTTGTTAAGTACATTTTTAATTAAATAACGTATATTTCCTTCTAGCCTTTCTTTATATTTTGTCAGTGATACGCACTTCCTTCCTACTTCCCCTTGAAGTTTGTTAAATACATATTAATTAAATAACAAAAATTTCGCGTTTCTCCTTTCTATCTGATCCAATTTGAAATTTAAAATTTTAAAACGTAAATTAAAAGCTAAATAATATTAAAACACAATTCTTTCTTTTTCTTGTTTTTATTAAATTACACAACAAGCACTCAAACAATTTCTGGCTTTCCAACAGCACAACCATTAAACATTTTTCTTCTCGTTTTGAAGCTTCCTTTTTAGATTACGTAAAATGACTGAGGGAGGTAAACTTAGAGGCAAACTTTATCTTAATTTTACTTTCCTTTTCTAATTGTTTTTATACAATAGTTTTGGAATTCGATAGTTTAATTTTTATTGTTATTTCAAAAATGTATTTTATATTATTTTTTCTTAAATTCCAGGGCATTGTATAGGGACAAAATGTTTTTGAGCATTTTAGAAATTTTCGCAAATTTTATTTAAAATTTCCGCTTTTTAGTTTGCACTTGCCATGTTGTTTTGGTCTTCAAGAATGTTCCTTTTTTGTTGGTATTTTTCTCTGTACTATGCTCGCTTAATTTAGATTTGCATATTCATTATTCATTTCTTAAGTCTATAGTGATATGTAATTTTGAAATTTGAGTTTCCTACGCGGTTTTACTAATGTATTTTGCCGATTTCCACATTTCCAAAACTTTACTTGGTTGTCATTTTATAGTATAGCATAAATTCACAGCTGGCTACACAATGCAGCAGAAAAATTTGCATTAGCATAAAACATTATTTAAATTTTGGAAGACTTCTGCTTCCATAATTGCTAAAACAAAGGAGATATTAAGAAGCCGGAATATATCTTTACATGCGTATCTAATCAGTAGCTTAATTCTGAAGAAAATGAAGGTGTATTTTAGAATCTGACTGGCTATCATTTTACCTTTTGTGCATCCAGTTTATACAAGTAAATATATAAATCAACTAAGCTGTTTATATAATTTCTTGTGTAAAATGATAATTTGACTCATGTGATAAATTATTTTAACACTGCGAATTTTTCTAATAATGAACACAAGTAAGAGTTAGTAGAGTCATTAGGTTAGCTTAAAATATGAGATGTGAAAAAGCTGCAATGCCCACTCCAGGACTTGAACCTAGACCGCTGGAATACGCGCCGAATGTGCTACTGAAGCACCACGAAGGCATATCGGAAAGGAGGATGAAAATACCTTATATGACCCCTCTTTAAATGGACGACTGGGGATCAGAAGACCCAGTCTGCTGGTGACGAATTTAGTTCATTCGTAACCGTAGAATCCTTAGGTTAATTTAAAGCAGGAGATGTGAAAAATATGCAATGCCCTTTCCGGAACTCGAAACTAAATTCCTCCAATGCACTCTGAATCTGCTACCGGTACATTATGAAGGCATGCTGAAGAGGAGAGAGAAAATACCTTACAAGCTCTAAATTTTAAATGTTTTAAATGTAAAGAGCTGCATCTGAAACTTAACCATACTCTGTATTAAATAAAGCTATAGTATTTAGCCATGGTTTGAGTTAAAATAAAACTGTTAGTTTGTTTTTGAATTTAATGTTAAATATAACGGCCTAGAAGTTCTGATATTTCTTTCTTAAGCGTATTTGAGGTACTGCATGATAGACGTCTCCAGCCTCAATAATATCAGAGTTTTCTCCAAGATTTGCTGAACCTAATATTTTTCCACCAGCTGAAAGCATTTTAAAGTCTTAACATTTAAAGTTACATTTGTTTTAATTTACAAGTGTTAACATCATTTAAAGTTACATTTGTTTGGTATGTTTCAATTATAATGTAACTGAAACTAATGTGAATGCTAAAAATATTTGCACAAATTAATATAACATGTTAACTTAAGCTAAATATATTATAGCATATTAATACAGTTTATATTTGTTACATATTAAATGAAGCCCCAATACTTCATGTGCGCGTTGTGAAACAATAATACATTGCAGTATATTAGGTATTGCTATACTATTCTTCTATTTAGCAATAAATTCTGGAATATCCTTTGAAAGCTTTATTTTTGATAAAATTTCTTCTCCGGTATTCTACATGACTTCGAGTTTAGTTGTAAGGTGATTACCAAACAGTTGCACATTAAAATAAAAATGCCAATTATACATAAATTGTGATAATTCTTTTTTTATGGCACTGGTTTATTATTTCTTTCTTCAATTAAGAGTTTCGCAGTTTAGTTTTAATTTCCTTATTTTTGTATTTTGGATACCTTTACTGTAAGCACGTAATCAGAAGTAATGAAAATGAAATTCTATCACTCCATGGTGAATTTAACGACTCATGGCCTTTTGCGAAATATAGCATTGCCGTTACCATTATCTTTTTATTTTCTTTTTAATGGGGCACTTGGGGATATTAAAGATAACTTTGTTACCGTAGGGATTGAGAGTCTCTTATCAAGAAGAAAATATCTTCGGTTAAGTGACCGGAAAGAATCCAAACTTGGCTTCATTGACTTTTTATTTCTGTATTGCTCATCCTTATTGGGACGTGTTTATTGGTTTCATGATTTCGATGTCCGATGAGGTGAAACGATGATACATATACTGCCTCGAGACCATTACATGGCTAGTAGTATATATACGTGTTCAACTTGTGTCGTATGACTTGTACTAAATGAATTAATTATTTTGAAAATCATTCAGTGCTTGAGTGACAAAAGTTACAGCTTTATTTAATTAAAATAAGCACTTATATTAATTATAGCATTAAACACCATTAAGCGCTACTATATTCTACACAGATTTTTAATACATTTCCTAAATTTTTAATGTTATCCTAGATTTCAGAATATCAATACGTACTCGTACTCTTTTGTATGTAAGCTATTTTGTTTGAAATTGTAAAGACAGATTTTTTCTATCACAAAGAAAATGATTATGGCACCTCATGTTTATGCCTTTGGTAGGGTACTTTGAGAACTGCAAAATTATACATTCTGCATTTCACCATACATTGCTTTTAAAGTACAATAACTACAAACATCGAGGAAGATTTAAAATACACCTTTTTAGTATCATGCCAGCCTGACGGTTACACGAAAGTTATAACTGCGGAACACAACCTTCATAGCTTGCAGAAATTCAAAGCAGACATTCTAAGTAAAATTTAAATATTTATTTCTACGTTTACTACGCGCCTACTACGTTTTGGCTCGGTCCTCAAATTTCTTGAAACACTGGAGGCCGCGGAAGACTATATTTCAGTTCCATAGCAAGGAGCTGTAATAGTGTAACCAGCCAGCAATAGTTGACAAAAGGTTTCTTCTAGAGCTCATGAACCTCATAGCTAAATTCATTAACTAATTTGCATCCTTGTTTAGAGTAAGCGAAAGAACAAATAAATGTGCATGCGAAATAAATTAACTATGTTAATTAACACAAAAATGTAAATAGATCATGAGAGAGGAAAACGTCGATATTCTAATATGCCAGTGTGAAGGTATGCAGGAAATGCCCCCTGTGACTACTTTTTATAGGTCACAAACATGTAAAGGTTAATGAAGTGAAGGTTCGTAATTGTTAGATCCCTGCCAAGAAAAATAAAAAAGGAACAAATTTATTTGTTCTGATTTTTATTCACCGGTCGAAGGAAATGCCATTTTCATAGAATTCTACAACATGATTATCATTCTACGAGATATTGTTATCACGTATTATGTATGTGCATTGACACAATGTAAAAGAATTTTCCGTTAAGTCTGAAAAGGATAAACCAGTAATCCATAATTCAGCCACATTGCATAGGAATAGTATTTGTGAAGCCTACTAAGCTTGGGTAAACATTTCTTTACATCAGTGCATAAGTAAGGAAACGGATAGAAACTTTGTAGAGTCATTAGGTTATTTTGAAGCACGATACTTGACAACTGTGCAATGCCTTTAACGGTATTTGAGCCCTGCACCTCTCAAATACGCGTCGAGCATGCTTCCTATGACACGACGAAGGCATGCAGAAAGGAGGGTAAATATTATTACTTCTTTGAATTAAACGTGAAACACTTTAATGCTAAGCTATAAACCCTCGACACAAGCACAGAAATAAATAAATGACCTATTTCCTTAATTTATACAATACTGTTGAGTTAGCAGTAATTGCTCTTTTTATGGGATAATTCATTTCTGTGACGTAAACAGACGACTCCCACCAACCAGAGAGATGAACTAGCATATAAAACCGAAGCTAAGAGGGTGAATAGCAAATAATGGTTTAAATGTAAAAAAGAAAAGAATTTTCAGGATAAAATGTTTCTGCAAACATCAATGCAAAGAATACAGTTCCAAGAAAGACTGCAATATTCAAACACATTGCGCAGCGTATCTTTCAAATTATAAAAAAGGCGTATTTTCTGTCACTGCTATAAGGTAATCCGATATTCTTTATGATGTTTTGATGTTTCTCAATTAAAAGAAAAAATGTTAAGAACGTGTCTGCAGTTGGAAAAATTCCCTTCTACGAAGTGACACCATTGTCAACAACAAATTTAAGAGATCTTGTTACATATCCTCATCTAATTACTTCATATAACAAAGAAAGATAAAAAGACGATCATAGTGCGGATGCTGATAAAGTCTTCGAAAGTGTAAAGTGTAATGCGTAAAAATCAAAAATTTAAATGAAAAGACGTAGAGCTTATTTTGACGTATATCTAAATATATATATATATATATTTTTTAAAGAAAATCCTAAAGAAAAGAAATCTTGACTAACATAAATAAACTTGCTCGCATATCGTGAAATGAGTCTAATAAATGAAAAATTCTTTCCCATTAATATTTTCTACGAACTACAATAAATTGTTAAATGATCTGTAATATAACATTAAAAATTTAAACATTTTTCAGACGATTAAATAATTGAGCATTCTAAAAATGGCATATGTCAGTTCTTAACGCAAATACTACAGGCATTCCTCTCCTGACAAAAGATAAATTGATATTTGCATTCCATTAAATAATTAGAATGCTGTTCCGAAATAGCAATATGAGATTTCAAAGTGATTTGACGAAAATCTTTAGATAAAATTTCGAATTTAAATGTAACCATATGCTAATATGTTTTATGTATATGTCTCATATAAGCGGAAGTAATGAATATGAAAACGTAATAATTAACTGAAATAGACATCATACGTTACAATCACACTTTTTTTCAAACACTGAGGCCTGTTTCACCAGCTTTCTGCGTGATTGTTTGCTTCCGATGATTCCCTTATTTACTAAGCTGATTTAAAATCTGCATCTCTCAGTTTCATGCAGATACTCAGTCTTCTTCTTTGTCTCTATAACCATAATATTTTTTTCATCAATTTTAAATAGTTGCATTAACTTTGTCACTAATTAAAATTAGTTGACTACGTATAGTACGACCGCCTCATCCACGACCATGAGTGCAAACACGCATGCGCTATTCGGACCGAATTATTCTCAAAATAGGTTGGAAGGATGGGGACTTTTTTTCCCTCCAGCGTATCTCTTTCCGGAGATGAGAAAACTTTCAGGTGATATTTCACGTCACAACAAGTAGCAGCAGTACGCCCCTTTTGGACAAGTATATGTGTTTTGGCAGAATGCCAGCCAGGGTTGAGTTTGAGACGGTCGAACTATAGTTCACAATTTGTTGCTAAAGTTGTGTTGTCATTCACATTTCTAGCAGCTGTCAATTAATTCATGTAGTATATATCGACAAAACGCCACAACCACGAATTTTCAGTTTTCTTGTTTCCACCTATTAATTGTTATTTTTTTATAACTGTGTGGAATGAAATTAATTAATAGTGTTACTGTTAACACTAAACATTTAATATTTCACTACCAGGCTTTAATATTTTTCATGACTAGATAAGAATGACAAAAATGCTACTTTTTATAAAAAATATAAGGTATATTTTCCCTCCTTTATTACACTCAAGTTGAACAAAATTGTTTTCGTAACCCTGTGATTTGAACTTATATTATTAGAACTGATTGTATCAATCACCTCTTAAATATCTATTAATATGATATTAGAGTTCCACAGAGTTGATCACGATGTACAGTTAACTGAATCTGCTGATGCATAGTATTAAAGAAGCATGCCAAATTTTGATCATTATACCAAAGTTATGTCTTAAATTCAAAATGATAGTACTAAAGGTATAAGGTATTTCTTTCTCTTTCTTAGTATGCCTTCGTGGTGTAATGATCAAGAACACTCGGCGCGTATTCGAGAGGTTCGTGATTCGAGTCCTGGAGAGGGCATTGCCAATTTTTCATCTCTCTTGCTTCAAAAAATTCCTAAAGTCTCTACAGTGGCTCCCGAACTGAAAACCAAAGAGGTGGTGGATGATGATTCTCCACCACCAGGATTTCGTAATTGGGTCCCCTAATCCCCATTCGCCCTAGAAAAGGGGGAGTATGTAAGGTATTTCTCCCGCCTTCTTAGCATGCCTTCGTGGTGTAATGGTCAAGTACACTCGCTGCGCATTCGAGAGGTTCGTGGTTCCAGTCCCGGCGAGGGCATTGCTCCTTTTTCATCCCTCCTACTTCGAAAATAACCTAATGACGCTGCGAAGGAATTGGGAGTTTTGCTCTTCCGTGGAAATACTTATATATTAAACAGGAAAATGGTCGTCATTTGATCATCGGTGACCGACATTAGTTTATTTCAGTGGCGCCGTGTAGGGCACTGATGACTGAGAAAGTACACTGATCTTTCAGCTATCGGTTAGCTCTGTCAATCACACTCTTTGTTTGTTTAACTGTATAATACTCTTGTATAATAACTGTATAAATACTCTTTGTTTATTTAACTGTATATATAACCGATTTGTTTCCATATTTAAATTCTACGGATCAAATTACCCTCAAATATTAAATTTTGCAAAATTTGTTGAAAAATATACCGAAAAATTAAATGAAAAATCTTTTATTCCAGTTCGCTCCAAGAATAGTTCATTTGCCGAAGCTCATAAACTATAATAACCTGGTTTCCTTTCCCTTTCTTATTGGACACGAGCGAAAAACGAGCTTTCAAATAATTTTAACAAAGTACACTCTTAGACAAAAAAAAAAAAAAAAAAAAAAAAAACGACGCACCACGACGCACCGAGAAGATATAGCAAATTGGACACAAATTCATATGCATACAGGTTTCGACGGAAAATGCAACATTTTATATTTTATCTGCCAATGAATGAATGATTGTGTCTACAGCGCATCTGATCTGCGCAACTGACTGGATATTTAAGAGGGGAAATTACGATTTCAGGTCATAAATTCTTCCCGAATTTCCTTCCGTGTACTCTGGTAGACAGTAACTATGCCTCGCATACAGGTGCGCGAACGTTATACCCATATGTCAGAATTTGAGAGAGGTCGTGTAGTTGAAGAAGCCGGTTGGCTTTATCGGCGAACAGCTCGACATTTGAGCAGGAGCGATGCCACTATTAGACAATGTTTGCAGGAATGGGCGAACCATGTCAGCACACAGCGTCAAGAACGAAGCGGTAGGCCTAGAGAAACGACAGAACGTGAAGACCGAGCAATCGTCAGAGTGGCACTCACAGCCACAGATGCAGTATGTACGTGCAACTAGTGCTTCAGTGACCGCAAGGACCATTCATAGACGGCTCACAGAAAGGGTGCTGAGGTCACGGCGCCGCATGCGCCGAATACATTGACCTCTGTACAAAGTCAAACCCGTTTGCAGTGGTGTCGGGCTCTTTCGCACTAGAATGTCACTGACTGGAGTAGAATAGTCTTCAGTGATGTGTCCCGCTCTAAACTGAGCCCCGATGACCAGCGAAGGCGTGATACTCAGGTTGTGATACCAACCTTAGTGTCTTCCGGCAGACAGCCCGACAATTAGGAGTGATGGTCTGAGGTGCCATTTCATTTCATAGTAGGACTCCTTTGGTTGTCATCCGTGGCAACCTTACAGCACAGCGGTACGTCGACGAAGTTCTAAGGCCTGTCGTGTTGCCCTTCATGTCATGACACCCTGATTTCAGCAAGATAATGCCCGCCCCCACACTGCACATGTTTCTACTGCTACATTCCCTGTTCCAGCAAGGTCGCCGGATCTCTCTCCTATTGAGCACGTATGGAGTATGGGCAGGGCACTCCAATCAGCTCGGGATGTTGACGATCTAACGCGTCAGTTGGACAGAATTTGGCACGATATCCCTTAGGAGAACATCCGCAACCTCTATCAATCGAGGCCGAGCCGAATAAGTGCTTGCATAAGGGCCAGAGGTGGGCAAACGCGTTACTGACTTTTCACTTTGTGAAGCTTTATCACTTCAATAAATCATCCACTTTTTCTCAAACTGTATCAAACTGCAATCATTTGTTTTTCTGTACATGTACATCACTTCTATCTATTTTCGTCCCATTCGGATAACTCCTTCTTGGTGCGTTGTTTTTTTTTGTCTAAGAGTATACATAAAACAAATTTCGCGTCATTATCGTTTATAGTAAATATTCTAATTTCAAAACTTGCCGATATATAAATTCGCTTATATCTTGGGAAATTTTGAATAGAAAAATTCTACTTTTTTGTAGGAACACCTAGAAATGTATTAACTTTAAGGACAGTGTAAAACTGTTTTAGTTTTTAATTAAAAATGTTTTGGAATAATTTATACAAATTGTAAAAAAGTACAAATTAAAAAAAAATCAGAAAAATAGTTGCGGAATTTATTTGGATTAAACCTGAATCTCGAATTCTGAACGGAGGAGTCAAGTGGGTTTAATAAAAAAAAGTGACACTAATAAATGTATACCATTTTCAATTAACACTGAGCAGCTAAACTTTTGAGAGCTAATTTTTTAAAATCTACGCCTGCGATTTTACAAAAGTGCAACTTTGGCATAATTTGAGTCGTAGAATCGAAATATAGGAAATAATTGGTATGCCATTTCAGAAAATGTCCAATTTTGTGCCAGAAAACCTACTTTAGAAGAATGCCATATATAAATCTAACACATATCCTAAGTAGCGCTTTATAGACATGTAAAACGCAAGTTAAATTTCGTCATTCGCCTCAGTAGAACGGAAGATATAGAGCTTTTCTTTTTTGTGTGCAAGGTGTACTTGTATGCGATACTTTACTCTTTGAGGAAGTTTTACATAAAGATCAGTTGAGAAAATAATCAGGTGTTTAACCATTTTGCGAGATCAAGAAGCTTTTAATATTAGTAGTAGAGTTACGTCACATTCAGCTTATCTCTGCATAATCTATACTAATCGCAGTTATGAAAATTATAATGTACAATGCAGAAGATCAAATACGGTATCAGAAAGATTAGCTGCAGAGTAACTGCTTAAACATTTTTTGGTCAGAAATCTTTCAATTAGCTTTATTAATTCTTAGGAAAGCGAAGCCTTCGTTAACATTTGGGCTTAAAATATAGAAATGCTCGTCCCTGTGCCGGTCGCTTCTTTACCTTTCCCATCCATTAACGCACAAAGATGTGTGAAGATTTCAAGTGGCATCCTTTCTACTTCCTAACAAAGAAGTTTCCATTAGCCTTTTAGGACAAGCTGCCTACAATAAAATCATACAACGTATTTAGGAAAACTGCATCAGCTGCTGCATACCGAAAGGTGGAAGGAACAAAACGACATCTCCATCTCGGACGCTTCGGGCGGTTGTGGTCGTTTGAAAGTAAAGAAGTCTCGGGCATTTCGGCCTTCAAACGGCTAATTCAAATAATGCTTAGGGTTGAATATCAGAAAGAACTACTATATTAGACACTTTTCTCATATCAGCTTTGTTTATACTTCATTACATGAAATTTATATTAGAATCATTGGTGAAAATTGTTATAACATACGTAAGAAATTGCGTTTCCAACAGTCATACATACTGAAATAAATTACGTTTGAATATATGCATACAGTCTTATAATTCACGAGTTTTCATGTCACTTTTATCTATGGCTCTACAGAAAATATATTTGTGCGTTCAAGATTTGTGTATGTCTGCCTGTTGTTTCAGAATTCAAAAATGGTATTCATCGGATGTAGATTAGATCTTGAACTTCGTAGGATTTCTGCATGTCATATTAGCTCAGCAGACTTATTTCTTTTTTAATTTCAATTTAACATTGACTACCACAGTATGGTTTAAAAATAAGGCGCTTGAATTCTTTAGGGAAGATTCCCATTGCAATGCAATGCTTTGCAACCACTTTTACCATTCCATCAAAATCCTCCTTTACTTCTCACAACTAAAACTTTTATGAGCTCAGAGTTCTCTAATACAAGCAACTCTAATCTGAAGACAGTAAAGTGATATAAAACTCAGTTAAAAAATAAGGAGGTAAGGCATCTTAAGTATTGAGTCTCAACCCTTAATGGATTACAAATTGGGAGGAAAACCGAAGAGACTTAACCAGATTTTTAATTAAAGGCGTAGCTGCTTTGTCCTTCGCGGTTTTTCTTTACGCTTTTAGTGGAACAATTAAAATGCCATCAGCATTACGGTAATTACCAGAGAGCCCCGAGTGTTTCGAAAAGTTAGTTCTCTTTGCTTGGTTGTTCAGAACTCTTCCTCAGCAATATGCAACAAAACAAGAAGTACAACTCCACTGCGACTGAAGTTAAAATAATGAATGACTAACGAATGACTGATTCCGATAATTGAGATTCAGTTACGGTTGAAAGGGATGTTCCAGTGCATTTTATAGTATAAATTACGCTTTCGATTGCAACATATACCGAAGAACTTTATTATATTGATATAGCCTGATATTCACTGTACTCTTTTGTAACAGCATACTAGTAAAATTTAATGAAAGCTAAGAAAATGGTTTCCTTGTAAATAGAAGTATACAGTTTTAACGATTATGCTTAAATAAAATTTGTTGCTAATTAAAAATTGATGTTTAAGTAAATGTTAAAAATTAGATTTATACCCACGAGAATAATATTAATGAAATGCACTTAAAAACTGGGCTATTTTTGTAGAGGCATTCGGTTATTTTGAAGCAGGAGACATGGAAAATAGGCAATGCTCTCACCGATACACAAACCTGGACCTCTCGAATACGAGCCGAGTGTGCTAACCGTTACACAGCAAAGGCATGCTGGAAGAAGGAAGAAAGCACCTCATGTACTCCCCCTTTTAAAGGGCGATTGGGGATTAGGGGATACAGTCGCCAAATTCTGGTGCTGAATAATCCACCAAGTATTTCAGTTCCAGTGTCACTGAAGAGTAATTTATTTTAGAGGGGACACGTGAAAAACGAGTAATGCCCTCGCCAGGACTCGAATATGGACATCTGGAATTCTCGCCAAGTGCGCTACCGTTACGCCACGAAGGCATGCAGAAAGGAGGGAGAGTTGTACATTATATACTCATACTCTTGAGCAGCTGGGGATTAGGGAATACAATCGACAAATCCTGGTGCTGAAGAGTCATGTTGTCCAGCACCTTATTTAGTACGGGCGCCACTGTTGAGTCACTGGGATTTTTGAAATAGAAAACACGAAAAATAAGCAATACTTTCGGCAGGACTCGAACCTGGATCTCTCGAATACGCGCCGAGTGTGCTGCCGTTACACCACGTAGGCATGCAGAAATAAGAAAGAAAATACCTTATATTTTTATGAAAAGTAGCATTAAAGTCATTTTCATCTAATCAAGAGAGTATTGAAACATGATGGTGATAACATTAACATTTACTATTAATTTTAAAGCTCTTAATTAAATTTCATACTACACAGTTATAAATAAATAACGATTAATAGGTGAAAACAAGAAAATTGAAAATTCATGGTTGTGGCGTTTTGTCGATATATACGACATATTATCAATTGCCAGCTGCTAGAAACGTGAATTTTACGTTTACGACAACACAACTTTAGCAAAAAATTGTGAAACTATGTAGTCAAGTAATTTTAATGAGTAACATAGTCAATGCAACTATTTCAAATTGGTGCAATAAAATACTCTGTTTCTAGTGAAAAAGAAGAAAGCAATTGAGCATCTGCATGAATACTGAGAGACGCAGATTTTAAATCAGCTTAGTAAACAACGGAATCATCGGAAGCAAACATTCAGCCAGAAAACTCCTAAAACAGGCTTAAATCTCTGAAAAATGTAATTGTAACGTATGACTACTATTTCAGTTAATGATTATGTTTTCATATTCATTACATCTCCTTACAGGTGTCGTATACATAAAATATATTAAAACATAGTTACACTTAAACTGAAATATGTGTGTAAAGATTTTCGTCAAATCACTTTGACGTCTCATACTGCTATTTCGGAATAACATTCAAATTATTTAATGGAATGCAGATATCAGTTCTATCTTTGTTAGCAGAGGAAGATCTTTAGTATTTGCATTAAGGACTAGGATATGACATTTTTAAAATGCCCAGTAGTTTTAGAATGTGCAGTTTTGAGTGCTCAGTTATTTAACTGTCCGAAAAATGTTTAAATTTTTAAAAGTTGTATTTCAGATTATTTAATAATTTATTTTAGTTTCTTAGAAAATATCAATGGGAAAGAATTTTTCATTTTTTAGACTTTTCTACAGAGACGGGAGAAACATTCATTATTCGCAACTCTATTTATTCAGTGTGCTGGTTATAGTTCCATATGTCACCTTATATGGTATTTCTCCACAATTCTTCGTAGTGTAGTGGTCAGCATGCTCGACAGAGAGGTCCGTGGTTCGATTCCTGTGGCGAAGGCTTTTCTTGAGTTTCACGTCTCCTGCTTCCGAAATAATCTGATGTTTCTACAAGTGGCTCCCGAACTAAAAGGTGGTGGATGATGATTCTCCACCACCACGATTTGGCTATTGGGACCCCTAACAACCAGCCGCCCTTTAAAAGGGGGAGTATATAAGGTATTTCTCCCGCTTTCTTTGCATGCCTTCGTGGTGTATTGGTCAGCATGCTCGACGCGTAACCGAAAGGTCTGTGGTTCGATTCCCGGTGAAGGCGTTGCTCATGTTTCATGTCTCGTTCTTCGAAATAACCTGATGTCTCTACACTGGCGCCCGAACTAAAAAGGTGGTGGGTGATGATTCTCCACCACCGGGATTTGGCGATTGGGTCTCCAAAAGTTTTACGACTATTTTAGTCGCCCTTTAAAAGGGGAGTATATAAGGTATTTCTCCCGCGTTCTTCGCATTCCTTTGTGGTGTAGTGGTCAGCACACTCAACGCGTAACCGAGAGGTCCGTGGTTAGATTCCCGGCGAAGGTGTTGCTCATTTTTCCTTTCTCCTGCTTTTAAACAAATACCTAATGACTCTACATGTCAATGATGAAGAATGCACAGAAAAAAAGTTATAATAGTTTTTATGGAAGGAATTCAATGTAATGCATCGATATTCTATGGACGTTTACATTTGTAAGTTATTTAAAACATTTATACAAAGGAAGATATATTAATTACTACAATTTATTAACCTTAATTTTGAAGCCGTTCCTCGATAAACACAAGGCTAGCTCTAAGTGCCTTTATTAAGAGGCATACGGGAACGGGTACGAAGAAAATATACATAAAAATAAAATAGATGCCAAACGGGACATTACACACTTGAAATACAGAGATATCTAATACATCGTAACCTAACATCACCGCGGCTGAAGGTGAACTGTCTTAGATTGTTCCTCTTCGCCACTAGATGGCGTTCAATAAAATCGTTCAGTTATGGCTAATTATTTATGTTACAATTTCTTAATAAACTAAATTCTGCAGTGTACGTGTCTGAAGAAATATTTATATCTGAACGCATACAAAATTAATGCAATAAATCAATGTAAATGATAAAGTGTAAAAATTAATTAATTTTTTTAGAAAGATATAATTTAATTTTATTACATTCATATAATTTGTTATCCACACGCATGTGTGTCATTTATTATTTTTCCTTCCCACAAAATCTGCATTATTCAACAAAAAAAATTGAAATTTTGAAATATTTATCCATTTTGCATTTCTGATTCAGATTTTTAAAGATTTTTAAAATAGTTATAGAATTTTTCGCGCGTTAAAAATTTATATTTTGTTTTGCGCATTAAAAATTTATAATTACGAATCATTTATATGTAATGACTTGGGTATTTGGATTTGGGACATAGTTTGTTCTGAATTTAATATGGCTGGATTTTAAGTGTATTTTTTTATTTATTCTATTTTGCATTATATATTATATATGTTACGGTGTAAAACCGAAATCTGGAGAATGTCGACTTTCACCGGTGAATGTCAACATTCTCATAGTCGGTTGGTGTATATCCGAAATATTTTCCAAATACTCTTATTTCTGACTTACACCAGTGAATGTCGACATTAATCATGTACTAATGGTGAATGTTGAATATATGAGAATATTATATTTTCTTCTCCGTAATTCAGTCGCGAAAAAACACACAAGTACTTAAAACACACAATACATTCAAAATGAGAAAGGAAAATAATAGAAGTTATAAAACTTACTTAATTATACAGTACGTAGTAAATGAGAAAATAAAATAATAGTAATAAGAAACTTACTAAATTATGTGATTCATATCTAATTAATTGCAACAAATATTATAATATTATAATAATTATTATAAAAATAACTATTATGAGACTCTGAATTGCACAAGAGGCCCTTGCTTTTACAACTGCATTTATGGGAAACAGCCAGTCGCCTCTCTTTTCGACCTACACCAGAGCATATCTGTGATTGTCGACATACACCGGTGAGGGTCCGAATGTACAAGAATGCAATGTTATATTCGAACTTTCACGGACGTATTTGGTGAATGTTGACATTCTCGGGTGAAAGTCAACATTCTCCAATTTCTGTCTTTCACAGTAACACACATATATATATAATATACATATATATATATATATATATATATATATTTTTTTTAATTCAGGGAAAAAATACAAAACTCCCAGTGTTCCACGAAATATTCCACAAGGCTTACAAATGTAAATAAATAACTAATAGTACAAGAAAATGCAATTATGCAACAAAAATACGATATCTAGGTCTTGAGAGAACAAAGAAAAAATACAAAACACAAATACTATTATGATAAAAATACTAAATTATACCATGAATAATTATGACAGTTGATATGTCTAAAGTCAAACGTTAAAAGCATCTACAAGCCATTCCCTTTATTTAGAGTTCCACCGCCTATATATCATGTATGTTTGACATATCTAAGCTTTAAATTGAATACATTTTTCATAAATGTGGAGAATCCTTTCTTTCATATTAATTAAAGACTCAAATATTTAAATAACAAAATATTGCTGACTGGTTGAAATAATAATTTCTCACCTTCAAATGAATTTGACGTGAAATTCTCGTACATGAGCTTTTGGTTACTTTAGTTCTGATTCAAAGGAAATGCAAATTGCCGTAATTAAAGGTTATGGTACTATTTTACTGCTATCGAAAAATATTCAATTATTGTATTGCATAAAATGCAATAAATTTCATTAAACGTAGGCACATCGAATCGAAGCCAAAATTAAATCTGTGGATCTGTGAATAATTAACTTATGCATGCTAGATATATATATATATAATAATTCACTATAAATTATAAAAAGAAAACTCTCCATATTACATCTCCAAGCAACGGAAATTCAATTTAGAAACATTATTGAAAAGGTATTTTTCAGAATTTAAAAAAAATATAGAATTTTCAGTCCTCCTTGCTTTAAACACAGTTAAGAAAATACTAAATTGCAAAAATGCCAAAATCATAAGTAAACCTTTTTAAGTATTGAAAAACCAGTTATTGTTATTGATAGCAGATTAATCGACTTATCAAGGGGATAAACAAATCCATCATCAATTAAAAAGATTAAAATCTTTTCACTAAGAACACAATTAATCTGAATGAGATGCTTACTTTAGAAGACATATCCCCTACACTCTCTTTTCATTTCAAATGCAAAAGTAAAGTAAAAACAAAAGTAGATTCAAGAACAAATTTTAAAAAATCATAAGAAGATTAAAAGTAATAATCCATAAAATTAAAATTAAAGTTAAAAACTGTAGCAAAAAAGAAATTTAAAATTCAAACTAGTAAGCAAAAATTAAATAACTTGCCTTAAAATTTTAAAAACCAAATGACTGGAATGCAAGTACGTATTAAGAGATGGAAGCAAAAGGGTTGTCGTAAAAAGTAGTTTTCTATTGAAGAAAGCTAAGCCTAAATTGGCGACAAAAACTACAAAGTTTCTTGGAGATATAATACACAGAGAGCAGTCTGTTATTAAAATACCGCTAAAGCATATATATTTATAATTTATTTGATCAAAAGATATTAAACTTGATTAAAAATTTTACTCATTTTAGGAGCTGAAAACGAATGGTCATCGGATAATACAAAAACATTCTTTGACCTCTTTAAGACGATTTTCCGTGCTGATAAATAAAGGTGAAATCCTAAAATCATGATTTAAAAAATCTGACGAGGACACCACGTGATTTCCTTGCACAGCCTAATAAATTATATGCATTTTTTCCTGAATTCATTTGAACTTATTTCCTCGAGTTTCATTAGAGATAATTTCCCATTCAATTAATTGAGTTCTCACTTCGAAGCAAGGCAAAAATACATAAGTCTTAAAACTTTTTTCATTAAAAATTGTAAAATACAGCAAAACATACAGTTAAACACTTAAAAAACTATTTTTACAATTAAAATTACACAAACAATTCGGCCAACGGATAAGAAGACAGATTATTCAGTGCACAAAAATGAGAGATTAATTTTGTACCACTTTGCGAAAAGACACTGATCGTGAAGAAAGTGACTTAATTCACTATTCTACTAAGACTTTTCAAATATAAACAAGTGGAAGTTTCGTTAGGATTAGTGGAACGTAAACAACTTTAAAATTGTTGATAATACTACAACTATTCCATGCAGATAAGCTAAAGGCATAAAAACCTCAACTCGAACATAAAAGCAGCATAATTCAATTACTTTTAAAGCAAAAAAATACATAATTTAATAAACTATAAGACTATAGAGATTGAGCTAAGGCAGGTAACGGAATGGGTATTTACATGTATACTTTTGGTGCTGCCAATTGCAACCAAAAAGAGAGGTGCACAACTACGTGTTATAGTAGTCCTACATAGAAAAATGTAACGTTCTGAGGCTACCCATTTATGAGGTAAGCGAGACACATACGTACGTATAAACGTCATTAAAATAATCACTTCTGAATCCATTTCAGATCCATTTTCAATTCGTTTGGAGAAAAAGAGTCATTTATTCTGCGAACGTACAGAATTCATGCAAAAACATAGTTTAAATAATTCGGCTTTGGTCAAAATGGGCATTTCCGTTGAAATATGATACCCGAAAACTTTCGAGATTACAATACTTCCTTCACTTCGCAGAAGGATGAAAAAATGGCTGTGAGCGTTCCAGTGGAATGTCGAGAAGAATGAAAATCAAAAATGAATATTTCGATTAAGCGCCAAAATGAGAGACTGTTTTTTTAAAAATCAGTATGAAATTGCTCACACAAAATTATATTTTGTGCCCAATTATTTGAATTTGACTGAATGAACTTAAAAATGAAACGCAGCGAAAATAAATGAATGAAATAAAGACATAAAAGTGAAACAAAATGAAGGTTGCATAAATTGAGAAAAATATAATTGTTTACAAGATATGTGTAATTTTTTTTTCTGTGAATATTATGAGAGATTTCTAGCACGAGTAATTTTTTGCTTGTGTTATTTCAATTCAACTGTAATTACATTTTAGATGGTCATTTTTTGTTGCATTTACGGCAAACAAAATGTATGTCTTTTTGAGTAATAATTTATGAAATGATTTTTATGTTGTTAAAATTAACTCAAAGCATGTTGTCATGATATAACTGCAGTATGTGACACGAACTTTGCATTTCACAGAATGTATAAAATTTGTATTTAGGAAGCTAACGATGATTTGTCAATGTATGTAGTGATACAGAGTGTTTTTTACACATTTTCAATAAATTTCAATAAAGAATTTGGGAAAAAGAAGAAGCCAATGTTTTGCAATGAAAATTTCTGGCAAGAGCTTATTATTTGAAATGAGAAATACTATTTGGTATTTTTAACATTATTCGTTTCTCAAAATGTCGCAAATCGGAAAGCGAAAAATCCTCAGTCATAACTTTTATATGGGAAAAAGACTCCGGACAGATACCCGAAATAGATACGTACTGTTTCTAAAGTTAAATCGATGGTAAAAAGAGAAACTCTGCGGACGCAGAAATCAATTGCAAAGTTATTAAACTGTTTAAGCGTTTTAAAAATATTTAACACCTTGTGTATTTTCTTAGATTAAAAGCAGTAAATAAAAATTGAGAAACTGTGAGTGTGCTATATGGGAAAATTATTAGTTTTTCGGCTGGTTACTGATTTTAAAATAAATATTTTCTATTAATATACATTCATGTTTCAAAATAATTTCAATCAAAAGAATAGATTTCAACTCATATTTAATTTTTAATATCTTGAGGTTATTTCTTATGTCTACGAGTCTAGAGGTCGGACTAATAAAGATAGAGATTACTTTAACTGATTTTCTGAGATAGTTTTAAATATTAAACTTTCATTGTGCCTTTGTTGGTTCAGAAACTGATTGCTATATTTTCTTCTCTCGTTGTACCAACTCCCTGGCGACAATGCAATGGAAGATGTAAAATTCCTTTTTCCCTTTCCATTTTTTTTTTGGGGGACTCTGAATTGAATATGGCTGTGTTTTAAGTGTAACTTTTATTTATTTTGTTTTTCATTACACACACATATATATATATATATATTAATTGAGGGAAAAAAATACAAAACTCATCATGTTCCACGAAGTATTCCACGAGGCTTACAGATGTAAATAAATAACTCACAGTATAAGGAAATACAATTCAACGACATAAACATTGTAATGCTTGTTTCGTAATTAAAGCAAACTCCAATGAAACACAGCAAACTTTATTTAATAGATCAATTTCATAACTGCAACATATAAGTCGAAGAAAAGGTAACATCAAAAATCAACAGCCAAAAACGTATTCTATCTCTTTTTAAATTCAAAATCATTATCTTACTTCGTGCGAGAACCGCACGCAGCTCTCGTGTTGGCGTTTCAAACATTGCCATTTATTAACAGATATATTTCAAATTCAACTATTTCAAAAGTACAAGATTATTATTGCAACAATATCTAAAGCTGTTACAATCTCTCCCCCAACGGAGAAACTTTTCCGAAGGAAAAGTTCTTGAACGCGACTTTTTAGATGACTTTTCATATTTTCTTCGACTTTTTCCATGCGACCTTGATCGTGAAAGGAAAACTAACTTGGATGGTGTTACAGATCGGCTGGGTGACCTCGCCTTTACTCTTTTATCTCTGCTTACACTTCTACTTTTATGGCGATAGCCAGAAGAACTCCTTCTGTGACGATCATGGCTCCTAGATCGACTATGTGAGATACTCCTCTTGTGACCGTGTAATCTTGACCTAGACCTTGTACGAGAACGATGTCTAGAACGAGGATAGTATCTATCTCTTTCAAGTTCAGGACAATCACGAGCCCAATGTCCTGTCTGTCTACAGCGATAACATTCTTCACTATTCTGACGTGATGATCGTCCATAACTTTCTCTTCTATAACTTGAACTTCGCTGATATTTAGAACCACCCCCTGAGCGATAGGATGGCCCTCTAGCCCATTCCCCAACAATGCTCTGGCCTCGAATTTCTCGTCCATTTTCGTACTTTATGGCATTCTCTGCATCTCGTCTATCATCATAATCAACAAATGCATATGCCATGCCAGTCCTTTCAGAACCTCTTCTTCCTGATGTTCCATACATTCCGTATTTGACATCGCATCTTAGAAGCCGGCCATATTTTTCAAAAACTTGTTCCGCATCTCTTTTCGTTTGAGCTCTAGTAGTCGCTGTATTAACCTTGTGAGATTGATTTTCAGGTTCTTTGTTTTCATTCAGTAGTGCAGCAGTTCGGTTGCCTAATAAATACCTTCCTTTGTCGAGTTTGTTTCCAATAATGGCAGCCTTGGTTATTACATGTCCGAGATCGCAGTTTAGTTCGACTTCAGCCAAGGGTAAACAGGTTGGATTTAAATCTAATGGTTGTTGCACCCACACTTTTTCACCTGTCAGCATTTCTGGCGTGATGTATTTACGACAAACTATATCAATACTAGCACCTGAATCTCTTAATATAGGAATTTTGTAGCCATTTACGTATC
>KK122389.1:606144-620294 GCA_000611955.2 Stegodyphus mimosarum
AGTCGAAGAAGTAACATCAAAAATCAACAGCCAAAAACGTATTCTATCTCTTTTTAAATTCAAAATCATTATCTTACTTCGTGCGAGAACCGCACGCAGCTCTCGTGTTGGCGTTTCAAACATTGCCATTTATTAACAGATATATTTCAAATTCAACTATTTCAAAAGTACAAGATTATTATTGCAACAATATCTAAAGCTGTTACAACATAATATCTATGTCTGGAGAGAACAAAGAAAAAATATGAAATACAAATACTGTTATAATAAAAATGCTAAAATGTACCATGAATAATTAAACTGTGTTAATACTCCTATAAAACAAAATAAGCCAACTTAATAATTCTGCAATATAAATAAAAATGAAATAATATATAAAAATAATACTGATATAAAGGAAAAATTGTACATCTACAATACAATACATCAATGCATACATATAATCGTACATAGACATAGACAAAGTAATCATACATAGAAAAATACGCAAAATGCGGTTATCATACATATATAGTAAAAATACATAGACTCAAATACACTAATCATACGTAGACCATACACTAAATAATACAATGACATATAAAAGATAAAAATCAAATCATCTAAATAATAACACAAAGAATTCAAAGAACAAATAAAGTCGCTCAAAAATGCAAAGGCTTCGGCGCGCCTTAAAAGGTCATAGAAAACAGGAGGTCAGCAAATAGAAAGCTCTTCTAAATTCACTTCAAACGGACTTAGGCTAAACTTTCTTCAATAGAAAATTACTTATTACGACAACCCTTTTTGCTTCCATCTCTTAATACGTACTTGCATTCCAGTCATTTGGTTGTAAAATTTCGAAGGCAAGTTGGTTAATTTTTGCTTACTAGTTAGTTTTTTACTACAGTTTTTAACTTTAATTTATGGATTATTTCTTATAATCTTCTTATGATTTTTTAAATTTGTTCTTGGATCTACTTTTGTTTTTACTTTTGTTTTTCAAATGAAAAGATAGTGTAGGGGATATGTCTTCTAAAGTAAGCATCTCGTTTAGTTTAATTGTGTTCTTAGTGAAAATATTTTAATCTTAATGTTTATTTGTTTTTTTGTTTTTTAACAGGATTCTTTTGGTTTTGTGACTTATATTTTGATTTAGTATCAATTAGTGATTTGAATCTAGCAAATAATTTGATGCCCACTTGGAAGTAAGATGAAACACTCTCTCTTAATTTAGTTACTGTTAATTGATGGTAGATTGGTTTATCCCCTTGATATCTGCTATCAATAACAGTAACTGGTTTTTCAATACTTAAAAAGTTTACTTTTGATTTTGGTATTTTTGCGATTTAGTTTTTCTTTTAGTTTTTCTTAGTTTTTCTTTAGTGTTCAAAGCAAGGAGGACTAAAAATTATGCAAATGTTTTTTTAATTCTGAAACATATCTTTTCAATGATGTTTTTAAATTAAATTTCCGTTGCTTGGAGATGTAATATGGAGAGTTTTCTTTTTATAATATATATATATGTATGTGTGTGTATATCTGTGTGATAAAAAAGAGAAAAAACCGTAGCAATGTTGTTTGCCGGAGTACATAGGTGCAACATTGAAGAGGAAGAATTTTGATCGTGTAGACTACTAATCCATATTCAAGACAAGAATTCTGACTATTTAGACTACTAATCCATAATGAATATACAGCTTGGCAGTCGAGGCAGATTAAATTCCCGTTTTATTTAAATTCACATTTGAGCCGGCTCTTCACTTGGCACACTAATTGTGCCTATTTCCTGAGAACTTACATGTTTGAACACAATTGCGATAGGAGAGAACAGCAAAATGAAATGGCTTCCAAGCAGCAACAGAGGTACAAGTGAAGTACGCATTTCTCCAATATGGCAGCTCATCAAAGAGGAAGGCTCTGGTTTACGTTAGAAAAGTTTCAGTTCTCAGAGTTTAGGCTCAGAAATAACTACATCATCAGCTTTGCGGAAACTTTATGGCATAATTTAATCTAAAAATAGCGCATTCCAGAAATGTTATTATTATTTTTAAAATAAAGAGGAAGTAAATCAAATTAAAAAAAATCAAATTAAAAATCAAATTATAAAACTGATCTACATATTTTTATGTTGCATATTTTTATGTATATATTATTTTGCATTTGTAAACGAAATTAAAATATTTAAACCCATTATATATTTAGCCCAGATCAAACCATTAAAAAGTATCTACATTAAAAGTATCGTAAAAGTATCTACATGCACAACAAACATGGTAAAAAATTTTTAAAAAAATATTGCATATTGATTTTTCCACATGTATGCAAAAATACTTCCAGCAAATATTTAGATATAAGACTGTTTATATTATAACAGTAGCATGGGTATATCCTGACTCTTAACCGTAAAATTTCGTTATGCATTCGTGTAAATTCTCTTCAGAAACAGAAAATATTCTCTTCGAAAATCTAGCTTGTTTTGACGGAATAAAGTATGTAAATATACCCTTGCTTCTTCGTTGTGTCTAACCTAGTTTTCTTTCGTTCGAAAGTTCCGATCGATTTTGCTTTCTAAATATTTACATAATGTTTCTGCCTCTAGCCGAAGTCGCTTGTATGCTAAATTGTTAGTTCCTTTAATTTAGGGTATTTCAATTGTATTAAGCTGCAATACCGCATGAGTTTTCTTTTCAAAGAGAAAATAAGCTAAAACTGAATTTCAAGTAAGTTTTCTTCATATTCCATTTTCATGTGGAGAAAGACTTTAAATTTATTTTTTGCTAAAGACATTTTTATTCATCTTACCAAGATACGGAATATAAATAGAGACAGTTTCATTGGATAATACATTTTTTGTCATCTTTTAGCTAATTATATAAAATATTTAAAATATGCCACTACCACAGATATTTTATTATTATTGTAGTATAAGTAAACAGAAACATAACTCTAAAAGAATATATATATATTTTTTTAAATCCGAAAGCATTGAAATTTTATATTACACTCAAAGGGATTCTTTAATGTTTTGTGTGTTACCTATATATGTTAACTCCACTGAAACCACATCAATCTCAATTCAACAGCAATATCGCAAAATATTAAAAACAAAATACCTTCAGAAATTCCGATACATAGTCTCGCGCGCCCTGGATAAAAGCTTTATTTTTCATACAGTGTTGCCATTGCTCGCTTTGAAATCGTTTAGTTTGTTAATCAAAAATTCGTTAAAGTTTTACAAAATATGAAATAGACATTAAAACAAATTCGAAATTCAAAATTTGGTCTTCCAAATGCCCATGTTCGGGTGGAGAATAACGTTATTCAAAATTTGATGGCTCTAGGCACACTCTTTTTCTCACAGTGCAAGAAACATGCATTCATCGAGATTCTTCGCTATTTCATTTCTTTAAGTATAATACTGGGCGATAATATTTGGTGACAACAAATTGAAAAGTGTTTCAGACTTTTATAGTGATTTGACGTAAAATCCGGTTTTAAGACTAATAGCCCTTCTGGGTTAACGTCCTACTGGGCTATTAAGATTGGGCTGGTTAGACATTTGGTGGCAAGAACTTAAAAAGTGATTAGCCGCAAAATGTCTTTTAGTTAACGCCACAAAATGCAAGTGAAACGCCACAAAATACCGTTTTAAGATTAATAGCTCTTCTGGGCTAACGCTCCTTTTGAGCTAATGAAGCAACAAACATTTATGAAAGACCAAAAGTATGTATTTGATAGAAAAATTTTATTTCTCTTAAACGTTTACAACATTCTTATCTTCACAAAATTGGATGACGAAACTATTTAATTTATCATTTTTATTTCGAAATACAGTAGCGAAAGAAATTTTTGTTTGCGCAGGCCTCATGTCATGCAGAAAGAACCGATGTAATGCCATAATGAAGTTTATTACATTTTTAGGCAAGAAGTACATGTCAGAAAAGTAATTCACAAATTAAATAGCGAAGGAATTTAGACAGAATAAATAATTAATTTACTACTAATGTTTATAATTTACTTGCCGAATAGTAAGACGAATTATACTGGTGTGCTAAACTTAAGCAACAATATAAATTTTAATCATATAGCCATGAAATTGCAGAAAAGAGGTTCTTGTGATCAGTACAATGAACACGCAATTCAGTAGAAAGGTCATGCTTATGCAAATGTCAGGAACAAAACGTCACAAGCGGCGTGAGGGTACGCAAAACACGTGCAATCGGAGAGGTCAGCTTAGGCCTACAGTAAAATAAATGAAGGATGGAGACACAATTAAAGACATTCGCTGCAAGTGCAAGCTAGTTCTTTTGTGAAATATGGCTAAAAAATGACCTGGATGACTTCACACGTGAAAGAATAATCGGAAAGCTGGAAGAGAGAAGTAGTGTGACAAGTGTAGCTGAAGAGTTCGGATTCAACAAAAGTGCCGTTTCGCGTGCTTGGAAATTCCTTCCAAATCATACGTACAGCTGTTAGAAAGGTTGGTGGTGGCCACCCTAAGAAAACAACTGCAGTTGATGACCGATATATCTACAGGCGAAAAGAGAGCAAAACCAGTTAGTAAGCGCCATGAGTCAGCAACTGTGTACAGCAACGGGGCGACAAATGTTGCAGTTTACTATGTCCAGACGTCTCCACAAAGGTGGCCTATTCGCCCGACGTCCTAAACGCTACATCCCTTTGAAAGTTGGCCATTGGTGCCACCGTTTAGAGTGGTGCAAGGAGCACGAAAACTGGACATCTCATCAACGAAGTCGTGTCCTCTTTATGAATGAGAGTCGTTTTAGTGCCACAAGAGATTTTTAACGCCAGTTGATTTGGAGAGAAGTCGGGACACGGTTTCATCCCAGTAACATCCTGGAAAGAGACCGTTACGGTGGTCTTGGAGTTCTCGTCTGTGGAGGCATTATGCTGAACGAGCTGCATAATTCACAAGTGCACATCAGTGTAGCCACTGAGGGAGGGGTTTCGAGAATGGACCAATGAGCTTCTATTCTTCTTGTGACGGCCAATCTTTAAACTGGGCATATGAATGTATGTTGTTTACGTTTTAATTGCATTTGTTTCGCAGTTATAAATATTTAGCGTAATAGTAGAAATTCTCGTAGTGCTTTCGGTTTATGAGTTTATTTAATCGCTGACATTTCACTTTCGCGATATTTTTCAAGTATTGATTGATATTCGGATTGATGTTCGCGGCATATTATCGTTCTTTACATCGAGAAAATGACTCAAGCTACAATTATTTTCGAATTTCATGTTTACTAACACGTGTGGATTAAGTGCATAATTCAAGTACCTGAAAAGTACTGCAAGTGTTACAATGAATCTATTTTCTTATTTCAGTGCGTACATTCTTTTGCGTTTGAAAGTGTAAACTTGAAAACATATATTGATCTGATTGTATCTATGTAACATAAAAAGTTATATATAAATAAATTAAGTATATTCTTTGTGAATAAGATAAATTCATTTTGTCTGAAGAGTATTTCTTGTGCAGACAACGCATTTAAGAGTGAACAGTTATTAAATGTGAAATTTAACACACTAAATGTACAGGAATCCAAATGAATATTCATGGCAAATTTAATATGACAGTAGTATCGCAGTTTTTACCTTAGTAATCTGAGAGTCAAGTTAGACTGTAGTTTTCAGTCTAGGCAGCATAATTTTAAGATGCATATATATATATATAATATGTAGCATTTTAAAAGGTATTTTAATATCGAATTAAAATCGTTTAATAGAAATTAATACAGAACTTTACTTACAGAGGTAAAAGTTTAAATAACAGTATGCAACTGTAGCAGCACGAATTCAGCAGAAATTCCTAAAAAGCACTGAGAAACCAAATTTTGATCTGTGGATGCGTATTTCAAGTTCTTTTCAACTTGATATAGTATTCACAACATCAAACTAATTCTGATGAACCATGAGTAATTCTAATTAAAATAAAATTATATTAACAAGATGTTCATATATTTTAGTACAGTAATAATTCTGCTTAAATATTAGTAACGTTTTAAATTTGAATTTATTTTTTTATTTATTGCATAGTTTTCTCTCTGCAAAATAACAGCATTCATAATATTTTAAGTAGTATATTTATGAATAATTAAATGAATCTGGATTAAATACTATTTCTTCACGCAGATGCAAAATACAGATATAATAATAATATGCAATTGCATAATTTTATTCAGACTTTTTAAATTACTCTCAATAAACTTATACAATTGTAAGACAATTTTTATTCCAAATGTACAGAGATGTTTTCTTCATCTGAACTGAATGTAATGATTGAAACAAATTTTAGATAATAATTAGTTACCATTTTGCTATCAATTACCGTTAATTAAATGTTACATATCTATTATAGAACTTGTAAATTTAAGTACGTATCTTAACTTTACGCTATGAAGAATGCTGACAAATGCAGTTTCCTGAAAACAGAAACCGAGATTGATGAGTCGAAATTTCGCTGAGAATCTAACATGTGTTTTGTCTTCAGATTCTTTCAATCAGGAAGGGAAATCTCCACAGTTGCTTATATTTGATCTAATTTCGCAACGAAAATTTTCAGAAGAAATCGACGATGCTTTAATTATTTTGCACAGCAAATTGCGTGGCAAAATGTTTTCAACTACTATCTTGCTTAAAGCTGGCAAAAGGTCATTTGACATGATAGAAATATTATTGGAAGTCCATTGGTTCATCCTAGAAGCCACTCCCTCGGTGGCTACACAGATGTGCACTTGTGAAATATGCGAACGGGCTGACAGAGCTCCACGTTTTCAACAGAGGTTCTGTAACCGGAGATCGCTATTTTCAAAAGGTGAACCTTCTCAATGTGCGTCTGTTCCAAGGTACTATTGCAGCAGACTTCATTTTTATGGATGACAATGTACGGCCACACCAGACTCCTGCTGTTCAGAAGCTATTGGAAAGTGAAGATATCACTTGGATGGATTGTCCAACATATTTCCCCGATTTAAATCTCATAGAACATGTGTGGTATACTTCCTGAAGACGCTTTTTGGTACGATCACATCCTCCTGGTAACATCCAACAATTGAAACAAATGCTGATTGAAGAATGGGCACGCTTACTTCAAGATCTGTTGGACAATCTGGTGCTGAGTATGGAGAAGCGGTGCGAAGCAACCATTCAAGTAAGGGGAGGACATATACCGTACTAAGGAACATCTGCTTATTCTTCTTCCTCTTGTGCAGACAATCATGTATAATGATACTATGAGTTCAGTAAAGCTTTTTTTTGTTTGATTCCATACTGTATGCATTGCATTCATTTTTGAGAAACCATGCTTTCGTCATCATTTAAGTACAAAATTCTGTCTCTCATTTCTGAATTTCATGTCTCTCAGATGATTTCTCGTGGAGGTATGGCAAAAAGAACACCTGTTACTTACGTTTTGCATATCACTTTATATTCCTGATATTCGGCAATTTCCTTTAAAATTAAATGAAATAAAATATGCAGGACGTTTTTATTGACTAATGAATAATTTTTAATGTAAACCCCTGACCTTGTAAAAACATGCGTTTAATGAACTTTTTAATCCTTTTAAAAAGTTAAAATCAAGTAACCAAATTAACAATAAACTTAATTTTAACGGACTGGATATAAGAACAATTGATCAGAATGACTGGATTTTTGATGATTGAAATCCAGGTAACTGAAGTTGCCATATTATATGTTGCTATATTTTCTATTAGTTTTAATGTTGAATTTGTGTAATGGAAATAAATTCAATTCAAAATCAATACTTTTAAATAGAGTTTCATTAACTGTGGGATTACCATGTATTGTTCATTAAATCAAATGTTTATTATATTTATTCTATAGTTTGCAAATTCTTATTGGTGGTTAGAAAGCAGAACCCAATAAATTATCCCTCCAGCTTTTACATAGCAATTTTGCCGTAAGAATAGGTTTATAGTTTTTCAAACTTCGCCCTTTTCCGGGTAGTATTTCCTTACAAAATTATTTCAAGTCTAGTTTCTGTGAAGTGAAAAGAGCATAAAATTTAGGGTAATTGAAATCTCCTTTTCCCTTTGTCCAATAAATTTGAAAAAACAAGTTATAAGGTATTTCTCCCGCCTTCTTCGCATGCCTTCATGGTGTAGCGGTCAGCACGCTCGATGCTCCACCAAGAATCCGTGGTTCAATTCCCGGCAGCGTAATGGCAAACCGCACATTCAGTTGAGCAATGTTAAACGAATTACGCATACTGCTCATGCCCAGAAGAGAATTTGGCGCAATTATGACTTTGGCGTAATTTTAAAAGAAGATAAATATGGTATATGGTTGATATTCTGTTATCTGGACGTAAACCGTTCGGGGTTTTAAAACTTGTTAGGCTGTACGTTGCGTCATTACTTAGAGTGTAAATACCGGCTTTAAACTCCCCAAATTTTCGTTTTAAGAAGGATTACAAAACAGAAAACATTAATGATGTTGTTTATTGATTGTACTTGAGCTGAATGTTTATTGATTGTACTTCTGAGGAATAAAAGCAATTGATTATTTACCATGCATTCTATTCATAATTACTTAAACAACTTAAGGAATATATCTAGTTTAAATTACTGAATTAAAACTAAAGAAATTATTACAAATAACTGATATTAAATGTAATATTTATGAACAAAATAAACCAAAATGAAATGAAACAGAAGCAAGTGCAATAAGCACAAAAAAAGTGTCCATAGTATTGGAATCGTAATCGTAAAGAGTCGCTAGGGCCTACATGACGACCAGGCCTCTGCAAGGTTGTTTATTTTTATTCACCAGTATTTTCTCCCATGCCAACGGTACACTATTGAGCATGTGCAGTAAGTGAAATTCGTTAACATTGATCAACTCAATGTGCGGTTTGCCATTACGCTTCCCGGCGAAGACGTTGCTCATTTTTCACAGCTCCTGCTTCCAAATAAATACCTCATGTCTCTAGAAAGTGTTGAACATAATATGTTATTCTATCCTACTTTACGAATTGCGTTTTCTGACTAATATTAAATCAGAATTACGTAATGTATAGATTTGTCAAAAAGTAATTTACAATGTTTAAAGATATAGCAAAATAAAATACAGTAACTTCAGATTACTTGTTGAAAAAAATTCAGAATTTACCATTGAAATAAATTGTTATTTATTATAAATATGGTAATCGCCGCCGGTTGAACCCAAATATTTCAATGATTGCTTATTTTATTAGATTTCATAGAAATTTTAAATAAAAATAACGGTCACATGAAAGTGTTTTTACAATTCAGGTTTTTGCAAATATGCCGTCATTAAAATTAATTTTTATTCTTCATTAGTTTGATACTGGGTTCGAAATGGCTGCACAGACGAACTGAGCTAGTCTAAAAATTTCTCAAAGCAACTTGCGGGATCTTCAAGCAAAATAGTAATCAGGTTAAATCTTACAATCCTAAAGTGTTTTAAAAGATCTCTCCTATGCTCTTCATCCAAAAAAATTAAACATGCAAAATGTTAAAATATTATTATTTGAATGCTTTAAAAACCACTGTATACAGAAGAACAATTTTCCTACAAGTTCTAAATGTTTTTTTAGCCTAAAGGAACTTTAACTCAGAAAAACTCATAGTCTCAGAACGGCATTTTGCGGCGTTTCACTGTAGCGGCGAATCACTTATAAAATTGTTGCCACCAAATATTATCTAAACACGACAGTACCTAAAGTGATCAAATTTTGAACAATATAATCTTCCTCCAGAACATCGGCACCTGGACGCTAGAATTTTGAACAATTTGTTTTATTACCTGTTCCATATTTTGTAAAACTTTAACGAATTTTTGATTAGCAAACTCAGCGATTTCAAACCGAGCAGTGGCAACACTGTACAGAAAAACCAGTTATCCCCAGTGCTCGAGACTGTGTGTCGAAAACACTAAATATATGCTTTTTTTTAAATATTTCGTGATATTGCTGTTGAATTGTATTTTATGTGGTATAAAGGTAAGACTATGATATTTAATGAATAAAGGTAACACATAAAAAGTTAAAATTCGCCCCTTTGGATGTAATATAAAAAAATCTGAAGGCCTTCAGATTTTATATTTTTGCACTTTATTTATTTATTTATTTTTTAGCCCAAAAGCGGCAATTTGCGTCGAATCACTTTTCAAATTGTTGCCAGTAAATATTATCGCCCTGAATTGCATTTAAGGACATTAAGTAATGGAGAACTTACCTGAATTTATACATGTTTCTCGCATTAGGAAAAAACAACACTATCTAGAATCACCAAATTTCGAATAACAACGTTCTCCATCCGAACATGAAAACTTAAAAGCCCTTAGTGTGAATTCCGAATGTGGTTTATTGTCTATTTAATATTTTGTAACTTTTAATGAATTTTCGAATTAATACTCAACAATTCTAAAGTTATCAGTAGCAATACTACGCGCGCCAAACTGTGTGTCGAAAATTCTAAAGATAAGCTGTTTTTAAATATTTTTAGCAGAATGTGACGTTAGCCCAAGTACTCTCAAAACATGTATGCCCCTGAGAATGAAAGAAACTTCCGTTAATATAAAATATGATTTCTGTTTTTGTGTGTATTTGTTAAATCACTTGCGCTTATAGATGTTTCAGATACTTGCTTTTTATTATATTTCAAGTATGAATCATTTGTCTTAAAACATTATCCACAGGTATAGTGAATGCAGAAAATTCTCTTTTCTACTTTGTGTCATATTTTTTCCCTACCATTTAATAACTGAAGAGATTCTTGCAAATTCATAAGTAACTATACTATTCTGCTGATAAATGAAATTGGAATATATTTATCAAAGTCTACTTGTATTGTTTATTCCGC
Source organism: Stegodyphus mimosarum (assembly GCA_000611955.2). Taxonomy (NCBI): domain Eukaryota; kingdom Metazoa; phylum Arthropoda; class Arachnida; order Araneae; family Eresidae; genus Stegodyphus; species Stegodyphus mimosarum. The sequence continues at coordinate 616,995 of KK122389.1, forward strand.
AATCAATAGGCCTACTTTGATAGCGATAGGTACTTTTAAGCAACAATTTCAGACTCTTCTCATATGACTAATATTCTACAGAAGAGGCATGAACAATGGATCTTTAAAAATAAGGCATTCTTTTTGGAAAACCTTTCATTTAAATTTCAAATTGCAAGTTCTTTCTTTTATTTTATACTTGCACATTTATGTTTCAGTAACTATTTAATTTCAGAGTGAAGTAAGTTAAGAATAATTTCTTTTTCCATTTCAGATTCTTTGGAGTGGTTGAAATTAGGTGGTAACCAGTTATCTTCCATACCTTATTTGGCACTTCGAAATTTCAGTAGATTACGACAACTCGATCTTCGATGTAATTTAATCTCTAGAATTGAGACCATATCATTTGACACCTATGGCAAAACACTCAAATTCATTTTTCTTCAAAAAAATAGGTGAGTATGTTTTCTTACTTTGCATGAGTGTTCTTTCTTATAAGCATAAGCATACAGAGTGTCCCAATAAAATATATGCACTCTTTAAACGACAATAAATCTAATAATTACTATAATACAGCAGAGCTCAAAACATGAAAATAATGTGAACAAATGTAGACACCAAGCAATTATCGAAAGTGTTTAAATTGTTGGTCATTATGGTCCGTGCACAGCTGATCTCGCTCACGGTGTCTGCCGAAAACATCGCGGCAAAAACATCACGAACGAAAATATAGCGGAGAAAGCAACGCAAGGCGAAAACATCGTGGAAGAAAAGAAAGCGAAGAGGTAACATCGTGGCACAAAATATCGTGCTCGAAAATAAAGCGGTTCAAAAATTTCGCAGTTTAAAATCATCATCGTCGAAAATATCATGGTAAAAAATAAAGTACCTACAAATCATTGCATAACGATAACATCGCACACACGAGTTTTCAGGTTTTAAAAGTTGTAATTGCGTTCGCATAATGATTTGGGAGCTCAAGAAAGAAACAAGGTATTTTTACTTCTACATTTCATATCTTTGAATGAACTAATAGATTTTTGCTGAAAAAGTAAGAAGAAAATTTAAGCATTTAAAAATTGAAAAGGAGTATAAAATTAATGCACATTATAGAACTCTAAATTTACATAGTTAATTAACCTCAAGCAGTTATTTATCTTCCTTTTGCTAAACATTTTTAGACTGTATTTTTCATGAAAAATTATCAGTAAAAATTTATAAAAAAGCATTAATTTATTAATTATAATTCTTAATTAACTATGCAAATTTAAAATTCTATTAAGTGTTGAAAGTTGCATTAATTTCCTACTTATTTTCAATTTTTAAATTAATTTTCCTTCTTATTTTTCGGCAAAATTCTGTTAGTTCATTCACAAATATGAAATACAGAAGTAGAAATATCCCTCTTTCCTTATTGCGCTCCCAAATCATTATGCGAATATACAATTACAGCTTTTAAAACCTGAAAACTCATGTATGCGATGTTATTGTCCTGTGATGATTTGTAGGTGCTTTATTTTTTACCACGATGTTTTCGACGACGATGTTTTTAAACTGCGAAGATTTTGAACCGCTTTATTTTCGACGACGATGTTTTGTAACACGCTGTTTTAGAACTGCGATATTTTCTCTTTGCTTCCTTTTCCCCCACAATGTTTGGTACTGCAATATTTTCGCCTTGCGTTGTTTTCTCCTCGACGTTTTCGTCCGCGATGTTTTTGCCGTGATGTTTTCTGCTGTAACCAAAGCTCATTGATTGAATTCAAAACGTTCTTAATCGTTTCAGTTGGTATTTGGGTAGATTCTCTTTCAATGGCTGCTCTCAACGCATTCATTGTAGCTGGTCTTGCGGTGCAAACATTGTGTTTAACATACCTTCACAGAAAATAATCCATGGGGGTGAAATTCGGCGAGCGTGGAGGGTACTCGATACTTCCTCTTCGCCCTACAGGTCTGTTTGGTAGGTGACCGTCGAGATAGATACGATGATAGTTAGGAGGTGCTCTATCCTGTTGGAAGTACTATTCTTAATTCCTAAGCATCTCTTGGGATGCGTTGTATAGCGGATTCTTGTAGCAAGTTGAGGTAATTTGCACCATTCACTGTAACATCATAGAAGAAAGGTCCAATTAAACCAAATTCTGACAAACGGCACCACACGGTAATCCCTGGTAAGTGCACATGATGCTTCACTCTCACATGATGACTATTAGGCGCCCAGTAAGTGCAATTGTAATGATTAACTGAACAATTCTTGGACGTAGCCAAACAATCTTGTACGGGAATTGATTGTCCTCTGAGCATTTTGCTTGGTACCATTCACGAAATTCAAGTCTTTTCTCAAAATCATCTCCATTGAGAGCATATACTAATCTAGAAATAAAACTCCTCCATTGGGTAATCCTTAACAGTTTCCTCTTCCTCGAACTTATACCGCAAACGAATAATTGTGATGCTTGTTGGTGCATCTCGTTGAAACGCCATTCTAAAGCGTCTTTGCATTTCACTAATGTTCTCTGGTTTCCAGTAGCTCTTCAGAATGAATTTTTGTTCCTCACTTTAATCTGATTCCAGGCATTATTTTAAGCAGTCACACCCGAAAAAAGAACATAAAATTTGATTCTTATGAACTGTCAAGGAGTGTATATATCTTATTGTGACACTCTGTATTTAATACAATTATATGTTAATAACATAATCTTCATTTAGCTGAAGAAAATAAAACACTTTTTAAGCAAATGCTTTTTAAGATTATTTTATTTAGATTCCTTTTAAGATACAAGTTAAATTTACGTTTTTTTTAAAGATATATGTTAAACGCAGAGAACAACTTCTTATAAATAAATATAACTTATTATTTTTGTAACCATTATTAATTAACCTACACTTTTATCGTTTGAATTTTAAATTAATTTTTTCCATTATTATGAAAATATATGTTATTTTCTGATCATTCGGACCATTTTGTTTCATTTACTGCATAGCACAGTACTTCCCTAGTGTTCTGAGTATGTATTACATACCTGCATTCAGAGTTTTTATACGTAGTTATAATTACAATAATAGCAAATACCGGAATATAAATACCTAAATCTTAGTATTTAATTAAATTGATTAATTGAAAATTTGAAGTGTTTCTTATCCTTTCATGCTACATTTTCTGACATGTCTGATAAATTTTTATTGCGTTTGATTGTGCAGGATTTTAAGGCTCATGAATATATAAATAAATGCAGACTCTTCGTTTTTTCTGCATTAAATGATTGATTAATCATTTATTGCATTTATTATTATAAAATTTAAAAATTTTAGAAGGAATAT
>KK122389.1:624956-655748 GCA_000611955.2 Stegodyphus mimosarum
GCATACATTCCTATGAGTTTGACGAGGTTTCTGTTCGGAACATCGCTCATTATACATCGTAAAATAGTCCAGCACAGCAACAGTAAATCTTCAAAACCGGTAGTAATTCAGGAAATCAGCTAAAATTACAGTTCCTTCGAGTGCTAAATCCCACTTCTGAGAAAATTTTGTGGGGATAAAACGATGAACAAATTAGCTAACGAAAGACATTTTAATTAGACAAACGATTATTACATATATTTAACATTTACGAGAATTAAAAAGTGATTCGTCAAAGTTTTTAACAGAAGCAGCGTCTCTGCTAACACGTCGATTCGTCTATCATGTGCAAAAGAAAAAGGTAATTCCCCTCATTTTCGCTTGACGCCTACGCAGCTCGTAGTAGTAGAGAAAATGACGTCACGGCATCTGGATTTCATCACGGCTCCAAATGATCGGCACTACATATATATATATATATATATAACCATCGACCATTAACCGAGCAGTTCAAAGTTTCAAAAAAAAAAACTTACCCTTTGGCAAGTTCTTTCTGAAACGGTAATCAGAGTAAGATTAATATTCTTTTTCATTCTACTAAATTTCACTATTTCACTTTTCATTCTGCTTACATGGATTTTAGGTTTTAATCTTAAGTTCACAATTATGATTTGACTGGTTCAAGATGCATGTTAACAATGCTTACGTGTTATTCCTATTTTTATTGCTTTAATTACCTTACTACACCTTTTCCTTAGATAGGAAAATCCGGATTACTTTTTACGATTTACTCAAACTTTATATATATGTCATTATTATATATATGTGACAAACTTTACATATATATAATATGTATAATTAGAAAACATATTTTTGAAAACAAAATATAAACGTGCCTAGTATTTTTGCTCATTAAGCTGCTGAAAAATTATCAGTAGACATAAAGTATGAAATTTAGAACTAATTTTTCACAAAGACCAAAAATTGAAATTTATAATTAATACATTTCAAATAATCCTGTAAATGCAATAAAGAATTTTAAAATGTTGAACACCAAAATTTTCAAACAAGCAATACCCCAAATCAAAAAACTAAGGAAGTTTAACGAAAAACGAATATAATAGAAGAGGAATTCAATCAACTTTTATGCCACATCGTCAGGAAGAGGAACATTGAAATCAATTAAGATCTCTCTTCCGCAAAAATTCAATAAATTATGCACACAATATTTTACTTAAAACAAGTAAATAAAAAATATTTGTCATTTTGTTTTACTTTAGGAACAATATTTAACTAATATTGAACTACAATGTATTTTTTTATTATTCTTTTTATACTAAGGAAGAATCTTCTCAGAATTATGTAATGAGGTATTACAAATATTTATTTTATGCGAGATAAATACCGTTTAAAATGTTTTTAAGTTGAAACTAACAGGTAATTTAATCTGCTTCGAGCTTTAACTTCACAAGCGCACTTTTCGTTTACATGTGTTGCCAGGATTTTATGTAATATATCTAGCATTTACGTCTATCAAGATTTATACAGTATTGTTTAGTATTATGCTATGACAGTCTTGGCTCTGAGGGGGGCAAACAATACACGGATCGATTCCTTCTGTCCGATAGGGTAGCCTATGCTGTTCCATGTGTAGGGAGAGAAAGCCATCCGAGTGGATAGTAAATGATCAAATTTGAATTCTTTTAATATAGTCTACGAGCTTCCGGTTCTCTGTTCCCTGCCGGGAGGCGTAATGGCAGATCGCACATTCAGTTGAACAATGTTAAACGAATTACGCACACTGCGCATGCCCGGAAGAGAATTTGGCGCAATTACGACTTTGGCGTCATTTTAAAAGAAGATAAATATGGTATATGGGTGATGTTCCGTTATCTGGACGTAAACAGTTCGGGGTTTTAAAACTTGTTAGGTTGTACGTTGCTTCAGTACTTAGGTGTAAATGTCGATTGTAAACTCCCCAAATTTTCGTTTAAGAAGGATTACAAAACAGGAAAGATTTCATGATGTTGTTTATTGATTGTACTTCTGAGGAATAAAAGCAATCGATTATTGACCAGACGTTCCATTCATAAATACTTTAACGACTGAAGGAGTATATCAAGTTTAAATTACTGAATGAAAGCCAAAGAAATTATTACAAGTAACTGGTACTAAATGTAATGTTTATGAACAAAATAAAACAAAATGAAATGAAACAGAAGCAAGTGCAATAAGCACAAAAACGTATCCATAGTATTGTAATCGTAAAGAGTCGCTAAGGCCTACATGACGAACAGGCTTGTGTAGGGTTGTTTATTTTTATTCTCCAGTATTGTCTCCCACGCCAACGGTACACTATTGAGCATGCGCAGTAAGCGAAATTCGTTAACATTGATCAACTCAATGTGCGGTTTGCCATTACGCTGCCGGGAGTGGTAATTCTGAAATGCCGGTGCAGCGGTGTCGAGGTTTCGAGAGAGTTCGATTACAACACTCCGTCAGCCTTTGGATTTTAGAGCCCCGGGTATTGCGGCAAGTGAGATGTTGTAATTCTTTCAAGAGTTATTTCATGCAACCCCACCTCCCGCCAATGTGGAGGTAAAGAGTAAGTACGTTCAGGGCCTTAAGTCTCAGAAATTAGGATAATTATTATTATTATACACAATATTGGATTTTCATTATGTAAAAACTCTTAAGTTTTACCTACACTATCTATAACCTATTTGAGATTTACTTTCAACATTCAACTTAATTTATATTTAGTTTAATACGTATTATGTAATTCTTCTGTAGTAACTAATAAACAAAGTAAAGCTAACAACTACAGTTATTTTTCTAAACATACATTTGTATATTTCCGTGGCAGATATATTAACGCCATAAGATTATTTTGAAAAATTCTTTACATGAGTCATGTATTTCTGAAATAAATTTTATTCTCGAGCTAAATCAGTTCTCCGTTATCTCAAATAAATCCGATTAACAACGTCCAAATAAATATTAAATATTAATTTCTTTTGCGTGTTCGAAACATTATAATAAATACTATATTAAAATTTAAGGATGGAATCATAATGCAAGAAACAGCCTAAAATTAATGAGTCTTCCTATTATTTAGAGACATTAAAGAGCATTAAAAATTGTTCTCTGTTACATTACTGTAATACCTCGAGTCATTTTTTTTCACGTGTATATATACATACATATATCAGCGATTTAACGTAATAACTACATACACACACACAAAAAAAAAGGAACAAGAAAAAAAATATTATCTCTCGTCTCAAACATATTTGTAACTAACGAAAACACGCACCGATTTTAGCTTCATCCTGTGTTAATTATTAACAAAAGTACTTCCCAAATAAAAAATTCATTCAGTTGCTAGAAGTTTTGAAAAGAAATGAAGTCACACCTTTCCCATTTGTTCTTTAATTATAGCATCCAGACGATAGAAGAAGGAGCTTTGGATGTGCTGGTGTCTGCGGAATGGTTGTATCTTCATTCGAACGAGCTGAGGGAGCTACGCTACGACACATTCAAACCTGTGATTGATAATCTGCACGTGCTAGACCTTCACGGTGAGTGCTCACTACGACCACTGACAAATGATCAAGGAACACTTTCCTCCACTCTCTCTCCTCTTTTCTTTTTTCCAAATACTTCAGAATTACTACTTGCTTACTTGGGTCATCTATTTTGAGAATTTTTTTTCTGTTCTCTCGAAAAAGAAGAACGAAAATTTATCATTTGTTACGGGTTCTGGCGAAGATAGAATAATTGTACTTTGTGTTTCTTATTCATTCATGTACGGAGAATAATTTTTTAAAGAGGAGTTCTGCATAATTTGGGGTTGGTTACATTTTTTTTGTGGGATTTTTGGACAATTTATGAATTTCTGTGTGAGATTACGTCTTATTTTTAATTAAAGCAGTGTTTAAAAGGATAAAGATTCAAATTTTTAACTTCTAATATGTTTTGATTCATTAAAAATGCAATTTTATTCTTTTTTAAAAATGATATTCGGCTTTTCTTCCGATTATTATTACAACTATTATTATTACAGTCCCAAAATTAAAAAGTATAATGTAACCGTTTGTGTTTTCGTTCATTAAAATTGATTTTTTTTCTCTCTTCGTAAATGTCTGGATGAATCAAAAACTCTTAAAATATTCTGTTTGTTATTATAACAGAAAAATTTACTAGTTAACATCTGTGTACAACTGTAAAAGATAATATTTAATGAAATGTTAAAGAATTTTTAGAAATTTAAAGAAATGATGATATAAAATCGCACGAGCAGAAACATGCATGCCGTTTTAAGAAATTAGGCAAATATAGTTACGAATTAATATATTAAGTTTCCATTAATTATTATTTGCTAATTGTTGAAACAGGGAAATATGAAACAACATAGAAAGATTACCTTTTATGGAGAATACATTTTCAAACAACAATATTTTCTTAGCATTTAAATTATTAAGCTAAAACTTAAGTTGATTCAACAATAGAATTGAATTGATTTGAAGGAAATATCTACATCAGGTAAAATAAATGGATAAAACTGTTTCTAGATTGTCTGCTAACTATCAGAGAGAGTAGCATGGGTGTCCCCAAGGTTGTTGCCAAACTTACCACGCTGGTTTATCATGACCTTTACATGGAATCTCCTCATTAAAAACTAAATTTCATTATTTGTCTTAAATTAATTTTTTCAGCTTGAAATTTCTAAAACATGAATATTTTTGTCATTTAAAACACATTTTTAATTAGAAGTATGTGTTTCCAACTAATGACTGCAAAAATAATGGCCAGGGAATTCGTATACATATATTAGAGTTATATAAGTTGTTATATATATAGAGAGAGAATTATATAGAGAGCTATAGTATATATACAGGACTGGATGTAGTATATATAGAGGACTAGATATTTTGTGTATATAGAGGACAGGATATTTTGTGTATATAGAAGACTAGATATTTTGTGTATATAGAACACAAGAAAATTCTTTTTTAAATTCCTTATTAAAATTCTGACAATTCTTTTTTCATGATGATTTTGAATTGAATTTCTGTTTCTTGGAGATGTTACATGAAAAGTTCTTCTTGTTTATAATTTATTGTGAATTATTGCTTTATATATATATATAAGGGAAAAGGGGCGTCTAATTGAGACGATTTAGATTAGTATTGAAAGATGTAATAGATTTTAAAATTTAGTCAATTAATTGACGCGGTATTGTCTCAATTAGTCGTCAGTTCAAACGCGTGGAAGTAATATTTCAGTGAAAGGGGCACGGTTCCTTTTCCCCTGACGAGACAACTATGCAACTCTCACTGAGATTTTACCATTTTTGTTTATTGTATACCTTGTTTTTATTTGCAACTTCAGATTTTCCTAATTTTGCCAAAAAATTACAATTTTCTAGGCATTATTTGAGTTATATTTTCATGTGAATCTTTGCTTAGGATTTAAAGTTTTAATTGTATTTAATGTGTAATTTTGGCACTAACGTGCTTTTTCGAATAGGGTTTCAGAAGGTTTAGGATGTACTATGGCTTTTGGCATTCTTACTTGTTAATAATATATATATATATACCCATGTCCATAAATTAAGGATAATGCGGAGTCACGCGAAAATTGAACTCTAAAATAAATATATCACCTGTAAAATCACTACACACATCTTCAAGAATCATATGCAAATTTCAGGAAGTAACCAGATGACACCGATGGTGCGTCACAATGACGAGAGTGAAAGAGAGTGATATATAAGGAATACAGGCAAAGAAGTAAAATTGTTCGCAGGCGCTTTATAAGCATTTCAGTGCAATAACCGAATAGTTATGACAAAAAGGACGCATTTGGATGATTTTTACGTGGTAGAATTATCGGCCGTCTGGAATGTGGGCGTACTCAACTTACTTTGGCAACGATTCCAAGATGATGGTAATGTGAGTAGACGTTACAACACAAGTCGCCCCAGAGTTACAACGCCGAATGAGGACCGGTATTTGGCAGTTACTGCCAAAAGAAACAGGCGGAGAACAGCCTCAGACCTGTCTCGTCAGCTCTCTTCAGCCACTGGCACTACAGTTTCAAGGCAGACCGTGTACAGACGCTTAGGGCCGATTGGTCTATATGCTCGTAGACCCGTCAGATGCGACTTACTGCAACTCACTATCGCCTGCAGTTAGCCTGAAGTACAGAGCATGCATTGTGGACACCACAACAGTGGGCTTGTGTGATGTTTTCCGACGAGTCCAGGTTCAGCTTGCAGTCTGATTCTCGCCCGACTTTCATATGGAGAGATCCAGGTACCCGTTGCCACCAAGAAAACATCATTGAACGACAGCGTTACGGTGGTGCAGGAGTGCTTGTTTGCGGTGGAATTATTCTGGGTTCCAGAACTGACCTGCATGTTCAAATTGGAACCATGACAACCCAATTTATCGGAATGTCATTCTGGAACAACATGTATGTTTGTTTCGGGCGCCATGGGAGCACAATTTGTGTTTATAAATGAAAACGCCCGTCCTCACCGTGCAAACATCGTAAGCGAATGCCTTCAATCGGAGGATATCACTCGTATGTACTGGCCAGCATTCTCACCGGACTTGAATCCAGTAGAGCACGTGTGTAACCTGCTTGGCCGACGAGTTGCAGCCCGTCAACCTCCTCCTACATGTCTACCTGAACTTCGGAGAGCATTGCTTTTTGAGTGGTGTAATATCCCCCAAGATCAGATCGATAATTTGATACTCAGCATGCCTAGGCTTTGCACGGACTGCATTGCATCGTCTGGGATACATGCAATCTGCTAACACTCATGCCAACCATCTAATATTGGTTTTTTGTAAATAGTTTTTTTTTGTAATTTGCTCCAGGGAGTAAAAATCCTATTTTTTTTTAATAATATCAAACATATAGCATCTTTTTTGCTCTTTACCTTTTGTTTAATAAATAAGCTTTACAAATAAGTCAAATTTGTTTTACTTCTAACTCTTCCTTTGCCTGATTTTGCATTATCTTTAATTTATAGACATGAGTGTATATATGCCACTAGTTCTTAATAAATTATAATAAGAAAACTTTCAATATACCATCTCTAAGGAACAGAAATTCAATTTAAGACCATCATGGAATTTTTTTATCAGAAATTTTGCAAGAATTTTGAAATAGAATTTTTTAGTCCTTTGCTTTAAAAACATAAAAATATGCTAAGGAAAAACTTAAATCGCAAAAATGCCAACATCAAAAGTAAAAATGTTTAAGTATTGGAAAATTTGTTATTGTCATTGATAGCAGAGTAAGCGACTTTTTAAGGGGATACACACTTTTGGCACCGTATCAAAACCGTAAAATGATTTCAACAAATTTTTGTAAAGATTTTAAAATTTGTTGAAATCTTTTTACGGTTTTGATCTCAAATGGACCAGGAGAACGAAACATATTAATCGGCTTTTACGGAGCTTTTATTCATTTTTCCTTGATGACTTCTTAATTAGAGTTTCAATAATAGGAGAATAATTTTTATTTGTATATTTTTTATATTTTTACTTAAGCATTTTTATTTTTCAAGTCTGTTCTGCTATGAATTCTCTCTTTAATTGGGTTAGTTTTGATAATGTGTTAAATCTCTTATACAAAGTTGCAATTACTATATTATGGAGAAATTGCCTTGCTTTTATTCAAATTTTCTAATTAATTTAGATGCTTTCAGTTTATTCTACTTTAATCCTGCAGCTATAGCGCACGATGGGCTTAAAACACATTTATTCTAATTCTTGAACTCGAATTTTCCGCCTATTTACATATTTCTTTATATACATATGTTAAATTAAATATTCTGTTTGTTACTAAAAGAGTGACAATTCCTGACAAAAACGTCCAGAAGAAAACAGTATAAAAATTCTTACTTTTCAAAGCGCTTATTCAACACCTTTCCTTCATATCACCAGAAACCCACCAAATAAAAACACCTGTTGATAGTAAACCTAGAACTCGGCCGGAAGCACTAAGTGACCTTCGCCATAAATTGCCCCAAAGCAGCTTAAAATTGACACGATAGCAGACACACGAATTCCTACGAAAGCTACAAAATTTTGTTAATTAAATGAGCATAATTCATATATATGCATAAAACTTTATATATACTCTATACTCATACTTTATATATATATTCGTCTCATACTATGTATATAGTATGTAGAGAATGTAAATTCTATATTTCAGAGCTATATATATATATATGTAGTATAGAAAATCAAAAAAGAAAAACTTTAATATTACTGATATTTGAAATTTCTGGAACTAGTGAATTTTGAAATTCGCGCGTCGGGTAATTTATATCTGAATTGATACATGTAATTCGCATATTCCAAAATTTAATAAAAATGTAAAATTGAAAAGGGATTTTTTTAGACATAAAAACGCGAAAAGACAAAACGCACTTTTCTTGAGTTACTGATGGTTGTAAGGAGAGGTTCTAATTCGCCTTAATAAGTCGGGATCTTTCTATGGAATCAGCAATAATTCTCTTATTTTATTCTTTTCTTTTTATTTATTTACAAATTCCAGTTATTTGTTACCACAATAGTGCACAATTCATTTCTAAATTTCATTCGTATATATTGCTCCGAATTTTGCATATCTGGAAATAATTTTAGTGAAAATATATGTGTAGCATCTTTTGTATAATATATTATTAAATGCTCCAGAGACGAAGCTCTGCCCCCCATAAAATAAGATTACGGGAACAAGTCTATTTAATATTGACGTAAATAAGTTGTTTATTTGAGGTAAATAACGCTATCTCACAAAATTGGCGAGATGTAGCTGTGCTGGCAAAATTTTTGGCGACATTTTGGTCCGATCTTTAATAACTGTAACTAGTATTGTAATAGCGTGAGCTTTGCCTTTCAAACGCGCTTTGCATTGCGTTGTTCTTAACATTCTTACTAGTTTGAAGTGTAACTATTAAATATTCTCTGTTATACTGAGATATACGAGTTCTTTTGTGGAAAGTTCCAGAACAGTAAGTGCTTCTTTTGGGTAAATAAATTTTATCAAGCTATAATCGGCTTTGTATGCATTCAATCTATTACCACTATAACAATTTTTATTTTATATATTTTCAAATATTAGCTTTGGTAGTTTAAAATTGAATACAATATATATACGTAATGCCTGCATTTAAAAATATTTTAAACTTTGGGCATAAAACAAGAAAATGCAGTTTTAGCTTGTCGCATCTTTTTAATGCTTTTAGCCTATTTCTGATGATTTCTTGTCTCCATGGAAACCGTATGTAAGTTAATCTTCTTTTAATGTACTTTATTTCTACGTATTTCCGTTTCACAAAAATTTTCTTTGAAACAGTAATTTCAGAATCTAGCTTTTAAAATATTTTACATTTCGCAATTTATTCATAGGTAAATAATATTATAATTTTCAATGTACGTATGGTTTCATTCAATTGTATCTTCTTTAAAATCAGACAATGTCTCAATGAAATGTCTATGTTTCGCGATTATTTCTAAATTCCGAATGAACCAAATGCGCTCTTTAGAAAAGCATGTGCTTTGGAAAGAGAAATCTGATCTCATGATAACTTTTAATAAAAACAGAAAAAATCTAAAATACTTTTGTTTCCTTCTGAAATGAAACGTTTTTAGACTTTTCATCTTTTCGTTAAACACTGTAGATCGTAGTTTCTTTTTCGTTTATGAAGCTTCAGAGTAATATTTCCATTTATTTCTCCTCAGCTGAACTATAAAAATATTAATACATAATCATGGGATGAAATACAATTTGAGAGACTCTGAGGAAGAAGAAATACCATAGATTTCTGAAATATCCATTAAGTTATGTGAAACAAACAGTTACTGTAGAATATGTAAATATTTTTATAATAAATGAAAAATAAATTTATGTTACCTTTTTTAAAATAAAGAAAATATAAAAAAAAGGTCTGAAAACGTTTCAGATTTTATGTCATTCCCCAAAGGAGCGTTTTTCAACGTTTTCTGTATTACCTTTATTTATTAAATATAATGTTCTTCTTCCTTAAACTAAATTCAATTTTCAACAGCACTACCACAGCATATTTAAAAAGAGCACATCTGTAGAAACTCCGACGCAAAAAAAATCGCGCACTGGAGATAATTTTTTTTCGTACAGTTTTGCCATTGCTTGGTTTGAAATCGATGAGTTTGTTAATCAAACATTCTTTCACGTTTTACAAAATAGGAAGTAGGTAATAAAATAAATTCCAAATTTGGAATTTGTTCACCATGCCCATATTGGGTTAAAGGACTGAGTTATTCAAAATTTGATGTCTCTAGGTACTCTTGTTGACATTGCGAGAAACATACATACCTTCATGAAGATTCTTCATCATTTAATTACCTCAAATATAATGCACGGTTTTAATATTTGTTGGGAGCCATTTGAAAAGAAAAGTGCTGTTTTATAGTGAACGACGCAAAATGCCGATATTAATGGCCTTCTGCGTAAATTGTCAATTTGGCCTAATAATTGAATAACTAAAAATAGTGACTTGAATAAATACAAATATAATGCAAAATGAAAAAAAAAAACATATATAATATATATATATAAATGAAAGGAAAAGAAAAGAAAAATCTGAAAGAATTCAGATTTTAAATTACGTCCAAAGGGGCGTTTATGTAACATTTTGTGTACCTTTATTTATTAAATATCATCTTCGCACTGAAATCATAATATTCAGTTCAAGAGCAAAACCGCAAAATAATTTTAAAATGAGCATATCTTTAGAATATCTGATACGCCGTCTAACGCGCTGGTGATAAAAATGGTTTTTTCTGTGCAACGTTGCCATTAAACGCCTTGAAATTCTTGAGTTGGTTAAAGAAAAATTCTTTAAAGTTTTACAAAATATGAAATCTATAATAAAACAAATTCAAATTTGGACTTCCAGATGCCCACATTCGCAGGAGGATTTTGTTATTCAAAATTTTATGGCTCTAGGTACCGTTGTTTTATCACAATGCGAGAAATAAACATACATTTATGCATGCATTTATACTTCATTATTAAATTTCTTTAAATATAATGCAGGGTAATAATATTTGGTGGTAACAATTTGAAAAGTGAAACAACGCATATAGTGAATCAAGGCAAAATGCCAAAAGGAAATTAATAGTCCTTCTAGGCAAATTGCCCCTTTGGACTAAAAAAAAATGCTGAAAGCTTTCAGATCTTACATTACGTCCAAAGGGTTTTTTTTAACGTTTTTAGTGTTAGCTTTATTTATAAAATCTAATGTTCTTCGCACTTAAACCATAAAATTCAGTTCAGCAGCAATATCGCAAAATAATTTAAAAATGAGCATATCTTTAGAATTTCCGATACACAGTCTCGCGGGTTGGGGATAATTTTTTTTCCGTACAGTTTTGCCGTTGCTCGCTTTGAAACCGTTGAGTTTGTTAATAAAAAATTCGTTAAAGTGTTATAAAATATGAAATCGATAATAAAACAGGCTCTAGGTACCGTTGTTCTATCCAAGTGTGAGAAACATACATACATTTATGTAAATTCTTCATTATTTAATTTCTTTAAATGTAACACAGGGCGATAATATTTGGTGACAAGAGTTTGAAATGTGATACGACCATTTACAGTGAATCGACGCAAAAATGCCAAAACGAAATTAATAAACCTTCTGAACTAGCGCTTTTGAACTACTAAATAACTTAAACGTTCAGAAATAAGTCATTGAATGCATAAGAACAACTAATTGAATGCATAAGAATAAAAAGTAAATATGTAAGATTTGTTTCAAAAATATTTTAATCTTGACTGCTGTTCTCTCAACATATTTTAAACATACGATTGTTATTAATTAGTTTTTTTTTGTTTGCCATCATTATATTTCTTTTGAGAATGTGATAGGTGAAGATACATAAAAATTCCTTTTTAATATTACTTTAACCCCCTTTTCACCTGTAGGAGTCTAACACTTTATTTCAATAGTTATTTTCGAGAGAAAAATTCACTAAAATGAATTATTTTTTTCATTTTACAGCAAAATATTTACCTTATTTTATTTTACATGCAACCTACTGTTCTTTTCGTGCTTTTGCTACGTCTGTCATTTTTTCTGAAAACAACTCTAATCCCCCTACCGCGTATTTTTGATTATTTGATTTTCACTTTGTCTTTTCCCTTTTAAAGACTAATTTTAACAATACAACCTAGAATGGAAATACAGTTTGTCTTCACTGAATTTTAACAAAAGAACTTTGTAAATCGAAGAGAAACGCACTAGCATAAAATTTAAAGGAAAAGGAAATCTTAACTAATTCTAATGCATATCTTTCAAAGGAATTTTTCTTCAGAATTAAGTTCCTTTTATATTCTTCCTAGACCCTAATGCGTATCTTTCAAAGGAATTTTTCTTCAGAATTAAGTTCCTTTTATATTCTTCCTAGACCAAACTTCATTCACAGCTATTACTTTTTTTTCAGAAACACACAGAGACATGTTGCCTTTCTTTAAATTAAATTAATATTAAATAAATACAAATTTTAATTTTAGCAGGCTTTGGCATTTTAAAAAAGCTGAAATACTTCTTAGAATTATGCGCCAATTCATTTTCTCTATTCTACAAACAGGAAGGGCTCATTTCGTTATATCATATTAAATCCTCAACTTCTAAAATATAATTAAGGTATTGTTAATTTCATACAAATGCCAGCTAATTTCAGCTAGGAAGTGGCACAAGAAAATCTTATTATTAAGATAAGTAACCCTTACGTACTTTGCCGTAATAAACATGCAAAGGTCTGAGATTTGATCTCAAGACTTTCCTTCAAGAATCCGATACCGTTGCTACTGCTAATCTATTGAAGGCATTAGCTTACTTCTGATAAATCCTGCTTACAATTTAGAACTCCACAGATTTTTATCTTCACCTAGGGCTTATATATTACTTCAAATAATACAAATGTCTCACGTAAATCAGAAAAGTCTTGAAAAGCAATAAAATGAATTTCTGACTGCTTGTTTTAACATTTTGAATTGCATAAAAAATATGCTTATAAATGTTCAAAAACAAAGAAGAAATTAAACATATATGTAAAGTAAAATAAATGCACAATAAAAGAAATAATAAGAAAAAGAAATAAATAAAGAAATAAATGAAACGATTTCATGGATTTTTTAAAATAATGAGACCGAATATTAGATTGTTCCTGTACAGTTAATTTTAGTATCACCATTTATCCATTTCCAAATAATTATTCCAAGCATTATTGTCCCTCATTTTGCGAAAGAACACCACAAGCACTAATAAGCGAATAATTGCTTAAGTGTGTTAACACAGACGTAAGACTTAAGAAGGTTTAACTACCATTTATCTCTCAGAATAAATGTGATACAATCAACTCCTAACTCAGTGTGTACAGAAAAGCCTCCACTTGGGCTTGAACTTAGATTATTAGAAACTTAACTAAGCTTAACTAAAGCTAACTGAAAGATATAGCCAAAGTTATCAAGATTCTAAGTAGTTGGCTTCTAAATCTTAATTAAGTCGGCTAAGCCAAGGGAGGATCTAAAGCTGGACTGAGCGTAGTAATAGCTTAGAGAGACGTAGCCAAAAGGCAAACGCCGCTAGTCAGGAACTCAGGCTCTCTCTCGAAGCCGGTGAAACATCGACTTAAATATTACTATTTACTCATTTGCATTAACTGCGTTTTTAAAATTACATTCTGGTAGGAAATTGTAAGCTGAAACTAGACAGACAGGAAACGTGCCTACACTTAAAATAACTATTAATAAAATTAAGATAAACTTTACAATATGTTCAACACGATGCGCTTTCAAGTTAAAGCTATCATTGTTTTCAGAGGTTGAAACTCTATGTACTGAATTCTGCATTCTATGCACCTTTAGCCATCTTACAAATATAATCATGACTTCCTTCCATTACGTTAGGTTGTTTATTATTATGTTATGCTCTTTGCGTCATCTATCATCTTGTTTGTGTGCTATAAATAAGATTCTGTTGTTTGCTTTTTTTTTTCTTAGTGTACCAGTTTGAATGACCAGAAGTGTAATTTAGTATTTAATTTTATACTAAGGATAAATTAATATCTTGTGAATAGCGGATATTTCAGCTAACAAATTATTTTATACTTCTTAACCTTAATTTTGAGAAATGAATATTCACTGCAAATGAAACCTGACTTACCTGTGAATTAAATTTTAAAAAAAATATCTTTCTTTTCAGACAGACAAATTAGTAAATTAGAGAATTACAGAAAGAAATTAATGACTTAGAACTTAAATTACCCTCAGTTTTTAATTCGAATGACTGAGAAAAGACTCGAATGATAAATAACGTTTCTTAGTCCAAGGGGCTTTGTCCCTGAATGACTAGTGTTTTCGTTTTGCGATTTTGCGTCGGAAACATTAAAAGTCTGATTCACTTTTTAAACTCTTGCTACAAAATATTGCAGCTATTTATTATATTTAAAGAAATTAAATAATGAAGAATCTGCATAAATGTATGTATGTTTCTCCAAATGTCATAAAACAACGAAACCCAGAACCATCCAGTTTTGAATAACGTTTGTTTCCACGCGAACATGAGCACCTGGAAGCCCGAATTTGGAATTTGTTTTATTATCTCTTTCATACTTTGTAAAACATTAACGAATATTCGATGAACAAACTCAAATAATTTAAAAAAGAGAGCAATTCCAACACTCTACGGGAAAAAACCTTTTTATCTAAAGCGCGAAGAACTGTGTATCAGAAATTCTAAAGATAGACTCATTTTAAAATTATTTTGGGATAATGCTGTTGAACTGAATTTTATGGTTTAAGTTCGAAGAACATGATATTTAATAAATAAAGATAACACAGAAAATGTTTAAAAACGCCGCTTTGGACGTAATTTAAAATCTGAAACCTTTGAGGTTTTTTTTTTGTTGTTGTTTTGTTTTTTCTGTTTATGGAAGTGTATTTATCGAAATGCTAAAAGCAAGTGAAACGTTGTTTGTGAAATTTCGGGATTAGTTAAGGAAATGGCCCTGATTATTCCAATCAAGCTTAAAAAGCTTTTAATTCAATTTCAACTTGTATGATTTACTGTGGAAACAGGGTAATTTAAAACTGAAGAGCTGAGAAAAATTAACGATAAGGCAACGCATCATTTTTCCAAAATTTATATATGGTAACGTAGGTATACGCACAGTTTATGTGTAATTCTGAAATTCAAAGATCATTTTCGTGTTTAATATTTCTTTATGCATTAAGTAATATTTGTTTTGTGCAGTAACGAAATCTAATGGAACCATGGAGTTTGCCTTACGTTATTATGTTCAATTTTCAACTTTTCTTGTGCGATCGTAGTCGGTGCGCAACGCCAAGGATATGCGCGATGCCGAGTTTATGTAATTCTCTGATGTCTTATTAGAAAATAGATCATTCTATGTATAAAAAGACAACATAGCAAAAATATTAAAGAATCTTAAAAAAGGTAATTATTTTATTTATTTAGTATTTATTTATTTATCACTAAATTAAAAAAGAAGTAAAAGCATTTAAGGAATCGTTGAAAAGTAGATGTAAAGGTACCAGACGAATGTTTTCCAAAATCGCCAAATGCGGTTATTTTTAGTGAGGATGGGAATAATCTGTAATTACCAAAAGTTTTCTAACACGGCAACTATATGAAAATGAAAAATTAATTTTATAACTAATTAATAACTATAGGAATATTAATTTTCTATCCTAAGACTAACACGTAAAAGCGGTAAAATAAATAAGTAAATAAATGTAGAAGGAAAAGATAGAAAATGGTTAAAGACCTTATTTTATAAAATATTTTAATTTTATTTAATTATTTCACTTTATGAACGTGTAGAGTCATTAAGTTTTATTTGAAAGCAAGTGTCCTGTAAAACAAGCAATGCCTTCGCCGGGACTTGAACCAAGGACCTCTCGAATACGCGTCGAGCGTGCTGTCCACTTCACCCCGAAGGCATGCGAATAAGGTGGGAGAAATACCTCATATACCCTCTCTTTTAAATGGTGACAGAGGATTAGGGGAGTCAATCGCCAAATCCTGGTGGTGGAGAATCATCATCCAGCACCTTTTCTAGTTCGGGCGCCACTGTAGAGTCATTAGGTTATATTTGGAAGCAAGAGTCATGAAAAATGAGCAACGTCTTCGCCGAGACTCGAACCATGGGCCTCTCGAATACGCGTCGAGTGTGCTGACCACTGCACCACGAAGGCATACGAAGAAGGCGGGAGAACTACCTTATAAACTTTATATTTATTATAACTTACAAAATATTGTTCTTTTTGTATTTCCTTCTGCTGTAAAGACTGAATGAATAAAAATGTTACAGAATATAACGTGCGCATATGTTTCGATATATGTTTATGCATATTTTCCTATAGCACTCAGTTTTAGGTGATACCCTTATAGTAAGTTTATATGAAAGTATTTAAACTGACTGAAATGTAAATTAAATTTATAGATTTTGCTTTGCAAATGGAAAAACATTTCATACTCAGTATTAATTAATAAAATCTTATCGGTTTACGTTCCACTAACATTAAACCATGAAAAATACGATCATATTAATAAAATGGAATCATAAGTAGCTAATTACATCATGCTAAGACTACATAAATGTTTATTCTAAGCTTAATTAGTATGCCTATCAAACGGATCAATTCAGTTCACGAAAATGGAGAGATATGACGATATGGATAATTTGGATATCAGGTATTTAATTTAAACTAATAAATATTAATTGCATTGCATTAAATGATCCCTTAATCTTTAAAGCCTAGCCATGTATACACATCTTTAATTCGAAATATTCTAGAGCTTAATTTCCCATTATAAGATTAAAATTCTCTTAACTTGCATCGTTAAATGCCGACATTGAAGTTAATTTGTCTGTGTTAACGGCAATTTGGTCATTGACCTGGAATAGAATGTTACATTTCCTTACGGAATGTTATTTTAATTTTTATATGTCATTAAATGTATCCTAAAAATTCTTTTTTGAAATATAAAAGATATGCATTTTCACGACTAAATTAATAAGTTAACGTGAAACGTGCTGCCAGGTTTCATTAGCTGTAGAGTCGAGTAATAGTAAATAATTGTATGAATGCTATTCATTTTTTAGCTTATTGAACAAACGTTAACGGATGAAAAATGTTTCCTGAAAGCATCGTAATGCTAATATATTACAGTATTCTTGAATAGCAGCTAAATTTATAACACAAAGACCTTTGCACGTTAACTGTTAGTAATTGTCAGATATATATATATTCTTATTCACTGGCGTATGTGATATAAAAGTATGCTATCAAAGCGTAATTTAAGAATAAAACAATTAAGAAGGAGCTAACTTTCTAATTTATATTAAGCTACGGTATAGTGTTATTAGCAAAAATCTTACTAACTTTCAATTTTAAATGTAAAAAAAAAGGTTATAACTATGTCAGGACTGAGTGTTCGGTGCATATTCTTGGCAAACATCTTCGTGAACTCCTTAAATCCTGATCTGGAGCAGGGAGCTGAATGCAGCTATGTTCTGTGGTAGAATACTGTAATTCAGTGGTAGAATAATTGCACTTGAAAGGGATTTAAAATCCTCTTTTATTAAATCACACTTATGTACAACCACTTCCCAACTCGGGAGGGATAGAGAAAGTAGAGACCACACTTGGGTCTAAAAATGAACAATCAAATCAATTTAAAGGAAAACTAAATAGAAATTAAATAGTCGTTGCTCACAGAGCTATAACGCGAGGTTGGCCTCTAAACTAAATGGTGCGTAGCAAGATTTAACTAATACTGACGCACTTGGAATTACTTCAATAAGCAATCACGCAAAAGCGCTATGGCTTAGAATTTAAATGCTAGCTAGTCAGAAGAACGTCGAATAGAGTGACCGTGGTCTGAGACTAAAAGCTCTCTCACACTGAAAGGTTTCTACCTCCGGTTTAAATACTCCTTGGTCTCCACTTCAAATTAGCATAAAGCTGAAAACGCGCGCTTCTTCTAACGGGAAGTTGAAAATGAGAAGGGACAGAAAAATAAAAATTAGAATAAAACTTTGTTAGTTTAACTAAAACCTTACAACTATAAAGTAAGTATCAAACGATTCGAATTCAATACTCAGCTCCTTTAAAGCAAGGGACTTTTATCAATTTCAAAGAACTTTCCTGTTCGTAGAAAAATTTCATTTATTACTAAATTATGAGTTGAATGCTGGTACTGAATATGACAATCAGAATTTGGGTTCATTATCATACTCAGGAATTATTATGGCATTTTAAATAACATTATTTGATTTGCAAGATCATAACATCTGCTCATAAAAATAGGGAAGCGTTTTGAATGAAAAATTAGAAGAAATCTACTTACTTGCATTTTAACTAACACATAAACAACTTTCTTCCGTAAGGGAAATTAAATGCAGAGAACGTTTGCAAAATTCCTCTTACTACTAATATAATATTTTAATCTTAAAGCTCTTTTAATCGTTAAATAACATCGGGCCGAAAATTACCAGTTTCTCGAGTAGTTAATAAGAATTTTGAATCTCTGCTCAATAGTGTAGTGCGCAAATATTCCTGTGCCACAATAATAAACAATTAGGTCATTGAACAAAATTTTATCAGATCTACAAGTCTACCATTACAGAGCGCATGAGTACACATATTTTGTGCACATACTATTACTTTCCTCTTACATAGGTTTAATCTTAAGAAGAATGATTTTTAGCTTTCCGTTAACATTCTTGGAAGAACTTCCTCTTTATTCATTGTTGAATAACTCCAATAAACCTCACAGTATATGTGTGATAAAGATTATTACAATTTAAGAAGTTTCGACGGGAAGACAACGACTGCAAGTGAAGCAACAAATGCGCTTTTCCACTTAGCCATCAAACAAAAAGTAGTCTTCTTGTCGGACTCAAGTGCTGCAATGCCATCAATCGTCAGGGCAGAACCCTTGAACGACAACTTGCAGCCCAGTGCCTGGTGACAAGTGATGGAGGATGGCGCATTTGGCATCTACCAGAGATAACTAAGTGCATGCCTTCGTTCTCCACTATCCAGCTCTTATTGAAACATTAAGTCTTTAGGTAAGATACATGGTCATACAAGGCCTAGGTGGCTGTAGAATGGCCACAGATTTGGAAATAGAGGATGCAAGAAACATATTGCAACCCCAGAATACGAAAGAGAGAACATAAAGCATACAAGTAATATACTAAATAATTAGTAAGATGTAAAAGTACATAATCAGTAAATATGAAGTAAAATAAATAAGTAGTGCAATGAAAAAGTATTACATTATAAAAATACATTTAGTAGACAGGTGATGGAGGCACATTTAGTAGACACGTGGCTTCTAAAACAGGCAAGCAACTATGCGCCCCACGTCCTCCTCTGGCTGGAAGCAACAACTTCCTGGAGCAGCCCAATGCCAGGAAAGACTCATCAAACTACAGGTGACAACAGATATTCATGTAGAATGGGTCCCAGTGGACTGCAACATCAGAGGAAACGAAAAGGCGGACAGACTTGCAAAGTAAGGATGCTCTCTGCCTCAGCCAGCATACCCGCTGGCATAGAAACATACGCAACAACACATCGACAATCAAGAAGACCGTGGAAGCCGCGTGGTGGACAGTAGTTGGTAGTGAAGGATGGAAAATTATAACAATAAAATCTATCCTCAACAATCTGCACGGAGACTTCGTTGTGGCAATCTTAAGACTCACCACAGGCCGAGAATACTTCCAGAAACATCTCCATCAAATCGCCATTGTTGGCTCTCTTATAACTCAGGAGAGGGGAGCACTGCTTATCTCTGCACCTGCTGCGCTCTGTAGGCAGAAACTCGAGAATATACAATAGAAGGATGAACATGGTTATATTCAGTAGCGCGGCATCAAATGGCTGACATGCCAAAGATGGGTGTTAGCTAAAGATGAAGAAGGCATTTACACTTTTTATGTTACACCTACAGGCAGGTATAGTGTGATCACAGTATAATGTGTTAGTCTGGAGCAGAGCCATTTGTGCTTACAAGATGAGATAGAATACGTTCAATATTTATATTTTTATAATTATTCATAGAGAATATACAAGTAGCTAAAGTAAATCAGTAAAAAATATATTATTTATCAAAAATCAGAAAAAAAAATTTATTCTTTTCATTACATGTAAAAAGAAGAAAAGAATGATAAATTATAAAATAGGAAAAGAATGTGTTTCCTTTGAAAGTAGTAGTTATTGAAAGCTTCAAAATATCAGCTGATCTCATCTTAATTTACGCAATGTGGACCATGGCGAACGTGTTCGATTAGTTGACTGTGAGACAGTTACTACTTTTTAACAACCATATGTAATAACTATCAAATCACTTTGGGCCGATTCAGGTATCCAGGAATGTTATGATCGTAGAAGGGAGTATCAATTAACAAATTCAGCTAAATATAACCTGACTGATATCGATCGACTGTCTGCACCTGATTATTTACGTACACAACAGGATATTCTGAGAGTGAGAACACCAACAACATAGATTATTGAGTCTCCCTTTGACCCTGACTCAATAATATTTAGGATGGTAGATGTCGGTGGGTAGAGGTCTGAGCGAAGGAAGTGGATTCATTGCTTTGAAAATGTCACATCCATAATATTTCTAATTGCTTTAAGTGAACATGACAAAATTTTGTTCGAATCTGATAATGAGAATCGAGTAGAAGAACACAGTCTGACTAAAAAATGTCACGTACCTTGGTAATTATACAGGGTGTCCCAAAACGACCGCATAAACTCTGCACAGCTAGATTCCTCGTTGGGAATACATAAAAACTGCCCAAAGAAGCGTTCCTGTACTATCCATAGTTTACGAGAAAAATACGAAACCAAAGATGACGTCACTGCCGGTGCAAGAAAAAACACTTTATTGAACATATCAACAACAGTATTGGCATGTCGTTCCAGATAATAATGTCTCAAACGTGGACTTTGGTTCCAGCATGATGGGGCTCCTGCGCATTTCCGTGCTCCTGTACGTGGTTGGTTGGACATGGAATACACCGGCCGCTGAATCGGACGTGGGGCTCCGGTTCTATGGCCGCCATGTTCGCCAGATCTTACACCGTTGGATTTTTTCCTATGAGGCCATCTCAAGGAACTGGTGTATCGGGACGTAGTGACAACACCAGTGGACTTAGTTGCTCGTCTGCATGCCGCTTGTACTTCGGTGGACCCCGCGATGCTGCAACGTGTAATGACAGCCATTCCACGGCATGTTCAAGGCCTGCCTCGACATGCACGGTGGACATTTTGAACATCTGCTTTAAATTGTGTATATACTGCTGTTGATATGTTCAATAAATTGTTTTTTCTTGCGCCAGCAGTGACGTCATACTTTGTTCTTCGTATTTTTCTCGTAAACTATGGATCGTATAGGAACGCTTCTTTGGGCAGTTTTTATGTACTCCCAACGAGGAATCTAGCTGTGCAGAGTTTATGCGGTCGTTTTGGGACACCCTGTATATTTAGCGGTTGTATAACATGCCAGAGTGTTCTCCAAATTCTAGGGGGAAGATCCTGAAATTGCGGAAAGTTAATTGTGTATATGTATATACACACACAATGAAGAACCAAAACATTATGACCACTTAATAACGCGTTGCGTGATCTTTGGCCTGCGAAACGGCCGCAACTCTCCTAGACATTTACTAGAAAGTAATTTATTTTTGAGAAATTGGAAAGAGTTAGCTAATTTTAGAAAATAATTCCTTTCCGATGCTTGTATCGGAAATAGTTATTCTAACAAGAAGATTAAATTGACAATGACTGGCATTTTGCCTCATAGCAATTGTTAAATGCCAGGCCAATCATTCTTTTGAAGCAACTTGCCTCTCCTTTGTTTAGCGTGAACATTTAACTTTTAATGCTTGCACTTGCAATCATGTCCTAAGGAAAAACTGCACACAGTTGGCAAATTCGCATAGAGATCCTCAGCAGAGAAGTAATCACTTCACTTAAATAGCTTAGTTTTAAAGCTAAAGCATCCTACTTGCCGGGGAGGAGGAGGAAATCCATTATAACAGATATTCATGGATATTTTGGATAATAAATCTAAAATACATGGGCATTTGAGTTTGTAAGGGGAATAAATATTGGTCGTTCTCGACGCGAAAGAGTTAAATTAGAGTCTCTAATCCTTGTAGATGGGCTGAAGGCATTTGTCTTGCCGTAGTTTTCCCTGTATATAACATGGACACCAGTTACGTTGGCAGCCTTGTCCTTCATAAATTTTATGAAAGCATTCCTCTGTAGTCAGGGAGAACTTGCCTGCTTTGCCATAATAAAATAAAACAAGCAAGAATTATTCGTATAAATAGTTTTAATGGATGGATTTCTAACACAATTCCTGTTTTTAAGAGATTACAGTATTATTAGCATCATTGCTGAAATTGCCAAAGTGTAATTTGAACGCCAAACTAGAGAGAAGGTATTTTCAAATAAAATGGCAGAGAGTCTGCAGTACTGAAAATCTGTAAAAGCATATCTTTTCATTTTAATTAATCGGCTAATTAGAGTGCTCATCTTCTAATTTAGTCTAACAAACTTATTTTTTTTTCGTTAAAGGTATTTTTTAGAAGCTTAGGATTTTACAAGTCGTATTTAAAATCCCTGTTTCAATGTAATATACTTTTTAACATGATTAGTATAATTTTTAAGTCTAAAACCTTTAAAGGCATCTTAATTAAAGCAGTGGAATTTAAGAAAATCAACTTCATGACCCTTAAAAATGGTATGTTAAAAAAAAATTAAACTTAACTGTAAGATAGAACGTTTGAAAGCTCGTCTGTAAGATAGAACGTTTTGGATACTTCGTGTTTATTTTTAACGTGCAGCCTATAAAAATAAAATACAATTTTATTATTTTTTATTATTTAGTTTATTAAATTTAGAGAGAAATAGAACTTACACATTTAAAATTTATACTATTTTATTTTACTAAATGTTTCAACTTTAATTACAATATGGATCTCTTCCAGTGTATAAAAATGTATTTTTTAGTTACGTGGCTTAATGTTTTTCTAGGAAAAAATGATAATTATGATATAATATGCAGCTCACAGATCAGGATTTTAAAGCCAAATGATCTCAAGCTTTCAATACAATTCAATGTTAAATATTAATAATTATGTAACTCAATATTTGAAATATATGTATAATTATTTTCAGAAAAATTTATTTCAGTAAAATATTAAACTATTCGATTTGTTTTGAATAGAACCCTTTTTTTCTACTGCACATTTCAGTTTGTGTACTTACAAAATATCAGATAAATCAGTTGGTATGAGTAAAATTTAACATTAATTTTTTTAAATCCACAAAGTATAAGCAAAACATTTTTAATGAATTTAAGGAAAGCAAAATTAAATCTAATCAACTAATTGATGAGTTATGATTATTATACACGTAAATAAAATTATATTCATAAAAATTTATAATAAATGGGAAAACATTTATCATTTTAAATGAAAACAATCCTACTGAACGTTTTTATGTAGACTGATATTCTACACACAGTATAAGTGTAAATATTACATATGCACTATAAGATAAGTGTAGATATTACATATATTACATATATATCTATACAATAAGTCCATATATATATTCTACACACAGAATAAGTACAGATATACACAGTATAAGTATATTTATTCTGTTTATATCTGTACTTATTACATTACGTGCAGAATAAGTACAATTTGCAGACATAAAAGTGTAACTCAGTTAATAACTTCATTACAATTCTTTTATATCACAAACACTATAAAATATTTTCCCACCACTGTAGAAATATTTATCCAACAATACATCAGAAAAGCCTAATAGCTTTAGATCAAAAACTATTTAAGGCGTTTAAGTAAATTTTTTAACCTTTTTTTAAGAATTTTTTATTTGAAGCTCCATAGATTAATTTACGTCATTTAGAACTAACATTTACTCATAAATTAATTGAAATACAAGAAAATCAACAATTTACATTAAAAAAAATTTAATATTTTAAAGTGCGTCTATGAAATTATTTCATATCGAAAAATTTAGATAAGTGTACAATTTGCTTAGAACTCATTCTAAGTTTAGCTGCATTATTTAAAAATCTACTACGTAAACAATATTATCATTGTAACCTTTGCTTTAGAGTAAATTTTTAAATTTTTCTTTTTCCAATAAGCTTTCCAAAGAAAATTATAAATGACTGAAAACTTACTTCCGAAAACCACACATCCTGTATGGGTAATTAATTATATCTTAATTGCTTTTATTGTTAATAATAATAAATTTAATTTGCAAATATTAAGCATAATGTGAGATTTAAGAACCTCGATTACTAACATACCAATAATTTATGAAATGTAATGAGTAAATGTTGCTAATTACTTAGATAGTTTTGAATATTTCAGAAGTATCTAAATTGGTTTTGAACATTAAATTTCCTTTTACATATCATAACAATAACTTATATGTCATAACAGCAGCCTTTCATATCAGAACTTTACGATAGCTGCCCAATTTCATTATCAATTAGAAGTATATGTGAAAACTAAATAATTACATAAAATGAATATCTTGACATATTCTGTGTTATTAACGTAGTAGCTTTTATTTTATTGCAAACGGATATGTTATTATGTAGGACATTATTAAATAGAAGTGTTAAGGTAGACATCGAAATGTTCACAACCTAAATAATGGGATATTTTCCCTCAGGTTACATCTGGTATCAAGCATATAAGCAAGAAGGGTACCCTGGGCTCTCGGTCAATCCTCTCCTATATTGCTCAATTAAATAAAAGTATCCAGTAATTTGGAAACATTTTGATGATATCCGACTTGGGGTAGGGGACAGGGGAAGAAGGATATAATTTTTTATAACTCCCAAATGAGTAGAGCGGTAGATATACAGAAATCCCTCATAATCCTTATGGGTTTAAAAAAATCTTTTCTTTTTTCTCGCTGCTATCTTGAGTGTTTACGGGTCGGAAATTTAGTCCGATCACAGGCCATTTACAACCATATTTTATAAGTGAGAGAAAAATCGTATTTAGAATAAGCTCCGGTTTGTTAGGTGCTGTTACATTACATCGCGTTTCTATTCCAGGTGTATAAATAACTGTAAAAAACATATAAAAAGTACGCCGTTCGATTAAGCAAGCAGTGTAAGTTTGTATTATTTTAGCACTATGAATTTTACTTTGTAATCAAATTTTTAATCCAAAAGGGCTTTGTCCCTGAGGGACAATTGTTTCCGTTTTCCGATTTTGCGTCGAATCACTCTGAATGTCAAACTTTTCAAACTGTTGACGCCAATGATTATAGCTCTGTATTATATTTGAAGAAATTAAATAATGAAGAATCTGCATAAATGTGTATACACTCTTAGACAAAGAAAAACGACGCACCAAGAAGGAGTTATCGGAATGGGACGAAAATCGGTAGAACTGATGTACATGTACAGAAAAACAAATGATTAGGGTTTGAAAAAAATTGGATAATTTATTGAAGTGATAGAGCTTCACAAAGTGAAAAAGTCAGTAACGCGTTTGTCCACCTCTGGCCCTCATGCAAGCAGTTATTCGGCTTGGCATCGATATTGATAGAGGTTGCGGGTATCCTCCTGAGAGATATCTTGCCAAATTTTGTCCAACTGACGCGTTAGATCGTCAACCTCCTGAGCTGGTTGGAGGGCCTTGCCCATAATGCCCAGACGTGCTAAATAGGAGAGAGATCCGGCGACCTTGCTGGACAAGGTAATGTTCGGCAAGCACTAAGGCAAGCAGTAGAAAAATGTGCAGTGTGGGGGCGGGCATTATCTTGCTGAAATGTAAGCCCAGGGTGTCGTGACGTGAAGGGCAACACAATGGGCCTTAGAACTTCGTCGACGTACTACTGTGATGCAAGGTTGTGACGGATATTAACCAAAGGGGTCCTACTATGAAATGAAAAGGCACCCAAGACCATCACTCCTGGTTGTCGCTTGTCTCCCGGAAGACAGTCAGGTTGGTATCACACCGCTGTCCGGGGCGTCTCCAGACTCGCCTTCGCTGGCCATCGAGGCTCAGTTCAAACCGGGACTCATCACTGAAGATTAGTCTACTCCAGTCAATGACATTCCAGTGCGAATAAACCCGACACCACTGCAAACGGGCTTGACTTTGTACAGAGGTCAATGGTAGTCGGCGCTTATTATCAGCTACATATTAAATTTCATAAAATTTTTATAAATTACAATCACAAATTAGCATTGCTCTTGAGGAAAAGATGCATAAAGGCAGAACTCGGATTTATCTTCTTTACACACATCAGTAGTTGAACCACTGAACGATGGTAATTCGGCTCCAGTTCCATTCTCGTTGACTGAAATATCTGACCTGTGTGATTTTCAAGATTTTGTTCAAGAGCAACATATATGTGCTTAGTTGCTTTCTGAATAATTTTAAGTATATAAAACGCATTTGAGTTAGCATAAAGTTACTTGTAAGCCAAAAGTTCTGTTTCTAGTTGGTTAGAGACATTATAACAGAGCGAAAACTTTAATCTTAAATGAATATCTTCAAAAAAAGAAATGCAGCAAAAAATGTGTATGATTTAATAGGCCATACAAGGAAATCACGTGGTGTCGACATCAAATTTCTTTAGATGTATATGGAGCTTACGAATCTACCAGTTACTCGATTTTGCTAAAGGCTGCGGACCTAGAATTGAACTGTCTGTACATGTTTTATATTTTAAATAATTAACTGGAGTAATACTATAGCGTTAAATATGGGTCGCGCAATTAGATCCATAGGAATCTGTTAATAATGTTACCAGCAAAATATGAAACGCCGGCATTCTATAGAATGCCTAGTAATTGTATATAATGCCGGAACGTTTTTAGGCAAAGTATGAAATATGAGAACTATTACATACTTTCTCTAGGCATTGTATATATTACCTAGGCATTCTGTAGAGTGACAAATGCTCTTTAGGCAAATTATAAAAAAAATGTTGTGATAAGTCTATTATTTAAAAGACTTTCATTCATCAAAAATGAAAATATTAATTTCAGAAATTAATAAAGAGGTGCCATTAAAATCTGTTATTCGAAATACGTAAAATGAAATAGTGAGATGATCTTGATACAACATAATAAATTGGTATTTTCTATCTGGCTGAGACTGGGAATCGATAAGACTACCTGCAAGCGGAAATTAAATTCAGAAACAAATATAAGTTTCGCGTCAATGCCCTTTTAATACCTTGTTGTTTTTTTCTGGCAAGACTCACAGAGGTAGTTGTAGAGTTTAATATCATTACACGTAAACTTTTTGTATTTGGTTGAAAATTCTTTCAACATTCTGTCACGTCGTCCATGTGCAGTACTCGAACGGAAAATAACTCAGCGTCCCTGACACAATACTGTATAGTATTAACGCTTTCTTTAAGAGAGTAAATAAATGCAGTTTCGTTTTCCACAAACATCACATTCTAGCAAAATTCAACAGTCAGTAGCCCCGTGGTTCCTTCCGAGCAGTCATTTTGGCTTCTTCACGTCATTTACTAATTTCTGGTAAGTAGTTTCGGTTCTTCGAAACGAATTAGAGGTGTATTTCATGATTTGCATTTGTATTTCATGATCGGCAAAGTATTTGGCATTCTGTAGAATGCCTAGGAAGTGTGTGAAATATTAATCGTTTCATACATTGCCGGCTAGTTTCAGGCATTATATACAATGTCTGAGCATTCTATAGAATACAGGATTTCAAACTTTGAAGGTAATATATATAAATTTCTATTTTAACTGTAGAGAACAATGATTTTGGTATTAATTATGCATTGTTTGATAACACTATAAAGGTTAACAATCAAGTACTCCATAACACTAAATCACACTTGATATTAAATTTAAACTTTGAACTTAAGCTGGCTTCGCGAAAAATTTCAGGAAACAGCCGAAATTGATTAAACAGATCACTTTGTATAAAACTTTGCTATTCAAGTTCGCGATCGCCGTTTTAAAGTCATTAAACATTTATCCATCGTTACATAGGAACGTATTTTTCTAACTGAATCTTTTGAGAAACTCAGCATCTTTCGTTTCAGAGGGAGCTCAGAATCATTAAGAATTCATACGTATCCTCAATTAGAATGCATTTAAAAGTTCCTAAGGATTCTCGCTCGAAAATTTTGTTCCTGAATACTTTGCGTGAATGCTAAATAGCAAATGAACATTTCTGAAAACAGTGAATCAGAAACGTAGCTATTCTCCAAAAGTGACCAAAGAGAACTTAGTTAGTTTCCGTTATTCCTTTCAAATTCTTAATTACTAAACTGGCTTTATCTAAAAATACTTCATTTTCCCACTACTTTATATGAATTTTAAAGTTTCTTTATTCTAAACAGTTATCATACATGCATAAAGGAGTAGTAGTATAACTTAACATAATTATCGTTATTTAAACTTTTATATTTTGCAAGTCATCGTTCTGTTGTTACAAAATATTTCTACATCTGAGAACAGACTCAGTTTTATATCTTTAATTTAATTAGTGAATACTGTTATATTAATACTGAGCATAATAGTTCTTGAAATAATATTTGGAAAAAGAGAACTTCTGAAAATACAATTACTAAAGGCTATTATATATACAGTTTCTAAAGTTATTTTCAGGTATAAATTAAATGGGATGTTTTCGAAGAGAAATTAAAAAACGAAACCTAAGAATGAAGAAATTGTAATTAATCTTTTCAGATTGCTTTTAACATTTTAGTAATTATAATTTGCTGATAATGGTTTTGAAATTTCAGCCTATGAACAGCCTTCCTGGGAAATTCTTTGTTATTTTTTCGTTCATATACTATACGCTGTTTTAAGTACCAGTACAATTAAAACATGCCTACTCAGTTATATTCTACGAATAATATTTAATGAAATGTTTCACATTTTGAAAGTTAAATAAACTGAATGATTTTTACCATCCCTCTTCTTATGAAATATTATGTCAATCGTGATATTTGAAAATTTATGTTTCTGTGCAGAGTAAAGAAAATCTCATATAAATGTAAAGTCAAGGAAGAAAGCAAGCCGAGAACTGTATGCGCAATAATGTAAATAATATTTTAATTTTAGATCTTTATAATCTTAAAACGTTTGTATTTATTTTCACGGATAGCCATTTTCCTCTTTCTGTTAGGACATTTACATGCCATGGCTGTTCTTGATTATTTATTTCTTTGCGTTTCTTCGTTAAGCAATTGTTTTCCTATATTACATAATTACATAAGCTTCGCAGAAGGTCCAAAATTTTATTCAGTAGCCGTTTAGGGGTGCTTTCCTTAACTCTTTGAAATCCAAAATCTTCTCTAACTTGTATCCTTAAAATACCGAGCCGCCCGAAATACTTTTCCAGTTCCACAGCAGTTTCCTCCCGTTCCGGTCCATTAACTCAGAAACAGGTGTGAAAATTTCGAATGACATCCCTTCTATGCTCTAACAAAGATTCCATTAGCCTTTGATCCCATTCTTTATAAACCTATTCGTAGGGTTTTAAACTCAAATCAGAGAATCAAAAACGAAATGTCGCATGCAACCTAAAGATAAGTAACCACAATTAAACTTCTTAGGACAAGCTGTCTGCAGTAAACTGATACCATGCATTTGGGGAAACTGCACCTGCTATTGCATACCTTAGGGGTAGGGAAGAAAACAAGATAGCAATCTCGGCCGTTTTCGGGCGGTTGCGGTCGTCAAAATGAAGGGCTGTGTAGGGCGGTTTGGTCGTGAAAGAGTTAATCATTTAAACCAATAATTATTATTATTAATTATTTAAGTCAAGTACCAAAGTCTTATCTCATAACGCAGTATATGCATGAAACAGTATCCACTGCATATTACGAACGCTGGTTTATAAAAGTACCCGTTTATTACGCTTGAATTTTCAGAAACCTGCATAAATATAGATTAATCTATAGAAAAACCGCCGTTTATTATACTCATCCCCCTCCGCTTATAAAACTCTTATCGGCAAAAAACATTGATTCTTCAGTGCCGGAATATCGTATTTCAAAGCTCTTTGTAGATCATTTATTTAACTAACTGTGGACATATTCGTTTTTCAGGTATGTAGTACTTCAATAAAATAGGTTTGCGCGAAATGGTTTCTATTCCCAGGCTCCTGCGCTTAAGAGATAATGTTTTCCGAGATCTTTCACCACACTCGAATTTACAGGAGCAGAATTTTCTTATCTTAAATTCAACAGAAACAGTTCTGTAAATAAATCAGTGAGTGTGTCGTCTCAAATACCATCTTATAACAGGTTGTAAAGTCATTAGGTCTTTTTTGAAGCTCGAAGCGTGATAAATGTACAATGACCACTACTTGAACCACGGACCTATCGAATACCAGTCGAGCGTGCTGAATTCTATACCACGAAGGCATTCCAAGAAGGCGGGGGGAAATACTTTATATACTCCCCTTTCTAAAGGGCGATTGGGGATTAGCGGACCCAGTCGCCAAATCCTGGGGATGAAGAATCATCATTCACCACTTCTTTTTCTAGTTCGGGCGCCACTGTAGAGTAATTAAATCTTTTTTGAAGCTCGAAGCGTGATAAATCAGTAATGCCCTCACCGGGACTCGAATCACGGACCTCTGGAATACGCGCCATGCGTGCTGACCTCTATACCAAGAA
>KK122389.1:655760-667573 GCA_000611955.2 Stegodyphus mimosarum
AATGCGGGAGAAATACCTTATAAGGTGGACGTGCAAAAAAATGTGGAAATGCCGATTCTGCATTCTGACTTTTAAGATGCTCCATTTCCAGAATCTTTTCCTTGGGATCCACACATTATTTTCATCCAGTGTTCTGAAAATGTTTATGAAATGCTTCCTAGAATTACCTTTTGTTAACAGTCATTAAAAGGAAAGAGAGTGGCTGCTGTAGGCTGAATAAAAAGTAAACAGCACATTGGTCATGTTTGTAATCATGAAGTGGCAGATACACTTAAGAGACACGGTGCAAACATTCTACTGGCTAGAAAAGTGAGTTCTGAAATTGAATAAATCCCTGGAAAAAGCACTTTTTGTTTTGTCATGTGCTTTAGATGTGCTCGTATCATTTCGGAAACGTTTTAAGCTTGAAAGAAAAGAATAAATTATTGAATGATCTTGAAGTTCTTGGTAAGTGCAACCTGATCAAAAGTGCACTTAAGCTGGGAATTTTCCAAACAGCATTCTGCAGTTTACTTTAGGAAAGAACTGTAATTGATGACGATCTAGTGACAAATGAAAGGCGGAAAAAGACGAAAAAAGCAAACGTCAAAAAAAAGCGAAAAAAAGGAAGGGCAAAAAACGAAGGAAAATCAGGAGTCATTGAAACTTCACTTTTAGAATGGTTTTCAGCTACAAAACTAGAGCTCTTTTTACTAAACCTATGGAATTTTCTAAAATGCTGGAAGAGAAATTTGCGTTTATCTGTCGATGGCTCACAACTTGGGAAACAGGCAATCGAATATTATTCATCAAAAGTGCAGGGGGAGAAGGAAGAGCTATACAATCATGCGTCTGATAATTGCATAAAAGACGTTTTACCTGAGCTGCTAATTGGGTGCAAGCCACGCGGAATTTATAATGTTGACGAAACTGGACTATGTTACAGAATGCTACCAGAACACATAGTAATATTTAAAAGTGGAACATTAGCTGGTTTAAAGAACTGAAGGAACAAGTTACAGTAATGTTAACATGCAGTATGAGTCTAACAGTTAAAAATATATGAGGCATTTTCTCCGTCTTTTCCGCATGCCTTCGTAGTGTAATTGGATCGACGACATAATAATCGACGGTTATTCCCGAGGTCGAGGTTGAAGTTCAAGCGAGGGCATTGCACTTCTTTCCCAGTCCCTGTTTCAAAATACCCTAATGACTCTACTCTGCTGCCCGAACTAGTAAAAGGTGGTGGATAGTAGTTCGTCACCACCAGGATTTGGCGGTAGGGTGACCTAATCGTGACTAATCGCCCTTTAAAAAGTGGAAGTATTTTCTGTTTCCTTTTCGCGTGCCTTGGTGGTGTGATTAAAAACACGAGAAGTCCAAGTTAGAGTCCGGGCGAAGGTTATTGCTAATTTCCTATGTGCTCCTGCTTCAAAATAACCTAATAATTCTTCAGAGACAATACTTGTTATTGAGAAAAGCCGAAAAACCTGATGTTGGAAAGGATTCAAGAATTTATCTCTAAACTACCATAGCAATAAAAATTTACGAATGACAAGTAATTTTACTCATTTACTTTTGAAAGGTGACAAGGACCTCTAAAATGAAAAAAAATATATAATCTGGATAATCTGTGCAACATATACAACTTTGATCCGTTCCTGAAAGACATTAGTATCGCTTCCTGCAAATACAACTTCAAACGTTCAGTTTTTAAGCCAGGGTTATATAAACCTTTATATATATCATTACGAAAATGATGTTCGGAAGCTAATATACAGAAATGAATCTTTAGAAAATAAAGGAACTTTAAAGGAGATAAATAAGTTTGTGGGGTTCCACCCTTTTATTTAACAGTTAAATATAGAAACACTTTTACACCGATAAGCCAATAATTGCTTGAGTGTGTGAACTGAGACGTAAGACTGAAAAAAGTAATTAGCCTTTATTTCTCAAAATAATGATGAACAAAGTCGGCTCGTATCTCAGAGCGTACAGCAAAGCCTCCACTTGAACTCAAATTATTAAGAATTAAAGCTTAACTAATGCTTAACTAAAAAGATATAACCAAGCTATCAGGATTCTAAGTAGTTGACCCCTTAATCTCAATTAAGTGGGCGAAGTTATTAAGGGCCTGAAGTACTGCCGAGCGTAGTAATAACTTAGAGAGAGACGTAACCCAAAGGGAAACCGCGCTAGTCAGAAAGGCTTTCTAACGAAGTGAATGAAACATCGACTTAAATACTACACTTAATCTTTTGCATTAAACGCGTTTCTGAAAATACATTCTGGTTGGAAATTGTAAGCTGAAGCTAGAAGAGACAGGAAAGGTGCATAAACTTAAAATAACTGTTATAAAGTTAAGATAAACCTTACAAGCTGATATCTCTCGGCCATGTTTGTAATGATCAGTTCAGAGAATTAATCTCGAAAAAGAAATAAAAGGCCAATTTTAGATATGTGGGTTTATGTAGAAGAAGTCTTAGAAGCATTGCAAGATATAGGTAATGTTTCAGACATTAGTAACGAAAGCTACGAAAATTCAATTTTAGAATATTTGTCAGTTGATACCTGAAGGACATGCATTGACAAATTTGAAGTGTATACTGAGAAAAAGGTTGTAAAAACTGACCATGATATTCTAGGCAGTGTTAAAAGAACTTTAGAAATTGATGCAGAAGAACATTATGATATACCAACATCAATAGAATCGAGAAAGGTGTTGCATATTCTATGAAAACTCTTGTATTGAAAGGTGCTGATCAAAAATTGTTACTAGCAGGTTTGCGAAATTGAGAATACAATTGAATAACCATTAGTGAACAAACAGTACGAAACAAGCACGGATAATTTTCTGAAAAGTTATTGATTTCATCAAGTACGTAATTATAAAAATGTTTTTATACAGAATTTAAAAAAATAAATTTAAAGCTTCATAACTAGTTTGATTTTAGCAATAATTTTTATTACTATTTATTATTTATTTTATTAATTATTTTATTAGATAAACTTAAAAGTAATATCACAAATTGTAATGGAGAAATCGCTGACTTTTAATCTCAGGCGTTTAATGAACTCAGGTATACTTGGAATAGAAGGGATTTCATTAAGCGGCGAGTATTGTATATACATATATATATGCGTTGTGTCATCACACATACAACCACACACTTACACAGATTATACACACATGTCGATATGTGTCGGTGTGCAGTCATAGAAAAAGAGCTGCTTATTTTAAATATAGTAATAGCTATTTCAATTTATTTATTGTTTGCGAGAAAAGCTTAAAAACACACTTTTTTGTAAACATCGATTTGGTAAATATGCATTTTTTCTGTAGTTTACATATCAATAGCTAACGCTTTGCTTGATTTTTTAAATTAGAAATATTTTTATTAGACCAAAGGGGCGTTAGACCCAAAGGGCTTAGTCTAAAAACGGGATTTTGCGTCCTTTCACTTTCTGCGTGAATTCTCTCTTCAGACTGCTGCCACCAAATGTTATTGCCAAGTATTTTATTTAAATGTTTCTCGCATTATGAAATTTTGGTTTCTCGCATTTGAATGTTCCTCGCATTGTGCAAAGCAACGCTACTTAGAGCCATCAAATTCTGAATAACGTAGTTCTCCAACACAACATGGGCATTTGGAAGCCCGAATTTTGAATTTCGAATTTAATTTACTATCTATTTCAAAATTTGTAAAATTTAACGAATTCTTGAGTAACAAACTCAACGATTTCAAAGTGATCAATGACAACACTCTATATGTTGTTATTGCTTCAAAGTGAGCAATGTACGAAAAAATATATTTTTATATCCAGCGCAAGAAACTGTGTTTCGTAAATTTTAAAGATATGCTGTTTTTAAATACAATGCCCTGCAAAAGATAAGGAACAGCATGTTTTTCAAAACTCACCTTACAAAAAATGTGAGTAACGTTTAAATTTACAGTTCATATACATGACAGTAAAGAAATTTAAGAACATATATGCAAAACCAATAGCTACCACTTTTATATTATAGAAATGGATACTTATATAGGAGTTGAAAAAAACATGCAAAAACTGTAGATTTTGCTCACTAGTGTTGATCTTCAGTTGTTAGTACAGTTTCGGGATGCCACAAGCCGATGCTGTTAGACGTCTCAATGTCTCTCGTAGTGTGATCCACTGACTATGGAATCAGTTTGAATCGAGAATTCTGTGTCTAGAAGACATGTTCTAGGGAGACCAAGAGTTACAACAGCTGCAGAAGACCGTTGTTTAGCTTTTTCAGCCCGACCGAGAAGCAACATTACTCTGCCTCAGCTCATGACAGATCATTTAGTGGCAACAGGGCAACAATCTCAGCTACTACTGTCCGCAGACGCCTATACAATACAGGTCTGTAACCAAGACGACCAGTTGTTTGTGTCTCCTTGACCCGAGGACATAGATATACCCTTTTATGTTGGGAAAGAAAACACATCTTTTGGACCAGTCAACAATGGGCGCCTGTTTTCTTCACCAAGGAGTTCAAATTCACATTGGAAAGTGATTCAGGTCGTCAGCTGATCTGAAGGCAACAACGCACCATATAGCTCCAATCCCACATTGTGGAAAGGCGCAGTAGTATCCTTTCAGGTAGTGGAATAATGGTTTCGGCTGGGATCTCTTTCGATTGTCACACTGACTTAGATGTGTTCCATGGACGAATTTTGACTGGTGTGAGATATCAAGACAAAATCCTTGATCAATATGTCGTCCCATATGCCGCTGTTATTGTTCCTGGATTTTTGCTGATGGACGACAATGCGCAACCTCACCGAACTCGGGTTGCTGAAAAATATCTTGAGGGTCACGGTATGGGGCGGATAGAAGACCAACTCAATCCCAGGCCTGAATACGATAGGGTATCTTTGGGACTACCTTGGGAGACAGGTTGCTGCTTTAAGTCCTCTTCCAAGGTCGTTGGATAAGCTTGAACAAGAATTACTCCGTGTCTAGTCGTTGCTTCCCATTTCTCTGACCGACAGCTTAATTGACAGCTATTGTAGCTAGGGGTACATGTAATGTATTGTAGCTAGGGGTGGACACATTCCTTATAGAACTCATTTTTGAGATGCTACCAACCCATGGTTTCTAAAAAAACTGCGATATACTGTTTCTCCAGGATTGGATTTCTCTGCCAAAAGTGCAATTTTTTGCTGTAATTCATATTTGTGTAAATTTTTAGGACCATTCTATGTCGCAATCATTAAAGAACTGTTTAGTGAACATGTCCCGTAAATGTTTTATTTCTATGTTGCTTCATTCTCAAATCAGACATAAAATACATGTTGCTCCTTAACTTCTGGACGGCAGCGTATTTTGTGATATTGCTGTTGAATTAAAATTTATGTGGTTTAGGTGCGAAGAACATGATAGTTAATAAATAAAGGTATAACACAAAACATTAAAAAACGCTGTTTTGGGCGCAATGTAAAATCTGAAAGCTTTCGTATTTTCTTTGTTTTTTCATTTTACACAGGTATTGTTAGGGGTTATCAATATGCCAATTCTGAAACCTGAGAATATTGTTTAAAACAAGAATTATGTGAATAACGTTTCTTTTTTAAATAACAAATTATATTTATCAACACATTTCACGATAATGTCCGTGACAGTATTGGGCACTTGATTGGTTAACAGAAGAAATTCTGTCCTGACCTAAAATTTAACTGTTATTGTCCTGATCTAAAATTTAATTGTTAATTTAACTGTTATTAACTGTTATACTTTTCTGTAAAATTTGCGTAAGGATCCTAATTATGTCGTCCAGCTTCAAATCCAAATATCGCTGTAATGCATCTTACGGGAGTCATACATTTTGCACTGTGTTTTTTATACCGAGTAAAGCAAATTCGCAAATAAGTGCAGGGACTGAAGGAAATATGCCAAAATGGGAATATCTTAGACATTTAAAAACATTTGTAATGTTTTGCAATGCATATGTCTACAACCAATGGTTTTGAAAATAAAGGCCGAATAAGAACTGTTTTGGACACAGTGTATACTTACTCTGGGATTAAAAATTAAAAGATAATTCAGATTTAAATGGTTCTCTTCGCATATCATACAATAAACATAACTCGCATGAGTGATCGTACGTAAGCTTTCCCGGCATGGATAGGCTATCAAAGACTGCAGAATCGAACAAAAAATTTAGTTCTGTACAATAGTCGTACAGCTCTCACAAAAGCTCCATATGCTACAAATGACAATCTTTATATGAGTCCTTCCGGCTTTCAGTTTTATTCTTGCAGCAGCACTTTAATTGGTCCTGAAGGTTTCTGTAAAGGGAAAGGCAAGTTGCAATTGCCCTTCAAGAGCGGCTTAGATATGTTTTATAGGGCTTTGGTTGGGAAAACTGGCTGGCTAGTTACTTCTGTTAGAATCTTAATTTTCTAAAACATAAAACAGCAGATTAGCCCTATGGGGACAAACTTTGTCGTCCATAAAATTAAACTAAGGACAAAAGCACAAGCTACAAAAATATAGGTGAAAGAATGGCAGTAACTGAAATCTGCAAAAAAATCAATTAGGAAAGTCTGAAAGAGTTCAGATTTTATGGATCGTCTCAAATGATTTGTTAAGGTATTTCATGCTATTGGCTGAACTCGCAATCTACCAAAGCGCTCTCGCTCTTGCTAGCTCTATTATTAAGCACAATTTTCCTTCGCCCTCACGTCATGTACGGATCAACAGCAAAATAAAAAATAAATAAATAAATAAAAATAAAATAAAAAAAAAGAAAATCTGAAAGGTTTCAGATTTTAAATTACGTCCAAAGGGGCGTTTCTTCAACATATTCTGTGTTAACTTTATTTATTAAATATCATGTTCTTCACACTTACACCATAAAATGCAGTTCAGGAACAATATTGCAAAATAATTTTAAATTGACCATATCTTTAGAACTTCCGATACACAGTCTCACGCGCTGGAGATAAAAATGTTTTTTTTCTGTACAACGTTGCCATTGCTCGTTTTGAAATTCTGGAGTTTGTTAATCAAAAATTCGTTTAAGTTTTACAAAATATGAAATAGATAATAAAACAATTTCCAAATTTCAAATTTGGGCTTCCAGATGCCCATATTCGCAGGAGGATTACGTCATACAAAACTGGATGGCTCTAGGTACCGTCGTTTTATCACAATGCGAGAAATATGCACATATTTTTGCAGATTCTCCATTATTTAATTTCTTTAAATATAATATAGGGCTGCAATATTTTGTGGCAACACTTTGAAAAGTGTTTCAGACTTTTAATGTTTACGACGCAAAATCGCGAAACGAAACCAATAGTCATTCAGGGACAAAGCCCCTTTGGACTAAACATTTTAAATGCAGCATAGCGGCATACAATTAAGAATTCCCGATGCAGTGCTGAGTGTTGGCATACGTTTTTCTACATTTTTAAATCTCTTCTCAGATCATCATATCAATGTTCAGATTTATCAGTAAGATAGCTTACAAAACGTATTTGTGCTTTCTTATTATTAATGTAATGTTTTGTGTGTTAACTTTCTTCATTAGATATCACGTCCTTCGCATTTACGTGACATAACACACTTAAAGATTGACTAATGCAGAATATTCTGTAGCAAAATTCTCATCATCTTATTTGGTATAATTAAATTTACGTTATTATCCAGGACTTCTTTCCACCTTACTCTGAAAATGCCTATAATATAAACATAGCTCATATGCCTAAACATGGGATGATTATTGTACATGATTATTGTAGTATAAACAAGCAAAGATATGTTGGAGTTTTTTCTCTAATTTAAAGTTTTAATGTTCAATAACACATGAAAGTCAAGAATATGAATAAACAACTTTAAATCATATCACTATAATAAATACTGCATGGGTGTAAAATTGTGTGACAGACAAGATAAAACAACATTTAGACTATAAAACCTGTGTGTTCAAAAATAACAGTAAATAGTACCAGATAATACTCCAACAGGAAAGTATTAATAATGCGTTGTGTTTAAATTTGGGCAAAAACCCGTTCAAGTTTTAATTAAATTTATTGGGTCCAGTGTTCTAAGTTATAAGTGAAAACATACAAGTTAAATTAAATTAAATATTTCATTTATTAAAGGTAAACAGAATTAGTAACAATATACAAATATATGGTGATGGTGGCGGTGTTACAATCGGAAGTGAGAAAACATTACATACCAGTAGAAAATTACAATTTTTGGTCTAATTTTCAAGTGAGACATTTAACAGGAACCCTCAAGAGGGCGAGTGGATACATATTACTCGGCCTTGCAAGTATCTGTGGGAATAGAGAAAAAAACAAGTTAGTTATCGATAAATTTTGAAGTCATCCTCCCCTTGTCTGTCTGGCTTTCGTCTTTACTGCGTCGCCATCCATAGGTGGTTTTCTCTCCGCAAATTCTTCAGCCATCTTTCCACTGTTACGTTGGCTGAATACTCGGGACGGAGCGACTGCTTTCTGGTCTGTCGACAACCTTCAGAAATTTTTCCTTCTCCCCGTCTGGACAAACGTCTCCTCTCCCTCGTAGACCAATGCACGCCCTTTTTCTTCCTCTCGCCAATCACTCGTTTGGTGATCCGAGATGGCCCAAAACCAGCCAAGTGCATGGCAACCCCGGGAGCCGAATCAAAAACTGGAAGGAGAAGCAAGGAGGTTGGTAAGACAGAAGTTGGCGAATACTCGCCGACCCTCCAGCGTCATCAACCTGTCAAGCAGGAGCTAGCCTCGTTCAGGGTCCCCTTTTATCATGGAGAACGCCTGCAAGGAAGCGAATCACCCGGACCCTTCAACCTTGGCGTGGCGCAGCTGCATACAAAACAAGCTGATTCAGCAGGGTGCAGATTTCTCACTTGACGAAGATATTTTCCAGACCACTGTCTGCTAGAGCAAGCAAACGTCAAAACAAAGTCGTAAATCTTGATTTCGCAAATGCAACGTACAAGTTTTTTGAAAAGAATTAAGGATTTGTTTTTAAATACTAAATTAATAAAAGACCGAAGAAAATTTCTTCAATTAGAATATAATAATAACATAGGAAAATTTTTATGTTTTCTACAACACCAAACATGCCCACCAGAGTCAGAAAATATGGATTCCAGCTTACCAGAAAAGGGGGTACGTTAAGAAAACCTAATTAAACCTTAACACCAACTTGTGTAAGGCAAAAAACTTTAAAAGTGTTTTAAAAAAATTGACCTTAAGGGTCAACTTAACAAGAAATTAAACATTAAGCAAACAAGTTAAGAATAAGTATTAACTAAACAAAAAAAAAACTAAACAAAAAAATTTAAATCGTTAACCAAACTACCTTAAGGAAAAAGAAAAAAATAAAATTACTCAAGCAACTTAAAATCAGAGTTAACCAAAACTGCCAAAAATTAATTGACAACAATTACCTGTTGGTATAATTTTTTTTATTCGAAATTGTTCAGACAATTGCTCTAAACCTTCAAGGTTTGTAAACCGGATATTATTTTTCAACCCGATGAAGACTACAAACCTAATATTGATAAATTGTTCTCTACTTTGATTTGTTCTTCAGTCTGCAAATTTACTATCTTTCCGTTTTTAATTTCCAGAATTTTTCCGTGTGAAATGTGTTATATCCGTCCCCCAAAGTCCGGAGATGAGAAAAGAAAAAAAAATAAACCATGTTTTATAATCTGGCCCAGAGTGGCAGATTCTTATGAAAGGAAAGTATATTTTGCAGGACTCCGACTCAAGTATCACACTGTGCTTATTATTTCATGCATCCTCTACTCAGGGAGGATACAAGCAGTCACATCACATGTCCTCCTAACTGTATTTCTAATGCTGAAATAAATTTTTTAGGCGAGTCAGCTATGGCTATGAATTGGCTGAATGTTTCACCAGTCACATTCCTCTAGATAATACTTGCTACCACAAACAAACACACACACACCCACACACACTAGAAAATTATGTTTTTTATAATTTTATTGTAGGGTAACGTAAAGTTTTATTTACTAAATTTATAAGACCTAACATGAGTATATAAGTTATACGTCTTAATTTGAACTTGATTCTTCCTGCATTTTGCTTATATTTCAGTTATATAATAAGGTATTTCACCCGCCTTCTTAGCATGGTGTAACGTTCAAGCACAGTCGGCGCGCATTCGAGGGGTCTGTGGTTCGAGTCTCAAAATGAGAATTGCTCATTTTTCGCATCTCCAGCTTCCAAATAAACTAATGTCTCTACAGTATAACATTGAAACATTTTATGGCCTAGAAACTTCCTTATATAAAGTTATTTATACAAAGTTAAAATCCAATTACATTGTATAAAGAACGAAGGTTATTATTTTCATAATATTTAAGCATCCAACCGCCATTAGCAAGTAGTTACGCTAATTCATTTGTAGAGGACCTGCCCATTTTCCTCAAAGTTTATTTTATTATTGCACTGCAGTCTGTAACTTTTCTATGCTTATTAATATCTAAAGGTCGATATTACTTTGCTTTACAGTATGAAAATCTGGATTGTTTTATAATGAGTAAATAATTAATTTTAATATGATTTCATGATTATGTAAAAGAAAAAAACTTTGATTTTACATTGACTGCAAAAGTTT
Source organism: Stegodyphus mimosarum (assembly GCA_000611955.2). Taxonomy (NCBI): domain Eukaryota; kingdom Metazoa; phylum Arthropoda; class Arachnida; order Araneae; family Eresidae; genus Stegodyphus; species Stegodyphus mimosarum. The sequence goes on from KK122389.1 coordinate 666,372, forward strand.
TTATAAAAGACTTTCAAGATAAGGACTGTAAGAATTACATATTCAAAATGATATTTTCAAGCACTGTAAATATATACGATTATTTCTTGAAAAAATTAGGACTCCATAAGTAGCACAATTTTCATGTTATTTGGAGGGAACATTTGAAGAACTTTAAAAATTTACATTCTTAAAGAAAATGAATTCACAAGCTTTCAAAAACTGCATTGTATATTTGATTTAGATATTATGTATTTTAATTTTTTGTAATAATTTACAATTTACATTTTATGTGCTGTTCAAGATGTGAAGAGAATGGTGGAGGAAAGTGAAACTTAAAGGTTTTATGCGCTGGTTAAAGTTCTTATGCTTTTAATTAATCTGAATGCAGTAGTTGTAGAATTATCAACAATTTGAAAGTTTGAGTAGCGCTAAGTCTAACGAGGCCGCCATTAGTTTACATTTGAAACTCTTAGTAGAATAGTGAATCAAGTCATTTGGTGAACCAGCTTTAGTATCTTTGTGCCCAGTGAGACTAAAATTTAACAGTTTTGTGCACCGCAGATTCTATCTCCCTGTGCGCTGCCTGAATTGCTTGTTTGTGGGTACAAACTCTAATTTTAATTGTAAAAATTGTTTTTTTAACTGCCTTTAACCGCATTTGGTGTTTTAAATTTTACTGTATTTCACAGTTTTTAATAAAGGTGTTTTAAATTTTACTGTATTTCACAGTTTTTAATAAAGGTGTTTTGAGTTTTTATGTAGTTTTGTCTTGCCGCAAAATGAAAACTGAACTGATTGAATGAGAAATATATCTATCAAAATGTATTCGAGGAAATTAGTGTAAATAAATTGCAGCAAAAATAAGTATAATTTTTGCAAGGCCGTTCGAAGAAGTCATGTGGTCTTCACATCAGATTTTGTTGCTTACACCACAAATTTCAGTAGTAGATATCTGTGTGCATATGTGTTTCATAATAAATTAAAAAAGAGTATTTCGATTGTATTTTGTTTAAAATTTTAGCGGCGCTTTATTGGTGTACAGTTGCATGTTTTATACCTAAAATTTATGCGCAACTTACTCTTTTATTTTTGCAAAGTGGATCATCTTTTCTTTTTTAAAATTAAGTTTAAACTTCGAAATATTCAAATTTACAATTTATTTCTAGTGCGTCAGGAAAAGTGAACATTCGATTAAAAAATAATAATAATAATAAAAATTT
>KK122389.1:674798-733467 GCA_000611955.2 Stegodyphus mimosarum
ATGCAAACATGTGTAATTTCATTTTTGCGAATAAAGATTAATAAATAAGAGAAAGAGATTGATTTGTTATTATTACTTATGTACAAGTTTTGTCGCCCTTGATAAAACAGTCCACCAACGCCCGAGCAGTAAATCCGCTTAATACTAGTAACTCGGTCCGCGGTTCGTGTCCCTGCGAACGGGCTGTCTTCAAGGACGTTTTAGCATTTTCCCCGTATGTAACGCGTATACGAGCCAGTGCCCATTGGAAAGTCCTCCCGAAAGGCGCCACTCTCCTTAAACAGATAGCATTCGCGTGCTTTGTTATAATTTAAATAAACAAAAACAAACCCACTCCAAACTTCTCTGTAAGCTAGACTCAAACTAAAGTAAATAATAAGTTTCTTAAATTTATAAGTTATCTCTCCAGCCTTCAATGCTTATGCTTTCACGGTGTAGTGGTCAACACGCTCGTCGCAGATCCGAGAGTTCGGTGATTCGAGTTCCGGCGACGGCATTGCTCGTTTTTCACATATCCTGCTTCCAAATAACGTAATGTCTCTGCAGTTGCGGATGAACTATAAAATGTGGTAGATGATGATTCTCTACCACCAGGATTTGGCGATTGGGTCATCTAAACCCTTCAAATCAGTCGCCCTTTAAAAGGGGGAGTATATAAGTTACTTCTCCCGCCTTCGTAGCATGCCTTCTTGGTGTAATGATTCAGCACATTCGGCGCGTATTCGAGAGGTCCGTGATTCGAGTTCCGGCCACGGCACTGCTCATTTTCATATCTCCTGCTTCGAAATAATCTAATATCTCTACAAATTAAAGTATAATTACTAATTAAATATCTTAGAATTATTTGAAAATGTTTGTCTAAGAATTTAATATTTAGCTCTGCATAGTGTGATTTACAAAATGTAGCCGATAAAAATGTCTTAGAAGTACCAAATTTTACATTTCAGACAGGAAAGGTCTAAAAAATTGACTTTTTCGCGCTTCACTATATCATTACTATGTTTCTGTATGTTTTAATAAATTTTTAGTGAGCGAATTTTTAAATTTATTCAAAATGTCGTTTATTTTTTAAATAAAATTTTCCGTTATATTTAAACAAAAGTTTAGAGATCGCGCTTTTGGCCTGCAAGCAGGTTGTTTTTGTGACCACTGATCTACTTTAGAGTAGTAACGGATATTTTCGAGACTGTATTGTGGCTGTAAAGCTGAGTACTAAGCAGAAAGAACCTTGCTTCGTGAAACAGAAGATTATCTTTACATTTTAACGTGTAGCAGAAGAAGGTTCCTGAATTTTTAGCTGCTTCACAGACCGTATAAATAGAAAAGTCTGTTTGGACCAAATTTTGGACGGTAACTAACGACGGCATTGGGACAATGATTCCTTGATAATAAAATTAGTTCCGGAAGTTGCCCATAGATTAAAATGTAACACTGTTTTAGTCTACACAACAGAAAGTTTGCAATAACCTATACAACTGGGCATTTGCATGAAACGCAAGTAAAATTTAAAATTGCAAATTCTCGGTTACGTAAATGACAGCAGCGTTGGTAATTAAGGATGTAAAGATAAAGGAAAAATACCAAACTTTACGAATGTTAACTGGGTTCAACTTGTATCTCATGTTATCTCAGCCTGCGTTACATCTGAAGTTGTTTTGTATTCATCAATCAAACTCAGCAGCCGCTTTTCCTTAGTTTAGAAGCCACAACATAAATATGTATAGAAGGCCGTGCATTAAGGCTCTATACCAGTTCATGTATTAAAAAGAATGATTCAGATGTCTGAAGAAAGAGGATCCTTTGCAGTGCAGTTTGTTACACAGTGGAAATTGGTTTCAGAACATAGAATTACTGACGTCGAGACTTTTGAAACACGTTTAGATTTGCATACTACGTCATTAAAATTTACATTCCGGCAAGAAACTAAAATCAGGACTGAAGGGAAAATAAAACTAAAAATAATTCGTTGGAATAAAAAAGGTCTTTACAAAAACCATGAGGCCATTGCTATTAGTAACATTGCCTGGGAAATAGCGGGACAAGTGGATTTCAATCTTTCAGAAAACCCTGTTTTACCCATACAAGATAACCTGCGTGCAGGAATTAAAACGAAGCGATTATGATAAATGTGTGATATTTGCTCTGAAATTTCTCATTACGATAAAGGTCGACGATATTTGCCCGTGCAGAATTCTATGGAGAGGTGAAGTCCACTTTCACCTAAATGGTACTTTTAGCACTGACAGGATTCATATTTTTGGCATCCCGGCAATTCCACACAATTCAGGAAATCCCGCTGCGTTCACGAAAAGTCACTGTTCGACGGGGCTTCACATGAGATTTAATCAGCGAACCATTCTTTATTGAAAATATTACTCTAACAGGACCAGATACCTGCATCGTTGACAGACAAGTGTATCATGATATGCTGACTAGATTGGTCATTCCATAACAGCAGAGGCAGTTGCTATATTAGGTAACTTTAAGGCAGACTGGAGCACAACCTCAAATTGGTACATAGGTTGTGCCATCACAGAGGAAAGGGTCATAAACCGCTTTTTTACCATTTACATGGCAGCCTCTCTCCTCTTAGCTAACTCCATGGAGTAATTTTTCCTAAGAAGCTCTTTGAAGCATGTATGTTTTGGTAGGGTTCCGATCTTGACGATCTTAAAGAACATTATATAAACGGGCTGTGCTGAGCACGAAAGAATTTTTGTTCCGTTAACATTTTACGTGGTGAAATTTTACGTCCGGCCTAACGTATGTGAGACGTGAAAATGTTGTATTCAAGATACATTGTATGATTTATGAGAAGACGGGCCACATTTTGAGAGATTTATGCCCTCGCCTTTAAGTATAGTTATTGAATAATATGCTATGGTGCACTGAAATATCATATCATTAATCCTTTGGAGCAATTTATTTATTGCTCTTAACCCTTTCGTGGGCCATTTATTTTTCTTTTGAATTCCTCCCAGTTTTTTATGTTTTATTAACAATTAAGCAATAACATTTAAGGAAATGCATTTTATTTTGCCGAATTTTATTTTTACATTTAAATTTCAGGGGTGGGAAGTATCCTTCCCACGCAACCATTTACAGTCATAAAGAAAATTAAATTTAATGGTGATTATTTGCCATGAAAAGATGAGAAGCATGTTCCAATGCATAAGGGTACATCACATTCTGCACAGATGCAGCGGGTCCTCTTTTCTTTTCCTTTTGTGCTACATTTCCTACATCGTCTATAGTTGGAAACCATCTTTGGCATATGATTTCCCACACTGGCTAAGCGCACATCATCCGGAACTGCACACTTCTTTGCTTGGAAGCTAGCAGGACGTCCTTTCCTTTTTCTTGAGGAATATCCGTCTATTAGCTGACGAGCTAATGCTATACGGAATGTTAGCTGGTCTAAATTTCTGTTTCTTTTGTTCACTTGCCACAGTATGAAACTATTTATGATGCCAAGGTCAAGAAGAAAATAAAAGATACGATGCCACCATTTTACAGATCTTCTTCCTATTTGGTATCTTTCTTTTCTTTGATCGAAGCGATCAACTCCTCCCATTACATCGTTATATACCGCAACAGCTTTTGGACAAGGGACTTCTGCTTTAGTACCATCTTTTTTTGTTCGATGTACAGATGTCATAAATGCTGGATTATGTGCAGTGGTCAACAAGGTAACAGCCTTATTGTCCATCCATTTTATTGCAGCAACACCTTCCTTAGTTAGGAATTTTGATTCTCCCCTTTTTAGTTTGTCATTAGTTTTCAGCATTTGTGGTAGACCCTTCCTTTGCGGTTTCACAGTCCCCACAGAAAATAGACCACTTGCAAGTAGTTTTTTTGCAAGCCTAAATGATGTGAAATAGTTATCATGGGCTATAAGGCGACCTGTGTGTTTCACATCTTCTGTTAGTTTAGTAACTACTGTTTCCCCTAAATTTAATTTTTTAGCCTTATTATCAGACGTTTCCTTCCCACAATAAATTTCAAATTTCTGAATATAACCTGTCTTAGAGTCTGCTAAACACCAAACCTTGTACCCTCTTTTGATAGGCTTCATTGGCATATACTGCTTCAATGAAGTTCTCCCTTTGAAAGCTATCATACATTCATCTATTGATAAAGTCGATGAAGGTTCATAGGCTTTACATATGGAATCATTGAGTTGTGAGAGGATTGGTCTGACCTTATGAAGTTTATCATGACCAGGTTGTCCACGTGGTGGATTTGTGCTGTTATCATTCACATGTAAAGTCTCAGTTATTTTTTTGAACCTTTTTGCAGTCATTACTCTAGCTACTGATTGAACATTTAGAATAGGGTCTGTGCTCCAGTAGTTTTTTAGTTCAGGCAGTTGATGTATTCCCATGAGTATATGCATACCTATCCATGCTTTCAATTCTTCTGATGTGATCTCTTTCCAGTTCAAAATAATGTCTTTTGTATTACTACCCAATCTCTTATTTTTCTTAGGTTGATTTGCATATGAATTTGTTTCGTCAACAATATTCTGTAAAATTTCTTCAGTAAAAATTGTTCCAAAATAATCCTTTTCCTTGTCAGTTGAATTGAATGATATTTTCAGATTTGGCTCATTATTGAAAGAAGAATCAATGTTGTCAAAGAAATCTACTTCATTGCTCCATTCTTCATTCATTTCATCATCACTTTCAGAAGAATTGTTGACATCAGGTTCAATCTGCAATACTTCATCAGCAGAGGACAGTCCCTCAGTCGTCACACAATTACTTCCAGAACTTGTGCTAGGTTTATCTAAATTTTCTAGCGATTGTAATTCTGAAAATGCATCATCATCAGCTTCTACTTCAGAATCATCTGGGTCACTAGGGAGGCTAAACAGCATATCCAAAGCAGCTGATGTGGACAAAAACTTTTTCTTACTCATCTGAAAGTTATGAGAAGAAGCCGAGAATAATTTTTTTTTTGAACTACGATCGTTAAAATTATTTCACTTTTGATTTAGTATTTATTATTCAAATTAGATAGTTACTGGCATAAATTGTGCAGAAATGCAACAAATATGTAAATATAGTTACAATAAAAAAAATATTTTCTTTATTTATTATCTAAACATAATACTTACAATCTAACTATTCTAATTTTTCAATAGTATACAAATTGCACTTGTCTTTTATATGATACAATAGCATTTTCACATTTCACCTATTATTTATTATACAATAGCTACTGGCACAAAATGTACAGAATTATACAGAATAAGAAAATGTTATTACAATAAAAACAGTGTTTTACTCACGTTTGCAGCAGAATCGTTGAGCAGTACAAATGTCACATCAAAACAGAATTAGTAGAACAAATCTCACATAAAGCTTTCAAGCATTCGAAACCAAAATTACCGCCAATTCCATTCAGTCGATTGAACACTAGATGGCAGCACAAAATTGAAGCGGGAAATTCCGTTCCCAACGTTCTAATAGCAGCATCAATATATTATAATGGGAATTGCGCTTCCCACAGGTGTATTTTGTAGGATCTTGTAGGTGGGAAGCAATCTTCCCACGGCTCACGAAAGGGTTAAGCAGTGTTGCACTGAAATTTCGGAACTAACTTTTGTTCACGGAATCCTTTTTCCCTTGTCGTCATTAGTCTCCCTAGTACATTTGGTGGCATTCTAGCTGATAGATCGATGTGCAGCTGTTTTGATCTACAGCTACAGTTTTATATTCGATAAGTGGTCTGGGGATTCTTCAAGAAAAAGCAGAATTTTCCTATTTTTTCTCGACGTTATTTCATCAAGAACAATTAATCATTTTGCCATTATGCTTTGCGTCATCAGTATGTTTTCATTGCGATGCCAATGAGCCGATAAAGTTAGATTAATTTTGGAATTGGTGTGTTTGAAAGATCTTGATTTTTTGGTCTTTCCGGCTACAAGTGGTTGCCCAAACTCTGCTTCTATTTTACAATACAATAGAAGAGTCAGACATTTAATTTGAGTTCGGACAACTCCAGAACTTGCACTGCAGATGTTTTTTACATCCTTCAGAAATTTCATTTAGCTTTTTCAGCCAGCCTGTTACATGTTGCCTTACTAATTCATTTTTTTTGACTACAAATAGTCTTAAAAGTAATATTATGGCTTTTCATAAATTTGTCTAACCAACCATTTGTAGCTTTGACGTTCTGTAGTCCGGAACTTTCCAAAATTTATGTTGCAGTCCCTTTAAATAATATTCCACTTACACGAATACTGTTTGCTCTTACAGAAAAAAACCAACTGAACACTATTGTATCAATTTTAGGTCTCATTTTTTTAAACCTTTAACAGTCTTGGAATGTTTATTTGAATCAGTAATTCATAATATCTCTATCCTTTAGCACATGACTTACCTGAATTCTACTTATTTCAAATTTCTGCCCTACATCTCTCAAATCCTAAGCTCTTCAGCTCTGCTACATGAATTATGCCAACTTTTTGTTTTAATGTTAATCGTTTCCTCTTTGGAACCATACTAGATAACACATGTAAAAATAACCCACAGGCACAAAACAACACTTCTTTGGTACCCTAGTAATAGCAAGAACTAAGAAGGACAGAAGTTTTCACTCTGGCACATTCTGAGATTCCTGTGCTTCTGGCAGGTGGTCCAGTCACCTTTCGAACCTATTGTTTCACAATGATCTTAGTCTTGGATTGTCTTACAAATTGCTAACACTATTTTGTTTCTCCTTCTGAGAACTTTAGCAAGAATAACTGGATTTTAAATTCTTTGAATGTAAAATATCATTTCGATTGCACCACTGCATTTTTCCCAATGTATTTGGAATCCCTTTTTCAGTACCGAAAAGCAGCGTTAGAAAGAAAATGATTGACTTTTCAATATATTTTTCCCTTATAACAAAACTGTTTTTCACTGAGCACAAACTTCCCTTTGAAACCTCAAAAGATTACTAACAAGAGTATATTTATTTATTTTTCTACCTCTATGATATTTTTTACACTTTTTCAGTGTCCCTTAAATAGGGTGCCCCTTAATGAGACGAAAATACATTAAGGCCCCTGTTCAAAGCTGTTGGGACCAATAGAATTTTTCCTTAACTAGAGAAGTTCCTTGCGGGAGGTACTACGATTCATTATTGTATCAGAAATCGTTCCTGCTAGATGTGTCCTTTTATATCTTAGGTTTATAAGAAACTTTATCTTAGGTAAAAACAATATTATAAGATATTTCTCTCGCCTTCTTCGCATGCCTTCGTGGTGTAATGGTCAGCACCCTCGGCCAATATTCGAGAGGTCCGAGGTTCAAGCCTCGGCTAGGGCATTGCTCATTTTTCATGTCTCCAGCTTCAAAAATCCAGCTGATGTCCCTACAGTGGCACTCGAACTATAAGGTGGTGTATGATGATTCTTCATCACCAGGATTTGGCGATTGGGTCTTCTAAACCGCAGTCGGCCTTTAAAAGGGGTAGTATATGAGGTATTTCTTCCGCCTTCTTAGCATGCCTTTGTGGTGTAATGGTCAGCACATCCGGCGCGTATTCGAGAGGTCCGTGGTTCGAGTCCAGGCGAGGGCATTGCGCATTTTCCACTTCTCTCAGTTTAAAAAATACTAATGTCTGTACAATATTATGAATAGTTTGTTTCTAAATCTTTGGGAAATAGCTATCTCTTAACTTGTATACCTAAATTTACTTGTAATACCTGACTCTTAACTTGTATAAAAATTAGGACTTTGTTTCACGAGCAGCTACCGAAATGGCTTCAACTAATTTTTTTTGTCATCGATTAAAAACAAAAATCTCGGATGTCCAATAGAAATGTTCTTCATTTCAACCCATTCTTCAATATTGCCTCAAATGCTCTATACAACCATTTAATAGAGTTTTGCTAGGAGAATTCTTCGAAGCAGAACTTTATTGCATTGCTGAAAACAAAAGTTTCAAATTCCTATACCTGCTCCATTATTTGCTTTATTTCCCAGAAGTTGAAATATAACTATTAAGAGTCTTTGTCGTATTTAGAAACCATCTTGAAATGCAATATGGACCAAAAGAAAAAAGTTCTGCATTTGGAAGAAAAAAAATTAAAGAAATTCAGTTGTTGTACAGACAGTGTGTTATGTCTTCGCCCTTTGATTTAGAGGCTCTCCGTGTTTGTAAACGAGCCGAAGAACTTCATTTCAGACCATGGAAGTAAATAAAAGAGATTGCTAAAATGCGGAAAACAATGTCTTTTGAAAATGTAGTAAAATTAACAAAGAGATGAAACTTATAACATTTTGTAAAATTTTTTAGTAGTATATATTAAGCCCATTCAATAGCGATTGTTGGTCTTGCATGTCTTATTGAATCATTTAACATTATTACAACACTTACAGACACTTACAGACAACCAACATCACAATCATTTATCAAAAGTAAGCATCAAACTAGCGAGAATGGATTATATAAGAATTTCTAAACGTACGTGGGACAATGGTCAAAATACCAGATGTTTAATTGGAATAATTCGAATAATGATGAAGATGCATGTACTCCTTTCTCTGTATTTCCACCGGTTTGATGAATATTACTTGACGTTTATAAATTTTTGGAGAAATATGAATTTTATTGCTTTTTAATTTCATTCTTCATAGTTTTTTTAATTTCATTTCTTTGATGTCTTTGTGGATATGATTGTAAATTTCTTTCTTTTTGTCTATTATATATATATAGGGAGAGACAGAGAGAGAGAGAATAAGAGAGAATGGACTTCCTCTCTCTATCTTATGTGGAACTTCCTCTCTGTATCTTAAAAATAGAGCTAGAATTCTTAACTGTATCATGCAAATTAATCATTCGATCCTACGTAACGCTTAATGCAAATACCTCTTGCGGATCACCAAATAGTTTAAACCAAAACTTTCTTAACTCGAACTGAAATTTTTTGACTTCCTCCCTTCTTCATCTGAATTGCCAAGACATATATTTATACTAAGCAGGTGCATACGTATAAGTAAGCTGTGATTGGTTGATTTTAGGTTTTAGTTCCTTTTTCAAGTAGTGTCATGTAATCTGGAAAGATCTAATGTCAATTTTGTGATAACCAATTATTTCTTAACATACGCATCATATTTTAATACATGCTATATATATATATATATATATACTAGCCGAAGTACCTGATGGCAGTTAAGTTAGACTGCCAGTCATTCATCTAACAACAGAGAGCTGCTGTAATCCTTCTGTAATAACGATGCAAGAAATACGATTCATAGTCATGCATTTTTCCGTCTGATGCGATATACAACCCACATAAAAATTTCGATAGAAAAATAAACTAATTCTGTCACAGTATATCAATAACAATGGCACGCAATTTTTTTTATGATTTTCGTTTTTTTTCTAATCAAATGGTCTTAATAGCTCAAGTTCCATTCAATATTTCATTTATATTCAATTTTAGTCGATTTAATATTGCAAAACAAATGATCTCAATTCATCAGAAATAAATAACGCGAACAAACACATAAGCACGGAAACAAACATTCTTTCTTACATGCATATTTTTGTAAAACTTACAAATTCTTCATTAACGCACTGTACGATTTGAAAGCGAGCAGTAGCAACAATTTTCGAAATAAAGCATTTTTATTCCTAACGCGCGAGACTGTTGCCACTCGGAAAAATGAGTTCGAATGAAAAACGCAGGACTACTACTCATACGTTATTGAAAATCTGTGGAAATTGAAAACGTAATAATATTTGGATGGAAAATATGCTTACGTATTAAAAGTATAAGGCAAATTATATAATATATTTCGTTATACACTTTGAACAAGTAATTAATGATCAAGCATTAATCTGATACGAATTAGAAAATATCAAAGACAATAATTAGAAGAACTATTACTTTAGAATTTCGAAAAGTAGTTTAATTTTTGGAAAATATAGCTGCTATATTTGGGTTTAACTTTATTGTGTCACGGTATATAAAAGTTAATACTAATTAAACAATTAAATACAAGAAAATTTTATTGTATATTATGACTTCATGCATTTTAACTCTGAAAATTTTACCAAGTTTAATATTTGTAAGAATCATTAGAACATTTCTGTGTATATTAAAGTAATAAATTTGCAAATATTTTAGCTAGTAATTTTATAAAAGGGTAATTATACAAAAATGAATACACTTGTCCATAGTAATTTTATTTCAATGAAAAGGCGGATAAATATGGAATTATGTAATAGTTGCATGCATTTAAATTTTAGAGAATGAAAATTTTGAGTCGGCTTGCATGACGTTAAATCACAGCGGGTGAAATTCACGTGATCAGAATGAACAAAGAAACGAGTATGAAAACTTGCTACACAATCTTAATAAAGCATTGGAGTTTTCTTAATGTAATGTAAATAATATGTTGCCAATAAAATCATATCTTCCTTCTTATTTTCAGTTTGATTGAAGTGCAATAATTGAAGCAGTTAAAATATCCAGAATTTGATTTGTTAAGGAAAGATATTTCCAAACCTTATTTTCCTCAAGGAAGCCAATTAAATAAAAGTTTATTTTCCTCAGTTTTTCTAAATTTTCATTAAACATATATTTCAACCATTTTTTTCCATAGTTAGCTGCGAATTTAATTAGCCCAAAGAGCAGAAGTGCTATTAATTTCGTTTTGGCATTTTGCGTAGATTCACCTTTCAAATTATTGCCACCAAATATTACAGCCTTGTATTATATTTAAAGAAAATAATGAATAATCTGCATAAATGTATACATGTTTCTCTTATTGTTATAAAACAACGGTATATAGAGACATCATATTTTGAATAGCATACGTCTCCACCCGAATATGGGTATCTGGAAGCCGTAATTTTGAAGTTGTTTTGTTATCTATTTCATATTTTGAACCTCTTGATCTCTAGATTACACGCCGAGTGTGCTAAATGCTGGAAGGAAGCAGAAAATACCTTATAGCTATTCCAAATTAGAACACATTAAAATGCAAGAAGGATATTAAAAAAAATAAGTACGTATCATTAACATGATACAAATTGATTATTTATATAACACATTTAAATAAATCAATAATCAATTCTGAAATATTTCGCAAATATTAATTCATTAATCAAGAATATATATATATAATAAAAGTAATTTATTAACAACTATATTAATCAATAGTATATCAATATAACAATATATAAGATTATTAAAATCTTCGGGGAGAGGGAGTTCAGTTTTTCCAAAAAATCCTGAAATTCTTCCAAGGCAAACAGATGAAGGCCGAACCTAACAATGTAAGTGCTTTCTGAGCCAGTCAATGGAGAAATGAATGCGACTCTCGGGGTTTACGTTAATGCCTCACTCTGAGGTCGTTTGGTGGGTCTGTAACGACCCCACGGGCGAAGTTGGTAACGAGCGGAATTCCTCCCCCAACTGAATCATTACGAACACCCAAGAACCGTATTATTAACTCTTTTATGAAGACAATTCGGAATCCCATAGCCATTCACCCAGAAAATTCCTGTCCCGCCAGAAAGTAAATGGACATGAGGGACGTTTTGCCGAGCTCATGTTGAGACGCGAGTGAACTCCGAGTTGTCTTTATGAAAAGACTTAGTTGAATAAAATTTAAAGTCTCAAATGAAGTTTTTATAAATAACAGTGAGTTTTTCGGTTAAAGTTTGGGAAGTTTGAACGATTGTTTGGAAATACGACTGTTAAATTCTGACTTCTCAGATAACAAAGTTAGACAGCTTATCAGCTCCTACTTAGAGTCTGTTGGAATTCATAATGTTTACCATATTTCCTTTTACAATATTTTGTTCGTACTGTGCGATTTAAAAGAACTATATACTTTGACTGTTAAATATAACAACTAATTTACCACCAGCTAAATAAGCATTCTCTTCCAAATTGTAAAATTTAACTGCTAATTTTTTTAATAAACTTTCGGCATTAATTAAAACTATATAATTAAATACATAGAAATTAATGTAAAATCATTCAAAATACCTTAGCAAGTTATATTGAAAATAGTGCAAATCGTTTAGTATTAGGAATTTATCCTGCGATTTTGCTAATTTTAAGGTGAAACACAGTTTGACACAGTGCTGTTCTGAAGATATATAGCAGGAATAGCCAAACTTCAAGACGATGGAAGCTGCATGATAGTTTCATGAAAGTTCGAGAGCCGCAAGTCCATCTTTATATCATTTCAAAAATAATGATTCAAAACCTATGAATATAAATAGGCTTTGAATATAAAGAAACTTTTGAAATAAATTAATGAATATGTGATTAACATGATTACACATAAATATGAATAAGTACATCTTATATCTAATATTTTGTATTCAGAAACGTTAAATCCCAAGAAAATAAAAAATTACAAGTGTTGTACTGGGCGCTTGAGCATGTTTTCTTCAGGTAGAGAAACGAATTATTTTCTTCTGATTCCCTTTATAACTTTTATAACTCTATTATAATTAGTGCTGTTTGAATCGCAAGCATATTCATTAGTATACAATTACATAAAAAGTGTTATTTGAGTAAATTAAAAATCATTATTTAAAAGAAAATTGAGTTTTTTTTTTAACTCATGAACACTCTTTTAGACATTATCCTTTCTAAAAAGAAAATTTTCATAAATGATATACATCAGTGCGCACTGCAGAGAAACTGTTGTTCTAGAAGGAATATTTATTTAAATATAAGCTATTAACTTGTGTCAGGCTTTTGCTAAAAAGTATTTCATATCACCACACAGTTAATCATAAGGACCAACTTACTGAGAGCATTCGAATCTTTGAATTCTAACCTAAGAAATCGTTAAAATTTTTTTTCCCAAAGCTTTGGAGTAACTACTTTTACTGATGCCCAGTATAGAAGAATGCACAAAAAAAAGAATATGATTGTAATTTCAGTGATATTAGAATAATCAGTATCGCTCATGACGGATGTGACTGATACAGAAATTTAGCGTGCCATCCAATGGAATCTGCCAGAAATTTTTAGTAATCAGTACACTGCGCATCACTGGAAATTCTCGAAATTATCTCTGGAATCGTCCCGATAATTTTGGACGTGCTAACGAAGTTCATGCGCATCATTGAAAATCCTTGAAACCCCCTCTTGAATCGTCACAATAATTCTGGATATACTTAACCTATTGCTAATAAATATAGCAGTTCATGCTGGGCTATACACAAACGCTTCGTCGAACACATATTCCAACTGTCTATCATCCGAAACCTTCAACTTATCTGTTTAATTCACAGCTGTATTTAATATACATGGCAAATAAAAACTAATGTTACAGAAAGAAAACATATCTGTCACTACTATAATGAATTTATTTTGAAAATGCAGATATAGCATGAACAAGTAACTCTTCATATTTCTATGGACATGCGCAGATGTTGGGGGGAATCACACAGATGGGATCACACAAGAATGTAAGCAGATAGTGCCTGAAGTAAAATTAACTTGAGGGAAAAAATATTAATGAGAATAATTAAATAAAAATATTAGCATTACGTTTCAGATTAACTTCGTATTAGTGTATTCGTGTTTGCATCACCATTGTCAGGTTGAAAACTATCTTAATTATCTTTTGTAATGTATATTTAAATAATGACACCTGCTACATTATCCATTGTATATCATTATACATATGTTATTCGTCTTATTGTATATGATTCTAGCTTTCCTGTAATCAAGTGTCATACATTTCATAACTGTCGTTTAAGATCTGTACAGCATATATAGCCTGTATTTCACGTTCTGCTAATGTTAGTTTTTAATTCTTTCGTTGTCTAATCATATTCGTAAATTCTTTACTACTAATGTGCCTAGGTACTTAACTCGCATCTCCTACAGTTAATTCTGATTGTATGCTTCCTTTAAAATAGTATCTATGTGAGTTATCTTGTATTTCGATTATGTTATCTTGCTATGTTCCACACACTGTACTTCATTGCTCTCATTTCAAATGCGTTTTACAAATTTCAGCCCGCTGAAGCACTGATGACCCTTGTATGGTCATGTATTAAACTCTCATTTTGGGTAGAAGGGGCTCATTTTGGTGGCCATTTGGGGTAGAAGTCAGGTGCGGCCCTGAATTACCCGTTGGATCTGGACATTTGGGGTTGGCTCTCTTGCGGCCCCTACATCCGGGCTGCTCCAGACACTGGTGGAAGTGGTGCTGCACTGAGTAACCTTAATGGTAAAGGGACAGTGCCCACGTCACCCGTCACTTGTAACTTGTTACTTATTAGTGTATTCTAGTGACCATTACCTGTACAAAAAGTAACATAACCGGACTAGTAATTGCCAGAAATGGAATTATTTGTAATTTTACCTATTTATTACTCTGACGATAACCTAGCAATCAGCTGTAGAAAGTTTGAAATCTATCAAATTGCTACATACATCAGAAATTAAATTAGTGATTAATAAAGAAAAGTGGCGCTGCATGTTTTCCATTTCAAATTCCGTTTGTATTAAATAATTAAACTATATTTATTCAAAACAAGTCGCATTTCAGATGGCAAAAGATCGCAAGTAGCTCGCGAACCACAGTTATTGTGTGGGAGAGCCGTATGCAGCTCGCGAGCATATTCATTAGTTTTGCCAGTTTGGCCATGTCTGATATATAGCATTGTGTAAAGTTGTTTTGAATGGATTCATTGGTTAAATTGCTGTACTATCAGAGATATTCAATACAGTTATCATTTGTAATACGGCAAAGCGCATAAGGGTACGTGACCAATATATCTTGCATTCAATAATGCAAGAAATCTGCTGCAGTTGGCATACTTTACACAAGAGAGCACAATATTGCTAATTCCGGCAAAATCTCAGGTTTTTAATTTTTCAAAAAAAGATTATTAGTAGTTGCCAAACTGTAACAAAGAAAATCCTAATCTCTTGAAATTTTTGGGAACGCGGTTAACAAAAGTGTTTTATTCCAATGCGTGTGATTTCCCCGTTAGTCTAATTTTAATTAGCTGCGAAGTTTAGTTTGTAACGAAGTAAATAAATAAACTACACTCTGAAGTACATTACCAACATAATAAAAATTAAAACACGTTGTAGACGTTATTTTAAGTTTATAACAGTTATTTTTGTCAATTTAAACATGCTTTATACTTTACTATTCCTTACTAGAATAAGTTTCTAGTATCGTGTTTTATGCAAATGAGTGAGAAGTAGTACTTAAGGAAGGTTAATTTTATTTCGTAAGAGAGAGCTTACGAATTCTTAGTGGCGAGTGTTTGCCGCTTGGTTACTTCGTTCTTCAATCTACTACTGTCGGCCATAGTTTACGTACCTGTTGATAATCGCCGCCTAGGTTAAATTAAGGGCCAACTACGCTAGGTACTTGTGTATAGCTTCAGCTTAGTCTGTTTAGTTTTGTATTAGATTAGTTTCTTATATAGCGTTAAAAGCTCGAGTGGAGGCTTTCCTGTAAGCCCTAGAAGGGGCCATTTGTTATTATTTCTATAAATGAATAAAAGGGTTTTTTAACCCTTCCCTTGACTTGGTTATTATATACGTGAACTCAGCGACAAGTCGCTCTACATTCGTTACGTTCCTTTACGTTCTACATAGACAAAATACCGAAGACCATTAAACGTAATCGCTACATCTCACAACACAAACAAACGATTAGTGGATATGATAAATCAAGTGAATGAAAAACAGTATTTGGAAACTTCGAGCTTAGCGTTTTTTCCACATGCTAACGCAGCAGCCATAAAATGCGTTTCAGTATTGGCTTTCAGATACTGGTTACCATGAAGATCAGATGCGTAAAAGAGGTCATTTTCTAAATGAATGTTTGCAGAAGTTTATTGTGCCTCACACATCAAAATTAAATTTATCTTTTACGTTAGAAAAGCAGACTATATAGTTCCCCCACTTGTTAAAATTTGGCCGGT
Source organism: Stegodyphus mimosarum (assembly GCA_000611955.2). NCBI lineage: Eukaryota > Metazoa > Arthropoda > Arachnida > Araneae > Eresidae > Stegodyphus > Stegodyphus mimosarum. The sequence continues at coordinate 690,729 of KK122389.1, forward strand.
TCATATTTTAATTATGAGAACAGATTTACTGCGCTCTAGACTGGGCTCCTCTTTAAGTGTTCTTAATGACACCCTATGATCCTTCTTTTGATGTGGAGCTAAACAACATACAAGCAATAAAATAAGCAATTATATCCTGCCATTTTCTGTCAAGAATGTCATATTATCTCAAAGAATATATCAAAGAAATGCATTTTATAATGCACATGTCATGAGAACGGATGTCAAATCATTTCCATCATTATACGATTAATTATGTGTTTTGTGGATTTCTTAATTATTTGGTTGTAGAACTGAGGCACTTTTTTATATAAATATTTAACAAAATAAATATTTGCACAATATTGGTGAGTATGTTTCTTAAAATTTTGATTTGAAGCTATTTCAATACTATGAAATATAAAACGAAACTTGAATTCTTAATGAATTGTGAAACTTGAAGTCAATGTCTGTAATATCCTAGCTAAATTAGAGTTCCTTAAGACTAGAGTATGGTTTAGGTTTATGTATGGTAAATCTTCGAGGGCTATCTCCCTAAGGGAAGGGATGCCTTCGTGAAGGACTTTCTAAGGGAAATTGTTCATATCCACGTTACACATGGGAAAAACCACGAAAACGTTCACGCAACCAACCCGTTCAAACCTCATACCGAACTACCAATGTTCAGTGACTTTTTCCGCTCGGCCATTTGTGAGCCTCCTTAAGAGCTATAGTATTGAAGAACTGTGTGACGACTATTCTCTGAGTTTTTGTAAGTAACAAGTCTAAAGAAAGGTTAAATTTACCCTTTATTCTGACTCAGAATAAATGAACAAATGACCCCTTCTAGAACTTACAATAAGTCTCCTCTTGAGATTTGTCAAGACAGAAAATTTAAAACTAATCTAACGCTAAGTAAAATAAACCTGGGGAAGAAGCACATAATTGACTAATAGACTTGGCCCTTATTTAAGATCACCTGCCTATACTAGCAGGCACGTAACTATATGGTTGTACAACAATAAGCTTAGATTATAAGCAACAACAGTGGCCGAAATGCAGAACACACTCTTACGCTCTTGTACTGAAGTAAACCCAGAGTTCTACTTAAATACTTGTTTCTACCTCATTTACATAAAACGAAAGAGAAACGTAGGTGGGAAATGAGAAGGTAAAGGAAAGGCTTGTGTCAAAATAGAAATAACTATTAAAAAAATAAACCCCAAAACTTACTCCCAGTAATGTGACCTAGTGCATATTACAATATTCATAAATGTAGATCTTTGGTCACATATCATAAGATTAAGTAAGAATTTCGCTTACCAATTTGGAAGTTGAGTCGGAAAAATGGTATGTATTTTTAGAATCAAATAATCATAACTGATATATTTTTCAACAACTAAGTTTTTTTTTCCTCCTGTTACAAAAGGGAAAGTATGGTCAGTGCTTGAATGGCTGCTGAAACTGTTTTCTTTTATTTCTATCTTACCCTCGTGTATTTTACCTTTGATATTTTTCTTCTGAGTAATGGAAAGGTAATTGATCTCAGAAGACTGTGGACGTGGATCAATATTAATAAATTAGTCGCAGAAGATTAGGTACCATGAATCAATAATAATAAGTGCTTTAATCGAAGAAACAATAACGCTAGCATTCCTATAGAAGGAGTTGTGGTAATTTAAGAAACATCTCTTCTAGTAAAGGCTTAGGCCTAAAAATGAAGGTCAAGATAAAAAAGAGGCTTTTAAAAAATTGTTTCTCATATTAAAACAGTTTGCATGTATTTCACACCACGTGTTTCTGGACTAAATTTTACTTCTTTCCTAGATAAAGACTTAAATGTCTATGAAATGCACTCATTATCATCACAATGTTTTTTTCTACACAGAAGCATGTAAAGAAATTATAAATTTAGAATTAATCTAGAACTTATCAAAAGCTATGAATTCTCTGTGCTTAGATATTCAACGTTTTTTTTTAATATTTTGATATTAGGAAATGAAATATTTCTTTTGGAAATATAAAAAGAGTAAATTTATTAATTTAGCAGTTCATAATTCCTTAAATAATACGTGTAATGAGTTTGTAAAGGTTGTGGGGTTCCACCCTTTTGTTTAACAGTTAGATGTGGAGAGCGTTTTTACACAGATAAGCGAATAATCGCTTGAGCGTGTGAACAGAGACGAAGACTTAAGAAGGGATAATTACTCTTTATTTCTCAAAATAAGGATTAACACAGTCGGTTCGTATCTCAGCATTCAGCAAAAGCCTGCACTTGGACTTGAACTTAATGTAATAAGAATTAAAGCTTAACTAAAAAGAGATAGCCGAAGCTATCAGGATTCTAAGTAGTTGGTCCCTAAATCTCAATTAAGTAGACGAAGCTATCAAGGGCCTGAAGTAAGGCCGAGCGTAGTAATAGCTGAGAGAGATCCGTAGCCCAAAAGGCAAACGCGCGCTAGTCAGAAACTCTGGCTCTTTAACGAACTCAGTGAAAGTTCGATTTAAATACTACACTTACTCATTTGCATTAAACAGGATTCTGAAAACACATTCTAGAAGGAAATTGTAAGCTGAAAATGTATGAATAGGAAAGTGGCTTTAACTAAAGATAACTGTTAAAAACTTAGGATAAACCTTACAAGGTGAAAAAGCAAATATTTTCTAAAGAATGTTTTAGCGGTGTTTAAATATTTACATTTTGTATTTACATATTGTCTAAAATACTAGGAACTTTAAGAAAGATAAAGTAAAACAGTCATTTTTTACAACACTACATTTTTAAAATAACTGAACCGCTTTTTCTTTGTTAATCTCTTCCCCATCATTTGGATAGCATACACATTAAATTTCATGTGGGTGATTAGGACAGTTTCCATACAAGTTTGAATACGGTCAGTTTAATTTTTGCCTCTATGTTTATTAGATGAGGTTGTGAGGATATATTCATTTATTTCAACAAATAGTTAACCCGGCGGAAGGCGCACCAAAAAAAGTTACTTGAGCGGGCGCGTGGGGTTTCACATACCCCAATAGATAAAATAAGATAAAAAAGGTCTTATTTAGTTTTAAATCAGTTTTCTTATTTATTATACGTGAATAAACCTTAGGTTACCAAAAATTAATTTCCAATATTAAGCTTATAGAGTTAAAATAAAAATAAATGAAAATAATAACAAAACAGACATCATACCTTTAAGTTTTGTTGCATCTCTAATGCACAATGCTTATTTTATCTGGTTACACTTTGAACATAATATATTAATATGTTCTTGGCAAAGAAAGATTTCACATTTTATACATCTCATTCGAGTTTTTCTATCCTTAGCTCGAGGACATTCACCACATCTTTTATATTTAGTTATTTCGAATTTCATAGATTCGTTTGAATTATTCGTAGAAACTTCTGCTATTCTTTTGCACGCCGTACGTAAATTTCTCGCTAACTTATTAATATCTGATCTTGGTTCAATACGATTTTTAATTAGTTCTAATGCTAAGTCCTTCAAAAACAGGCGTCTGCTTCTATATCTGGTTGGTGGATTAGCAGTTGAAAGCAATATGATTCGAGCATTTATTGTAGCAGTATTCAGAGCAGAAAAAAAATTACCATTGGCCATCTCCTCGTTATTCTGGCAACTGAATAACTTGCTGCCATTTCGTCTACCGTATCCACTGCTCCCTTAGTCATATTATAAAAGCATATCATTTCTGGCTTTTTCTTTTCTCCAGTAGTATCATCTATAGCATCATCGTTCCATTATTAAAAGATTTTTTATGACTTTTATAAATTATGCTTATTATTGCTGCTATGCTTTCTTAAGGAATCAGTGGACAAATTGTTAGATTCAAAGAGAATATTTTAAATCGTGTCAGCCTTAGCTTATTAAATAAAAATATTTCATCACATTGACAATCATTTGATGCTTGATTTAATAGCCTTTTGCTTTTTTGATCAGTTTCATAAGTTTACACGTCAGGTGAATTACAAATTTAATTCAAATTACCACATTTTTAATATCCATATCATGCAGCTGTATCTGAATGAAAATTCAGATTTTCCCATTAGGTTGATTACTTTGTTTTCCTTCACATTACGTTTATTACTTTGTTTTCCTTTAATTGTCTTTCTACAAGAACCAGAAGTTCTTGATTGGATTTATATCCAGACGATCATAAGGCCAAAGTAAAATTTTTATATTAATTCTAACTTCAAAATTAGAAGCATTTTTTAGCTTTGCATCTTAGTACACTATCGCGCCTGAAAAGGCAGTTTTGTTCAGAATTTTATTTCTCGTATTTTCTCATATCTTAAGAAAAAGGCGAATTTTTAAAACATCGAAAAGTTGTTCTCATAGATCCATCTACAATATGTGACATTCCTGGATCTTTAATAGTTAGCCTACACCCGTAACATTACTAATGTTAGATGCATTACAGGCTGTTTAATAGGTTTCATTACAAAGAGGATCGATTCATTACTGAAGCATACTTAAATGAAGCTTACCACATTTCTCTGTTTGTTTACTTCTAAAATACATAGGCATATTGAACAATAAGAGTTTAACTAACAAATAAAAATGCAAAAATGCTTAAAATAAATGCAAAAAGTGACCCTAAATAATAATCATTCATGTAAGTAGAGCATGAGTTCATATGTTATTCACTAAATTGCATTTTATACATAATAAATAAATTTCTTCTCAGTACCCCCCTTGACATTTAGAAATCCATAAATGTAAAAAAAAAAATTAAGTTACAAATTTGTTTTCTAATTAACAAGCCCATTTTATCTTTTTATATATTTATTTACTTTATAGTGTCATTGCTATTAATTTAATTTTTCAGAAATTCCGTATGGATATACTTGTTCTAATTTACCAGAGTTTGCGAATAAAGTATTTTTCTTTCCTCCCTAACGCACTAAAAACGTAAATGAAAAGCTAGGAGTAAATAAAAATAACAAAGAAATGTTAAATTAAAAAAAGTAATTAATTATTATTACTTTTTAAAAGAAAATTATGTCAGATATAAAAACTCTTGCACAATTTCTAATAGAATTAATTTGTATAAAAAGACGTATCACAGGAATAGAATTTGAAATAGTGGCAAATAGATTATTATTTAAAAAATAATAGTGATACCCTTAACTTGCTATAAAATATAACTATTAATTTAACCCAAAGCCCTCTTCATGTGCTTTCAGTAACACACCTTTCACAGTTTGGCATTACGAGGCTTCTTCTTTTGGGAATGCGTCTGATGGAATAATTTCATATATATTTTGCTTTTCTCCATCTCCTTCACTAACCTATGTCTTCGAGGTTTCTGTAAACGCATTCCCAAAAAGTATCTACCCTAAAGCAATCTGAATGTCCCCCAAATGTACCTGTACTAAGTCAGATAGCTATAAAGTATGTAGCGTCATAAAAATATATAATATTCTTCCCCCTATCCGGTCTCCATTTTCAATTAGCTGTATTTTATTCACGAATCTTTCCACGAATCAAGCTTTCATTGCCAAGTCTAGTAAAAGATAAACTGTTTTTACTCTCTGGACAGCTTTGTAATTTGTGCAGAAAATAAAGTGAAGCAAATAAATATTTTGTGAAGTTTTAAAATCTTCCGATTTTACATTTCAGTTATTGGTTGCTCTCTGCACCTTTTAAATTATAAGCATATTTTTTACTTTCTTGTACGAAGTAAAGGAAGTATTGCAATCGCAAGAAATTCCGGGTGTCATATTTCAACGAACATATCCCTTTCAACCGCTCTCGAAACAATTTGAACTATATTTTTGTGCGACGTCTGTATGTACGGACAGATAATAAATAAAGGACTATAAAGAACTGGTTTTGCCAAAAAGGACTGTCAATTCGATTTAAATTGGATTCAGAAGAGATTGTTTCCCTCTATGTCTGTACGTACGTGCGTATGTATCTCGCATAACTCAAGAATGAGTACCATAGAAGTTGAAATTTTGTATATGGAGGTGCTATAACATATAGTTGTACACCTCCCTATTTCGTTGCAATCAGCTGCACCAATCTTATATACCGGGTGGCCCTAATTAAACTGACAGTGCTCACAGTGTTCTGTAGCGCGATCTATTTGCGAGAATGACGCCCCTTTTTTAGGAAGATTAAACAAGACGGGGGACGAAGGATTCCTCGAAAAAACAAATTAGTTCCAAAAGTCCTCGCTAGGGGAATATTTGGCCCTGGCTGTGTAATAGAAAATAGAGTGTTAACAAATGCAAACTAATACGAAATAAAATTACCTTTTATTATGCACATTTTCTGATTTAGTTCAAGTGCAATATGGCAACACTTTTAAAAAAGCGTAAAATTTGGGATGACAAATCACCACATGCAGTCACAGCAATTCCCTTACATTCACCAAAGGGTACAGTTTGGTGTGGGTTCACAGCTGAATTTATCTTAGGTCCATTCTTCTATGAGAACATTACCCCGACAGGACCAGAAACCTGTTCTGTTACCGGAGAGAAATATCGCACATGTTGAACAGCTTTGTCATTCCGGCACTTCAGCAAAGACAAGGCCTGGGGAAAATCATTTTCATGCAAGATGGAGCCTCTCCACATTTTGCTGTACGGGTGCAACAGATGCTACGACAGAAATTCACAACAGAAAGAGTCATTAGCCGCTACTTTCCAACTGCATGGCCACCTCGGTCGCCTGATCTTACCCCATGCGACTTCTGGTTATGGGGTTACCTTAAGTACAAGGTCTATCAAGGAGTGGTCCAGGACCTGGCTACGTTGAAGGATAACATATCGCGGACTGTAAGGGAGATTCCTGCAGACATGTTACTTTCTGCTGTTGTGCATACTGTGCACAGAATGCAATATGTGGTCCACAACAACGGCAGCTACATTGAGCCTCATTTGAATGTAAAATAAAAGGTAATTTTCGTATTGATTTGCATTTGTTAACACTCTATTTTCTATTACACAGCACCAAATATTCCCCTAGCGGTGACTTTTGGAACTAATTTGTTCTTTCGCGGAATCCTTCGTCACCCGTCTTGTTTAATCTTCCTACAAAATGTGGCGTCATTCTCTCAAATAAATCGCGCTACAGAACACTGTGAGCACTGTCAGTTTAGTTATGGCCACCCTTTATATATTTATACATTTCCACTTTGTCACTTAGCTCGGTGAGCTTAGTTTTTTGTTCTTATATGTTAGTAAATCATGAATTTTTTCCTTTAAAAGTGATTGAATAATGTGGGTTTTATGTTCCGGTTAAGGGTTTATGCCTTTAGGTTATTTGCATACAATAGTTGTAGAATTATCAACAATTTAAAAGATTAAGTCGTGAGTTAGGCTTAATTAAACACCCTCTGTTTACATCTGAAACTCAGCATAATAGTGATTTAAGTAAGTTTTTGCGCCTTCAATGATTGTTTGCCCAGTGGAATTAAAAGCAAACTTTCAGTTTTGTGCACCGAAAAATCTGCTTTCTTGCCCGTTAGCCGAATTACTTGTTTTTGCGTAGAAAGTGTAAATATAATTTTAAAAATTGATTTTTTTAACTGTTTTAACTATATATGTGCTTTACGTTTTTCTGCATTTTACAAATTTTGATGAAAATATTTTGAGTTTTTTTGCATTTTTAATTTGCAGCGAAGTGAAAAATATAACTCTAATGAAATTCGGGGAAATAAGTTTAAAAGAAATGCAGCAAAAATTGTGTATAATTTAAAATGCCATACAAGAAAGTCATATGGTGTCAACATCAGTTTTTTTTTTAAAAGATTTTTTTTTTATTTTTCATTTACGTCAATCTGAATTACTGATTATTTGCTAACACATCTAAAAATCATCTGCCCTTAGCGATAACTGATCTGCCTCCGGTTGGCGTAATGGCAAACCGCACATTGAGTTGATCAATGTTAACGAATTTCGCTTACTGCGCATGCTCAATAGTGTACCTTTGGTATAGGAGAAAATACTGGCGAATAAAAATAAGCAACCCTACACAAACCTGTTCGTCATGTAGGCCTTAGCGACTCTTTACGATTGCAATACTATGGACACTTTGTTTGCGTTTATTGCACTTGCTTCTGTTTCATTTCATTTTGGTTTATTTTGTTCATAAACATTACATTTAATATCAGTTAGTTGTAATAATTTCTTTGGCTTTAATTCAGTACTTTAAACTAGATATTCCTTAAGTTGTTAAAATATTTATCAATGGAACTCGTGGTAAATAATCGATTGCTTTTATTTCTCAGAAGTACAATCAATAAACAACATCATGTAATGTTTCCTGTTTTGTAATCCTTCTTAAAATTTGGGGAGTTTACAATCGATATTTACACCTAAGTAATGAAGCAACGTACAACCTAAGAAGTTTTAAAAACCCGAACTGTTTACGTCAGATAACAGAACATCAACCATATACCATATTTCTCTTCTTTTAAAATTACGCCAAAGTCGTAATTGCCCCACCCTCTATTCTGGGCATGCGCAGTGTGCGTAATTCGTTTAACATTGTTCAACTGAATGTGCGGTCTGCCATTACGCCTCCGGTTGTATATCTCGTCCATACACATCTCCGTCTTGTAACATACATATTTCGCGCTTCTGCTTGTGTATTTGTGTCTTAATGACTTTTATTCAATAAACTTCATAAGAATAATAATACAATATATAACTTTAAAATAAGTTTGGTTTTTCCTTTTTAATTCTGCTTAGTTTAGTTCTTAGTAGTTTTATTGCTTTTCAAATGAAGGCTTATAATTTTTCATTCTTTTATTATCATAATGAATGAATAAATAAATAAACAGACCATTATTTCGGTAAAAAAGAAATGTAAGTAAAGTAGTTATTATTTAAATTCAAAAGACGTTTACAATAAGAAAATCCATCGTTTTTATGTTTTTCCTTATTAAGCATAATTTAGTAACTAAAAAAAAGACGCTTCAATAAGCTTTTTATTTTCTCAATCTTCCAGATATTCCATTTAACTCGATTTAACAACCTTAATTCCTCTATAAAACTGAATAAAGGTGATTTATTTTCTTAATACATGAATATTATACTAAAAAAGTTCAAAATAATATGTTACAGATGTTATTATTCAGCTTAAAATTTTAATTTTTCTGAATCATTTATGTATAAAAGGGAAAATGATATTTGGTTTGGGTTAAAAAATTAAATTCAGCCTTACATTTTTATGAATATTAAGTAACACCCTAAATTAGACAGGTAAAAAAAATGCTATTTTACCTCTTATGGAAGTGCATATTGAGATGATTAAAAAAAGAGAAAAGAAATAATAGATGGGGTGTAGTAGAACGTAAGCGAATTAGTTTTCTCTTTGTATAGTTAATAGCTTCTTTATGTATCATACTCAATCTCTCTTTTTATTTATGTTATTTTTTCTGAATATATGAATATTTTATTTATGAATTTCTTAATGAAATCTTTGTTTCCTAAACTAATTCTATATACGTATTTGCAATGCCGTATTTTTCATAACTAAAGGCTAAAGTTTCACAAATAGAGAAAAAAGGTTTGATTTTGTTATTTACTACATTTAATGAAATAAAATAAACAGCACATGATATAATAAGCAAACTTTGCTTGGATATCTTCAAAATTTACGTATGTTGGGTCTTAAAAAAATGTTCCTAACTGTTCAAAAAGCAGATTAAATGTTTCTATTTCTATGAATGATGTATTCATTTTATTGCCAATACTCACAATTAAAATTTTTATTTTATTAATACTTACATAAATATACGAAGAAGCGATCGTAAGTAAGCAAACGTTCGTAAAGTTTTAAAATAATGCACTGTAGTACCTTTTCATTTCTTCAAAGACCGTCTATCATGTATTCGTGTAATTGTTTTTTCTGCTGATTAAAAACGGGTGTTTTTGCGCGTGGAATAAAAATTCACAAACTTCTTTCTAAATGCATTAAAATTTTCTTTTAAGTTAGCGTCAATCTAAAGTTGAATTCTGGTTAATTTTAAATTTCATATCGGTAAGTTTTTATATTATGTATTTGTTTTTATTTAAATTGATTGATTTATAACCAGAAAAAGATGTGTGCATTTTCTATTAAGAACATGTGACTTTCGTTTACGGAAACCTAAAACTAATCTTTGCCATAAAATATAGATTTAAAAGCCTTCTAAAAACATCTCATCCACGAAGGTTTCTTCGTACAAGCTGCTCTTAGCAAAATATTTCTTTCTTATCTTTTATACTGTGCAATGTTTTAAAACTGCAATTAATCTCTAAAAAACAAATCAAATATCGATGATTTCCTAAGTCATTATTTATGAAGCGAAGTCATCCAATAAATTATGTCTGATTAATATGCTTAATTCAAACAGAAAATCTATCAAGGTAGGAATATAACGAAAAGCCCTCATTAATCCTCTGACTGCTCAATCTGGGGACAGAAATCGCTTCAAAAATGGTGTATTTTTTTCATATTTTAAAGCTATATACATAGGAAAATTGAAATATGAATTTTTTCTTCCTAGAAAAGATTTTTTGTGTAGATTTTTATCATGAGCATCTAAGCTGTGAGAAAAACCAGCATCAGCAGTCAGAGGGTTGAAAACAGCTGCACATTCTCTGCAAAATATTATCACTTCCCATTACAAAATAACTGACATATATTACTGTGTCTATATGAATATAAAAATTAGTATTTATTGCACTACAAACAGCTAACAAAGTGTTGAGAACATATTCTCAAACTTCAAATGGTCAAACTGAGATGCAAAATATTCAAGAAAATCATGGGCTAATATTGTACTTTCGTGACATAGTGTTACAGATCAGGTCAGGTACAAATTTGTGGAATACCAAAACAGCGTCATAGACATTATTGGTAAAGCCCAGCACACTAATCTTCAGACCCCTTCAAGAGACCTCAGCTTGCAGTTTATTTATTATTTACGTTAAAACGTTTCCCAGAAAATTTGCAAAAACTTTACAGAAAGGTTACAAGAAGTTTATAATGAAAGTTACAAAGGTTATGATAAGGTTACAAAGGTTAGAAGAATTTAATGAAATATAAGCTTGAAAGTGTCCACAGAGTAGAGGTTATTGGTGACACAGTTTGACATCTTGTTGATGTAGGTAATCGATGATGGATTTAAGTTTGTAATGTATCTGTCAGTGTTGCACCAAGAGTCTTTTAAGCTTGATACCATAGGTATTTCGATGTTTAATGTGAAATCTCTCGGATAGAGGACATGTAAGAAGGTCGTGGTCAGAATCTCCTATTTACCACGTATACGCAGATTAGTGGCTGATACATTTTTAACACTGAAATGTGTGGGTAAGGGGGCATGAACCGAGATAAATTGAAAAAAATAGTACGCTGATGTAATGATAATGTCATTGATCTATAAAAAAAACTGAAATGTTCAGGGGCGTTGTGGTTTTTCATCCTACTGGTATTGCCGTTTTTTAGGTGATGATATTTTTAACTCACGCTTTAACGCGGTCCTTGGCCATGGAGTTTCGGTTTAATGTTCTAGTTGTTCAAGTGCAGCTTGTTTTATGGGAATACCTGCTCTTTTATTGCTTTCACATTCATCATAGCATTTCTTAGCTTACTATTTTTCATTGCTTTCACAGTTATTAAGTTACTTTCTTGATATTAATTCTACAGATCATATCTGGGATGTCTTGGAACGGCACCCCAAAGTTCAACAACCATGTCCTCAAAATCTATGGGAAATCTTCGACTTTTGCTTGCAAATCGGTACCGTTTTCCCCAGGAGAGGTAACAGAGACTTGAGCAGGCCATGCCATGGCTGATTAGTTTGCATGCCAAACTTAGGCACAGTGTTTCCCCACTCTTAGATAGTAGCAGAGTACTGAGAGTAGTCATACTTGTTCGTTTCACAAATGTAAATTTTAAAAGAACAGTTCAGGGTTCTGAAAAGTTTGTATCAGTTACTGCATTCTAAAACTTTTGTATCCCTCCCAAACGTGTAAGGCGATACTAATCAAAATTGGAATACCTGTGTCTGTACAACCACATAGTGTAAATATTAATAACTGAAAAACATCAAATATTTGTTTTGGTACATGGAGTTGTAAAAAAAATATTTTAAACGTATTGAATGCGCATAAAAATTCGGATTTTATTTATTTCAGCTTAGTTCTGTAACCCTGATAAAGACAACACGTAACTATGATGAATATCATAAGTATCAGCCTAACTTTGTGGTAGATATTACAAATAACAGGATTTAAAAATAAATTAATGTCAGCTAATGATTGCACGTTTGCATTTGTCGGGTCTGTTAACAATAAACGAATGAAGTGTTTTTAAATAGGAGAGTAAAATAACGTTTGAAAACTCCAGGTTCATTTGGGCAAGCGAGTCAAAACAACAAATACAGCAAATAAAAAAATTTAGTAAGTCACTGTCAGAATGTAAGGTGAAAGAAAAAAAAATATTCATCAAATATAGTGGATCTTGGTGGGAATTGAAGTGGAAGGCTAACGAAATAGGATGCGTAGAGTGGATTCGATTCTGTGGATCGATAACTATGTACTCAATGGCTATGTCTGTGAAATCTTCCAGCAGTCTCTCTTATTTTTTCTTTTCTTTTTTTCTTTCTTCTTTTTATAAGAAAGAAATCCAAACTCCGTTATTCATTACTAAACATTTCCTTTTTCCGGAAAAAAAATCTTCACAAATTGCAAAGGATTTCAACGTGGCTGAGATAGGAAAGAAATATCAGTTTAAATTTTACTAATTATTAGTCCAAAGGGATTTAGTCCCGAAGGACTATTACTTTCGTTTTGCGATTTTGCGTCGAATCGCTCTGAATGCCCGTTTCACTTTTCAAATTGTTGCCACTAAATGTTATCACTCTGCATTAAATTTTAAAAAATGAAAAATCTTCATAAATGTATGCATGTTTCTCGCATTGTGATAAAACCTAGAGCCATCGAATTTTGAATGACGTAATCCTACTGCGAATATGGGCATCTGGAAGCCCTAATTTTGAATTTGAGATTTGCTTTATTATCGATTTTATGTTTTGCAACATTTCAACGAATTTCTGATTAACAAACTAAATGATTTCAAAGCGAGCAATGGCAACACTGTACGGAAAAAGAAAAACATTTTTATCTCCAGCGCACGAGACTTACGGAAATTCTAAAGATATGTTCATTTTAAAATGATTTTGCGATATTGATTTTGAACTGAATTTTATGGCTTGAGTACGTAGTACATGATATTTAATAAAAAAAGGTAGCACACGAAACGTTAAAAAAACGCGCCTTTGGACGTAATTTAAAATCTGAAATCTTTCAGATTTTAAATTATATTTACAATATTTTCTTCATTGAATCCAAATTATGGTTAACCGTCAGTGAAAGGTATAATCTTACGTTTGACTATCATTAACGACATGTGGACGTCACTGGTGAGACCTCGTTTTATTTCACTATCGAACAGAGCTATCAAAATTCATTTATAATGGCATTTGTGGTTGTTGACAAATAAATATTTTGCCAAAAATCAGCAACCTACCCCTTACTGAAGGTTAATTGAAACCATTAATTCTCTATTAGAAGAGATTATTTAGTGCCCTAAAATTGGAAATACTAATTAAAAATTTGCTTTAAAATTGATACGTTTAGATTTTACTTTATTTTATATTTTAGTTATAAAATATTTTATACTAAAGTAAATCTGCCACTGCGATACTTGTGTCTTTAAGTTCTAAATAGCTACAGCTATTTGCCAGCTACATTTATTTTCAGTTCTGTGAGAAAGAAAGCAATAGACATAGTATTGGGGCTCATTATAAATTTTCAATAAAATGTAGTACTTTGCCTTTCACGTTCAAAAATTTAATTATTTAGATGTTAAAGTTGGCATCTTGTTTTCATCCAAAAACAATATCTCAATGTTATAAACATCTCAACAAAAGGAAATTGGACATAAAGTGTTTAAATATGAAATAAATTATAAATGCAAACCGAATATAATCATACTGTACTGAGGAAGCATAAGGATAATGTTTTATACATATTCCTGAAGTTCAGAATGTACATATGAATCCAGACTGTTCATATGTAGAAACGATAGAACTGAATATATATATAAATAAAAATAGAAGGGATTGGAAAAAAATCAGTAATGAAATCGCAACAGTCCCTTTGTTTTCAAACTCTCTGAAGCAGTTCTTTGATATATATATATATAGAGATATATATGCCACATATTTTGTTTTTATTAAAAATACAATTATTCAAAGCAATTTCTCGCAATATGCTGATGAAAATTGATAAGTATAGACAAAAGTAAGAAATTTAGAACACATTTTACAAAAAGACCCCCAAAAAAACTGAAATGCGGTACCAATAAATTTCAAAATATCTTACAAATATATAAAATTATAATTTTAAAAAATGTGGAGTTAAAATCTAACAATTATATATACCTGAAAAATAAACCAATATCAGTACTGGTAAGTTAACTAAACAGACGAATTAAATTAAATCTGATGTAACGTTATCAAGAGGAGGATACATCAGACTCAGTTATTATCCGCTTCTACTTGAAAACCCTTGCGTTTCTGTATTCAGAATTAGCCGATGAACTATGCTAAAGCTTTTTTAATTATAACAGTTCATCTGAAAAGTTTGAAGTCTTCCTCGACGTAAGGAAAATTTCAGCGTCGAATTTAGTAAAACAACTTAATTAGACTTTTTTACTGAATTTAAAATTGAAATAAAAATTAAAAAGAAAGCAACCCGAGAACAGGAATTTAAAACTTACTCAGAGGACAAGTAGCAATCCGGTAGTGAAAAAATAGTAAACACATCTAATTGACGAAAATCTCAATTTTGAATAAATTAAATACTTAAGCAGTTTTTTTTTACACAATATAAGAATTAAAATTGAATAAAGTGAAAGAAATTGAATCTACGTTCAAAATTTCTTACTTTTCGTTTATATATATGTGTGTGTGAGAAAAATACTTTCCGTTTACTTTTTTAAGTCAAGCTAGTCAGAGGAACTTTGCTTTCCTCCCTCAAACTTTTGAATTCAGACTCCGCCGACACTGGCGCTAGTTAAAAGAAAACTACCGAGTAACTTTGGAACCGCCGTGGTAATTGTTTTATGTCATAAAGTAAATATTTTCTTTCCCGTTACTCATTGAGCCATTACTATGGTAGAATTTTCTCTTTCATTTTTCAATATGTGATGCCCAACTTTGCTACATTTTTGGTTTACAAGGATATCCAGAGTGGTAGCTGGATGTCTTTCTAAAATCGTCTTCTTGTCAAAAAATTGTTGACTCTTGCAGAAAGACAGATTATTCATACCTGACTCGTGCAGGAAATCGAGACGCGAGTTATAATTCAACAGACCAGTGTTTTGATTTAAAAACTGGGTTAAGAATGTTAAAGAACCAGCCCCGGCTAATATTTATTCTTTAATTCTAACCATTTTATATTTATTTGCGGTGGGAAAACAAACAATCTGTTAAAAACTGTAGTTATTATATGATTCAAAAACAGCTTATTCTGTTGAAGAAAGTGAATATAAGTGAAAAAAGGTAGCTATTATCGCAACCATAGATTAATAGTTCTGGTATGTAATTTGTAACTAATGTTTAATAGTCACTCAGTCAGTCACTAAATGCAGTGACTGTAAAGCTGCTGTAACATAAACATATGTCATCCACACCTTCTGTAAAATTATGATCTTTGCAATTATTTATTTACGTCCTAAAAAAAAGGCATTCAAG
This sequence comes from Stegodyphus mimosarum, assembly GCA_000611955.2. Classification (NCBI taxonomy): domain Eukaryota; kingdom Metazoa; phylum Arthropoda; class Arachnida; order Araneae; family Eresidae; genus Stegodyphus; species Stegodyphus mimosarum. Next base: position 706,488 of record KK122389.1, read on the forward strand.
TTATTTGTCAAGTCTTTATTACCGGAGAAAATTCTCTTGCATATTACAAATATATCTTGTTTTTGACTCGAAAATAAATTTCAAGATTATTTTTATCCATACCATAAATATATCAGGACTAGTAATCCCAACGTTATTAAAGATAATTTTCTAAAATCCTTTATGTTATAAGATGCCAATAAAGTAAAAATGTTATCTCCTCTTGTATGTTTTTACCAAGTTTCGTAAAGATTCCATTAAATTTCGCTACATAAGTAACAGGACACAAATTATAAAAAAAGATATTGATGTTTATTTTGTTTGTAAGTTTACAAATATATCTTAGCTCATCGCACCTGAAGTCAGGATAAATCAAGGATAGCTTTAAATTATTAATGATATTGTCTTAACTGAACATTTACTCAAAAGAATAAAATTAACGACATCAACAGTTTTGAATTTGAAAAATTTTATACCATTATTGCTTTTAAAGAAATTTTCAATAGTTTAACTATTTTACCAAAAGATTTATCCAGGGATCTATGAAATTCTCGCTCCAATGAATAACTTTCTAAAATATATTTTATTCCACAGCTATGTTAAGGAAGGTAGTAATTCATTTTAGCAAATCAACGTATACCAATGGGATCAATTATTCCACTAGTATTTGTAACTTATATTTATTCACAAACGAATTATAGAATTCATGCTTAGTAATGATAATTGCATTAAAAGTAAATTCAAAGTTATATTCAGGAACACTAATGATATTATTACCATAAATAATGAAGGGTTTTTGGGAAAAAAAGAACATTTACCCTGTTTGCCTTAACTAAATAATCCTAAACCAGTGAGAAGACGAATTTCTCCATTGTGTACCATCCATTGTGTATCATCAACGGAATTGTCATAAATGATAATTTGAATTTGTAAACGATCGGCAGGTTGAGGAAGATCTTCAAACAGCACCTTGATATCGAACACAAATTTTCTGATGGTATCTTTAAACCTTTTGTCATTTAAAACACGCAGATCAATCGGAGTAAACCACGAAATTGCGAAAGAGGCTTCATAGCTAATTGTTCTGTAGCCAGGCAGAACTCTTAGTAAAATTCGTCTTTGAATTCTGCGAAGGACACGGGAATTAATCTTCTTTTCTAAAGCTGTTCCTCACACTCAAGAAGCATAGCTAATGAAGGGGACTATACCCTGCTTATAAATCATATAAATAACATTAGATTTTAAACCAAATGTATTGCAAGAGACGATTAAGTCCTCTAAGTATATTTTCACACTTATTGGATAAATACATAACATGATTTTTTCCAGAAAAACTTATGACCAAGATTAATGCCTAAATATTTAATTTCATTTACTGTTTCGAGTAAGGTAATATCCAAGTACACTTGTCGGTTTCAACATGAAAGAGAAACACACCGAGGTGGAAAATAAAACAGGCAAATTGTCAACTTTGTATTCGGGGTAGATTTTGTAAAATCCCAATCGATTTCGAGGGCAAAACGTGTCCCACTTCATCAGGAGCAAAAAATTCTGCAAAAGCGAGAAAGCGAATGTCGATCATATTTATACCCACAAGTGACCAGTGGAAGAGCTGATAGCGCCATCTATCCGAAGAAATAGTAACTAAAATAAAAGGCTAAGTTAGTAGAATTTTGAAGGCATTAGGGAATACTAGATTGGAATTGAAATCACTGACGAAACAGGATAAATTTTTGGAAATATGAAAAGCTTCAAGAAAATCCAATTCCCTAATAGAACCAGCTTTCTGGATATTTTAACACAACTAAAATCAAAATTGTGATTGAACTTCCAACTACAATTAGCTATCGAACATAAAAGAATCTTACTTCCGAAAAGGCGAAATTAACAAATTTTCAATAGCTAATCATAGTTGGAAATTCAATCACAGTTTTGATTTTGTTTCCGCTAAAATTACCCAGAAAGCTGGTTCTATTAGGGAAATGGATTTTCTTGAAGCTTTTCACATTCACAAAAATTTATCCTGTTTAGTCAATGACTTCAATTCCAATCCATTCTTGCCTAATGCCCTGAAAATTCTACTAACTTAACCCTTCATCTTAGTTACTATTTCTTCCGATAGATGGTGCTATCGGCTCTTCCACTGGTCGCTTGTGGGTATAAATATGATCGGCATTTGCTTTCTCGCTTTTGCAGAATTTTTTGCTACTGATGAAGGAGGACCCGTTTTGCCCTCGAAATCGATTGGGATTTTACAATATCTGCGCGGAATATAAGATTGTCGATTTGCCTTTTTTATAATTGTTTGTTTGCATAGATGACATGCTTTCTTTTAATTATCACAATTTTAGATTATGATTATTAAAAGAAACCATGGCAGCATTGAAATAAAACACTATTTGAAAACTGGTATATTATAAAAGCGATTCGACGCAAAAGTGAGGATGCGTTATTAAGTAATATACATTATCGCTCGAAAAGCAAACATTTAATGCATGATATTTTGAATCGTTATAAGCATTTACGCTTTGTTTGAAAAATTATGTACGAAAAATATTATTCATTCAAAAATGAGGATAAGTTATAAAGGTAATAAAAATAAATTCCAAGCGTTACTGACAAAATTTGAAAATCTACAAAAAATTTAAAGCAATATCGACTCTCCATGAGTGGTTGTATAACAGAGGGATGGCGAGCTATATAAAACTGTAATGTTGTAAATTTCTGTAAATATTTAAATTGTATCAGTAACACTTATAATTTATGATATAGTATGTACTATATTGAAAAAAAATACATCGTAAAAATAGGAACGAAAATTTCCTGGTATTAAATGTTAAATACATAATACACATTTACAAAATTAATATAAATTAATTTAATTAATTGAACTTGGAAAATTGCATAAGAATGAAAAAAATTCATATCCCGTTATTCAAGCTGAAAGCTGTTAAGAAGGGGCATGCACATTTCTTTCTTCTTTTATCCTCTCTCTGTGAATAAGACTAACGTTTTTTCTTAAATCACGAAGAAATGCTTTTGATAAAAAATGCTTTTGATAAGAAACGCTTTACGTTGCCGTTTCATTTCCTTAGGAATATGCATTCGTGATCTCAAAGCAATGAAAAAGAAGAAACGCACCACTCAATCAAGAAATCCAGGAATCGTTTCGAATCTTATATATTAATGGTAGATTCTTGCAAATAATATTGAGGTTGATTTCGTCTTTTAGCAAATGTAAAATTATTTGCAGATGGAAAAGCTTTTATATAAATAGTTTATAATAAAATGCGCATGGAAAGAAATATATATATATACAATAGAAACAAACTTAGAAGTAATAAATAGCAGGAATTTTGATGACGTAGAAATGTTGATCCATAATGAATAGGAAGCTGTCAGATGAGGCAGATAAAATCTTTTATTGTATTTTAGCAAACATGTTACGGCCTGAAACAAATTTGGTAGGTAACATAATCTTTTATGCTTTTGTGCAGAATTAAATTCCACGCAGGTAACATACGTAACAATTTAAAATTGACGTGTTTCAAAATGCCATTTTTCCCCAGCAGCAATGATTTATGATTTAAATCCATCTACTTAATAACTGTATATTTACATATAGACACAGTTCTTTAACAAGACTCTTGATGCCGCCGTTGTGAAAATAACACATTTTATTTAACGGTGGCTAATAGACAATTTTATAGAAAATTGTTTGGTGCGTGTTACATGTAACGGAAGATATCCCATATATTAATGTAGATTAGGATTTTTATTATGTAAAATTTTTAATAATTTGCTGCCGCAGTTAATTTCTTAATGCCTCAAAATTCTCCAACAATTCTTAATTTACGCGAATAATCCTATGTAAAATCAAGGTTGACGTAAATGCAACATAGTTTTCATGTTGAATCTTCTTAACTTTCCTAAAATCATTTTTTCATGTTTCCATTGTTGGTTTAAATTCGATTAACAAGTTGACTGCTACAAAATTGAGTAAAATACTCTTTGGGTCCATTTTTTTAATTCTAGTGTTTTCTCATCTTAGTTATCCTAAAAATCAGTCCAAAGCATAATTGCACTTCCGCATATATAGTAAGTATAGCTCGACCGTCTCAAACGCAACCCTGGCTGGCATTCTGCCAAAACACATAGACTCGTCCAAAAGGATGGTTATTACTCGCTGCGAGGTGAAAGTCTTCTCTACTCCGCAAACAGAGAATGGAGGGAAAAATAGTTCCTAATCATCCACCCTATTTTGAGAATAATTCGGTCCGAATGGCGCATGCGTGTTAGCGCTCATGGTCCCGGATGAGGCGGTCGAACTATACTTAAAAGTTACAGCAAAATGTATATTAAAATCATGAAAAAATTTATGGAAAAAGCTTCTTGAAGCCAGAAACCATGAACATGGAGCTATATTCTGAAGCCGTAGAAATAGTTTTAATAGTATAAGTCAGACTATACAAAACGTGTGATTCGCATTCGACGCACATCACTCCGAAACGTAAGACTGCCGTAAATAATCAATGACGCACATGGCCCTCAAGGTGTTAAATGCAGAAAGTTTTATGGTTTCTTAGTTTTTCTTTCTTTTATTTTTAGTATAGTTCGGCGAATATTCCTTTTTAATATGTTAAGCAAAACTTTCATTGTAAGAGAGATTCTTGGTTTCTTTTCGAAATAAATTCTGTTCTCCTGTTTTCTAGCTTCATCAGTAGCCAAGTGGTTAAAATATCTAAATGCTGGAAGTTTGACCCGGGTCTGATCTCAGGCGAATAGGCTGAGGCATGGTTGGTTTTCGCGATTTTGGCATATGTTTTAAGTGCCACATCCATTTCTTTGTATCCAATTTATTTATTATTATTATTTTGATAATAGGGACAGAACTCAGAGTAAGAATTTAAGCTTCGATCAATCTTTCTCCAAGAAGTTCAGATTTTTCCTCTACACTACTGCTGTATCTGGATATCTACACGCACAATATATGTTTGTAAATTTCTGTAAAGTCTGTAAAATGTTGTCTTTGTAAAGTGTATTTGTAATATGCGCTATTGAAACTTTATGTTCTGCTGTAATGTAATTTGAGTACCTAAAATAATGCAATAATTTTGTGAATTTTGTATTTATGCCCTGAGCCACAACGGATAATATATATTTCAGAGTTATTCGACGTACCTCCTAATGCGAGGACACGAGACAAAACGACTTAACCTCTTGGTGAAATGATAGTATCTCCATCTCATGTCAATGTCAACTGTCCCGTTTCCCTTAGAACTTGCTGCACGAAGGCATTTCACGCCTTAGGCAAATAGCTGTCATGAGTTTTGCTATATCCAATGAACCCAAAATGGCCTCCGTTAATGTTCGGGTCCACAAGCCAAGTGCTTAAGACTGAACGCTTGTCCTGATATGGTTCATGCCGAACGAGTTGGCTGAATATCCTTAATAGGTTGGGTTCCAGATGTGTAAGACACAATGTAAGGTATTTCTTACTAAATAATTAATTTAACTAATTAATTTAATTTTTATTACTTACTAATTAATAATTTAATAAAATTAATTAATTAATTTGCGTTTGATTTTGTTGCGTTGATAAAATTTAGTAGTTAATATATATTTAAACAATTTTGCTAATTAAGGTATTGACACTATTTTACGTCAGACATAATCTGGGAGACAGCCTTCTGACTAATAAGAGGGATACCTAAATTAGCAAATATAAAACTGTGGAATACTAAACTGCATCATTCGAAAACTACTTGTTTTTACGTGATATCTACATAACGCTAATGATGCAGGCGCTAATTTGGTATTAATAATTTCATTTTAATTTCAGATTTGGGAACCGAAAGTTAAAATTAACAAATATGGATAAAGATGAACTGAAACTAAATAGTTATGCATCAAACAATCAACATGAACATACTACATTCTCTTTTTGGCTTCCTTGCTGTCATCTCACTTGCTGCTTTCTGCTCCGTTTTATTTAAATACTTTTACGAAATGTCCAGGCGCGGTAAGATAGCTTCCCCGCAAAGCAGGCTTAGGGTTGCCAGAAAATGACAACGGACGGTAGTGTTGCCACATTTCGCGAGAAATCGCTCATTTGGCGACAAAATTGGCGATATGCCATAGATGGATGGAGAACCTTCTGGAACGAATTCTTACTGGTTAGCCCAGAATGTTCTCAAACACAAACCAAAAGCTATATAAACCCTGCTGGTACGCAGAGAATGAATCAGTGCAAAGCCTATGGAGATGATAGTCAGTCAGTGAGCGAGTGTCTCCTAGTCTAATGCCGAGCTGGTCATCGAGTGCATCGACAGAGTTTCTTAGTGTATCGCGAGTTAGTGCATTGTCGAGTTTCATCTTGTTGAGCTCCAAGAACCGAGTCGCGAGCTGTACTCTAGTGCATCGTCGAGTGCATTCCGAGTTGTTGCGTGGAGAGTCTCGAGAGTACTTAAACTTCCGAGAACGACTGAGCAGAGCCGGGAGCTGTACTCTGGTGCTTTGCCGTGAAACTCTCTCCACCGTCATAGCCTGATATCCTGAAGGCTGTGTCGCTGATTGCCTCAGCGTGTTTATAGCAGTTCTTCGACAACTGTAAGCATGATTTTGAGCTGTCTTGAAAAGTACTGGCCAATAAAGTGTGTCTTGATACTTCATAAAGTGTTGCGTCGTTATTCATTCCAAATCCACGAACCCTTTAACACGTACAAAAAATACAAAATCTAAACGTTTTCAGGAAAAGATGCGCTTTTTTTTTCCCTGACATATTTGTGTCTGCGTAAGTGAACAATAAAAGAAATGAAAGTGGAAGGAAAACATGCAAAACATGTTACTTCATTGCATCATCACACACATAAACACAAACCTATATATATGCAGAAATTAAAATCGGAATAGTCTTGTAAAAATTGCGAATATTCTAACTTAATTCTCTATACCTGCAATAGCGTTACTTCTGTTAAATTTGAACATGACTTTCTCGGTACGAAGACGCGTACTTCTGAAGAGGATGCGATGTTGTTTAATTCTTTCCCTTTTACGTCTAACTCTACAAACGTCTGACCTTGAAGAAAGAGGATGGAACAAAATCTCCAGTTTGGGAATTCGATATTGCATTTCTAAAAATATTTTTATATTTTCTAGGGAGCAAAATTTGAATTTAGAATTTTTTCTTAGAGCCAAATTTGAAAAAGATTCAACTAAATGTAAATCTCAATTAAACTGATTCAGAAGAAATATTACCATTGACCAGTATTACCATTATTTCAAGTTGTTATCTGTTATATCCGAACATTTGTACTTCCAATTTTATCAATTAATTTTTCTCATTATTCCCTGTAATTTTTATACATGGCTCCTTGGTTTTTAAATGACAATGTGTATATTTTTACTAGAGTAGGTCCCCAAATTAAATGCAAAGTAAAAGAGGTTATAGCCAATTAAATTTAGAAGTTTACTTTAATACTTTTTATCTTAAATGTATATATATATATATATATACATATCTATTCACTTTGTTACTCGGCTCAGTGAGTTCAGTATTTTTATTCTTATATGTTCTTAAATTGCGCTTTTTTTGCTTTAATTTTGTTGTTCTTATCTTCCGGTTAAAGTTTTTGTGCCTTTAATTAACTTCCATCCAGTAGTTGCAGAATTATGAGAATGTAAAAGTTGTTTCGGGGTGGTTAAGCCTATTCTTTTTACTATAGCAGCCATATTAGTTTACATTTGAAACTTAGCAAAATAGTGGATTTGTTGCCAATCTAGAGGAAATAAGCTCCTCATCAGCAAAGATAACGTCTTTCTTTTGTTATTGCGAATTAGACCATGCTTAATTCATTTTGGAATTATCTTTTAAGTTATTAAATTATTCCATATATTGACTCAGCATAGCGACCGCAACAAATTAAGTCAGTTTCTACGCCTTCAGTGTCTTTTTGCCGAGCGAAACCAAAAGTAAACTTTCGGTTTTGTGCATCGAAAAATCTGCCTTCTTGCCCGCTGACCGAATTGCTTGTTTTTGTGTAGAGACTGTACTTTTAATTGTAATTTTTTAAAATTGTTTGAACTGTACATGATGTTTAATTGTAATTTTTTGAAATTGTTTTAAGTGTATATGGTGTTTAATGTTTTTCTATATCTTTCAATTTTTAATGCAGCTATTTTGAGTGTTTGTGCATTTTTGTATTTTCACGAAGTGAGAGCTGAACTAATTGAATGAAAAATATATCTCTAATGGAATTCGAGGGAATAATGAGTTTAAATGAAAGGCAGGAAAAGTGCGTATATTTTAATTCTTCGTACAGGGAAGTCATTTGGTGTACACATCAGATTTTGTTTTAATATAAGTTACATGATACAGAGAAGACATAGCTGAAAGATTTCAAGTACATTTAAAATGAAACATACTCTTAAAACAGTAAAACCAAATAAATAGTAGTTGGTGATTAGTGTTAGAATTTGTTAGGCAGCAAATTGTATTAAGCAGCTTATTTCTAAGCACAATATTGTTTTTCTTTGTTAGCTGAGAAGATAATCTAAACCACTGCGCATTGCAGTTTTACAATGGTCGTTCTCTATGAAAACACAAATATTATTTTCCTCACTTCTTTGCTTAAAATATTTTTATCAGCAAAAGCAGCCCAATGTACTGAATTTTAGAAATGTTATTCTAAGACAATAAAACTAAATTTTCTAAAGTTACGAGTCTTACAAATGTCAAAGTGCATGGGCACGTGTTATGACTACCAAAAAAACAGATTGATTAGTTTTACATTATAGTAATTCCCATTTTAAACCGTTCCATTAAATTACTTAATAACATTTGCTGCTTAGCAAATTCTGACACAAATGCTCAATTCCTGTACATTCGGTTTCATTGTTTTAAGAGTATGTTTAATTTTAAATGTACTTCAAATATTTCAGTTATATCTCCCATTTACTTTTGTTGTAAGACAAAATTCTTGTGAGAAATTTCAAAATATATATAAATATTCAAATTTAAAACTTTAAGTAATCAAATTTGAAGAGATATTTTGTAAGCCTTCTAACAGAGTCTCGTTTATGTATATAGCGCCTGCGAACAATTTTACTTCTTTGCCTGTATTCCTTACACATCACTCTCTTACACTCTCGTCATTGTGACGTACCATCGGTGTCATCTGGCTACTTCCTGAAATTTGCATATGATTCTTGAAGATGTGTGTAGTGATATTACAGGTGATATATTTATTTTAGAGTTCGATTTCCGCGTGACTCCGAATTATCCTTAATTTATGGACATGAGTGTAGATTCATTTCGGATAAAATTCCACCCATCTTTTATGATTTGTTTTTAAAATTTGTACTGTTAAATAATTTTTATGAATTTTTCGAAAGAAATTTTGAATTATAAAATTTTTATCATGAAAATTATAAATTGGATGTACTTAAGCATGGAAAATTATAAATTGGATGTACTTAAGCATAAGTGCAAAAAATTACAGTTTTTTATTCAGAATTTCCAAAGACATACGTGATTTCATATATTGGCGCGTTTTGAAATTTGGCATATTTGCTGAAAGCGATAGTAACATCAAATGTGGTTTAGGCACTTTGTTAAAATTATCTGAAATTAGGAATGACGTGGCTGCGTTTCCGCTCATGCGCAGTGTAAAATGGGAAAGGAAAATAGGTTGCCATACATTAAGAAGTTCGCCAAGTGACTTGTTCTGGGCACAAACTAAAAAAAATGCGCCAAGATAATTTTTTTATTTCTCCATAAATTCCTGACCAAAAATGACAATATTTAATATTTAGGCATAATTTGAGTCATAGAATCAAAATATGGGTAGAATTGACATGTCATTTCAGAAAAAGGCCGATTTTGTGTCAAAATACCTATATTAGAACAATGCTATAATATAATGTCATATATATCTTAAATCGCGCTTTCGAGACATAAAAACCTCAATTTGAATTTCGTTAGTCGGCCTAGTAGAACGAAAGATATAGAACTAACTGCCTTTCCTTTTGTTTTCGCAGTATACGCTGGTAATAATGTAATGGAACAAATATACTGGATGTATGATGATGAGATGATGTAAATAAGTTCCTCTATTTTATTATCCATAGCTTATGTACAGTTATAAACTACCACTCGTGTTGTTGATTATTTTGACTTGCGTGACGTAGTCACGAAATTCCTGGTGGCAGGGAGCGCTAGATTACGCCTGTCGTTGGCAACTGCTTGACCACCTAACAGGTGAATGTGCGATTTGGCTCAGTTCCGCCCCGAACTTTGATGAATACCATCCCTGGTGGAAGGGTCCGATTGTCTCATTCCCATCTCCCGCTTTGCCAAACCACCTGAGAGGACTTTCGCATGTTTAGACTGCCAACATGACCCACCGACACTACACATTTACAAACATCCATGCTTTCTCCGGGTTTCGAACCGAGTTCATCACAGCAGTCAGCAACACTAACCATTATATCGGTTTGCCTGTGCTACTAGTCGTAGAATGGCGAACTCAAAGAAGTTAATAACATATAATATGTGTTCCTATACATCACCTTATTTTATTTCATTTATAATTCTAACCTTTTTGACAGATTTCACTGTTCATCTACATTATTTTTGATAATTTAAATAAGGCAGAAAGATTATGGAATTATATTTAGCAATAACTAAACCACATGCAATATTCTTATATTTTTACAAGTTGTAAACTCTTTTATAGATAAAGAAATATTTTTAATAGATAACAAAATGAATTACTGAAAATGTTGCTTGGACTTAAATTTCATTGTAATCATAATTTTAAATTTTTTACATTGTAAGTTGGAATTTGCAAACATTCTGTTCTGAGAGATTTTTTGGGAAGCTCATATTTAATAATTATTTTATTAATTTTGTGAATTTTTATTTCAGATAACCCTTACCGTTGTGATTGCGATGTGTTGTGGTTTCGTGACTGGCTTCTTTACAAAGGGCAAAACGTAGCCAACCTTCCAAAAGAAACACGTTGCAAGGCACCAGAAGAACATGCGCAAAAGCCCATCGTCAAACTCACTAACAGTAGCTTTGTTTGCTCCAGTGCTAATGGTGACTCGAGCAAACCGACCAATAACATCGGAGTTTTTTCATTATTCTTCCTGTCTATTTTCATGTTTTTTATGTGTAGATAATACATAACCGTGAACTGCTTGCAGTTTCTACATCTGCGATTTTATTTTTTTCAGCTTATTTGTTATAATTGTGCAAATGTAATGAGTATTCAAAAATGGCATTAGTCTCAGCTGCGTTTTTTTTGGACTTCGACCGGAGTTAAGTTTGACCGGAAAAGTTGTATAAGGCATTTGAGTTATCGACGCAGCTCTAAACATTGGGAGATAATTGCATTTGTGAAAAATATTCATTAATAATCAAATATTCAGTGGTTTTGTACTGTTTTCTGTAATATCTTATGCATTCATTAACAAAACAATATTTGTATTTTTTGTAAATTGAAAAGACATTTATGGATAGCAAGTATCATTTAGTATGAAAACAATTTGAAACTGTAGGTTAACAAAATGTTATCTTAATTTCAGCTGAAAATTGCATAATGCATTTGATATTTAAGAACAAAATAAAAATATCATTTGAATTTTCTTTAAATTAATTTTTTTAAATTATAATCCACGTCTGAAAATATATAATGACGCAATATATACAGATTTAAAAAGTGCTTTAATAAAATTCTTCCTAAGTAATAATAATGTAAATAATAACTTGCTGCTAATGATCCAGAATGATAACGTTTGCTAAAGCTCCTACGTTCTGTGTAAATAGTACAGTAAAATAAGCGTACAAAGTATATCCTAATGCATAATCTGCGCTCATTTAAATATATAAGAATCAAACAATTAAAGGTTTTTCACTTTTTTTTCAATTTTACGTCTTATTTTATTTCTACATTATAAAGAATTTTTTCTCTGTTTTCATATTTTACAGTAATGATAAACTAACTATTACATTTAATTATTATTATTTGTGTTAAATAATTTCATATTAATTTCTTTCCAATTAAATAGCTGTATCACGACGGCAAGTGCTATAGCTATCAGCATTAAATTTTAACTCAGAATTTAGTGACATAAGTATTGAAAAAATATGGAAAAGGGAACAGATTTGAAAGTGAAAGACAAACACGTTATATTCCTTTTCATATGGTCATATATGATTATGTCTTATTGATGAAAGTGAAAAATAAAAATTCAGTAATGTATGCGTTGATAAAATTACTTGTCGTAATCTGTACTTGCTACTTTTTGTTATATCCCTGAACTTTAGATCAAAATTAAAATGCTTTTAAAATTAAAAAAAAAGCACATCTTTTTTGTACTTCAAAATGTTTATTCTTGTATTAATTTAAGATAACGACACTGAGTAAAACTTAAGGCAGTACTGCTGCAGCAATTCAAAAATTTATTATTAGTTAATTTATCATTACTGCAAAATATGAATACTGAAAAAATTCTTTTATAATGTAGAGGTAAAATAAGATGTAAAATTAAAAAAATAAGTTAAAAACCTTTAGATTGTTCGATTCTTATGTCTTTAATTGAGTGCAGATTTTGTTTCCTCCGCTCCCTTCGAGATCCGGTAACATTCATCTCGACAATAAAGCAATGTTAAGTGAAATAAATAGTTATTGAACAGTAATTAAAAAATATTTTTAAGAAAGTTAAAATACATTAAAATATACATCTCATTTCTTTCTCTTGGGGAAAGGAAAGAAACGAAATGGTTAAATATCCATATTTATTCAGTTTTTAAAAAAGATCAATGAGCAAACAGGACGTTGGCAGCAGCTTTAAAAATTATCAAAATATTTTTTAACTCTTCATTGTTTTTGCAGTTGATGCTTAGTGATGATTACAAAACTATTTGAATGTAATTTTTACAATTTTTCTCACACTTAATTAAATGCTCAAAATCATTTCTTGTAGTTAAAATATCTTTTTTAAATCATGATTTACTGTTACAAAAAAGTATTACTCTCATTCTCTTAGACAGAAATTGTCTTAGTGCTTCTTAAAATTGTATTTTAAAAGCATCATTTGTTTCAGAAAAGGAATTAAATATTTACTTTTTAATCGAATAAATTATCATAGTGTGACTTATCATAGTCTGAATTATCACATTATCGACCAATAAAATCTTAATTTAATAATTTGCATTTGATTTTGATAACATATTACTATTAATTTGCATCATCATGGATTTGAAGCCTCAAAATCGCATCTTCTATGTGAATTTAAATAGAATAGCAGATGCATATTTCTAGAAATACTTTTAATTTGTTTAGTGCAAATGAAGTGAAGCAAACATCTGTTAAAATATATGTAAACCTGTTCAGTTTTTAGTTTTTGTCCTGTACAGTCATATACGAAATTTCATTCAGTGTTGTGACAATTGCAAACAAATTTGTATTACAAGCAGCTTTGAGCTTTTTCTTGCACAAGATTTTTCTGTATAGGAGTAATAAATGTGTGTTCTGTCTCAATGTATAAATGTGTTAAATCAAATACGTCATTAAATTGTACATATCGAATCACGTGAAATGAATTGTACCGCGGATTGTATAACACGTGATACTATGTTTTTTTATATTTTCTCACTTTTATGTATATAAATGAATATATATATATATATATATATATATATAAATAAACATATCCTTGTTGTATCATTAGCAATAAAACTGTGCCCTCACGGCTTCAAGTGCTTTTTTGTATAATAATCAGAAAAATTATAATAGTAATTTCAAAAAGGTTTCACTGAAAGCACACTTCAAAATTTTACCATAAATCTGAGAAAATGAAATTTTTTAAATATTTCTCTCTCATCCGTCATTTATTATTTCTCAGAAAGGAGGTGCATACGTATCTGTAAATATTTTAAACATATTTAGCCACAAAAGGACTCAAACAGAAGGAGTAAAGGAAAACAAAAATAAAAAAGTCTGAAAGATTTCAGATTTTACATTACGCCGAAAGGGGCGTTTTTTAACGTTTTGTGAGTTACCTCCATTTATTAAATATCATGTTCTTCGCACTTAAACCATAAAATTCAGTTCAACAGCAATATCGAAAAATAATTTTAAAATAAGCATATCTTTAGAAATTCCGATAGCCAGTCTCGCGCGCTGGAATTTTTTTTTTTTTTTTTTGTTGTTGTTGTTTTGTTTTGTTTTTACAGTGTTACCACAGCTCGCTTTGAAATCGGGGAGTTTGTTAACTAAGGATTCGCTAAATTGTTACAGAATATGATATCGATAATAAAACATATTGCAAATTCCTTATTCGGAGGATGATTACGTTATTCAAAATTTGATGGCTCTAGGTGCCGTTGTTTTATCACAATGCGAAAAACATATATACATTTATGCAGATTCTTCATTATTTGACTTCTTTAAATATAACACAGGGCTGTAAAATTGGAGTGGCAACAGTTTGAAAAGTGAACCGACATTTAAAGTTTTGAACAACACCTGTCAAAACGAAATTAATAGCCCTTCTGGGCTAGCGCACCTTCGGCTTAAAAAAAAAAAAAACGTAAGAAGATAGAGCATAATTTTGTTTCCTTTTCCTTCCTTAGATATGGGCAAAAACCATACATTATTCATTTTTCGATAAGTCATATAATTTCCATTTTTATATTACCAGAATTAATCTCGTGGGTTATACTGTTGGGTGCCAATACAATAATGTAAACATTTTTTTTCAAATGTTATTATTATATATATATATATATATATACGTTTTTCCAAATTCATATTAACTTCCAGGTGTAATAAAGTATACCTTTTCTTAAATATATGCGCTTAAGGAGTTTCGATCTAACTAATTATGTTTTTATTTCAAATACCATTGAAATTACATGTAGTTTACAGCTGTTTATTAAAAGTACTTAAGTGCCTGGGGATAAAAGTACTTATTAGAAGTTAAAGATTTGCGGTATTTTTTAACACTTTAATTCCCTATGGGTTAAACAATCGGCTTAGTATTTATTTACTTGGTTAAACTTTGCGCATTTATTAAATAACTTATTAAATGTTTCTACTGAATGATTTATTCATTGAATTATTTTTTTCAGGAAACAAACTCTGTTTTTATGTTACCGTAAAAGAAAACATTTACAGTTCTCCTTAAAAGACACATGTCAATAAACACCGAATGAGAATTGGTACGTAATCTCTTCAACATACCTCTTTTTCAGTTTCAAAACAGTTCTCTTTAAAACAACAGAAACTTGCTTCATTCATTCCTTGTCTTCATGAACTCGAATTTCAAAATGACGTTTGCAGTAAGTACACTCAATTTTATGTAAAATACCAAAAAATTATAATGGTAGCTAAATAAAAATTAAAACTGGAATAAGAATGAAGAATGGGGAAGCTGAAGGAGAAGAAGAGACATTATTACTTGGAAGGTGATTCATGTGCCTTAATAACATCAGGTAACTGCGTTTCTGATAATTATGATTTCTGCTTTCTTTGCCTTTTCAAGCCCGTTGCTGATATACCAGATGTTTGTGGTTAAAGCTGATGGTATTCAATAGCTGCAATACAAAGTAAACCAATGTTGGCAAACTTTTCGAAATTTTCCAGAATGAACTATGATGTTATCACTCAATATGTTAGTACACTTGTGAACAATGTCTTTATTAGTGTGCCACATTTCTCAATCTCCCTGTGGTTTTGATAACATGATGAAAAAAGTCATTGGTTTGAATATTGGCAAGAATTACAGCTGCTCTCATTCTCTCTTTCTTGCCTGAAGACATTTCTCTTAGAAGTTCTCTGCGCCGCTGCTTGTCGAGGTGCTGAAGCTCTTCTGTCTTCAGCTCAGTCCTGGAAGCGTTCCCTAACTCAGTCATATCATTTTTGATGACTAGTAGATTTATGGATAGACTTAGAGTCACCATATCAGAAACAACAGGCGGTTCTTTAAAGCTTTCAGAACCTCTCTCAGTAACACATTTAGAACAGAGATTTTTTTTCTGACAGAGTTTATTGTCCTCAACAACACTTCTCCTATCCTTTTTGATGATTTTAAAACAAGGAAGGATACTGTAATAAGACATCTGATATTCCTTAAAGGGTTATTTCGGTTTCATTTGCAATTTCAAAGCATCCCTTGAGCCTAAACTTAGTATATATTTTTTTAATAATTCGAGATCACCTAGTGGTGAAAAGGTTAGATAAAAGGAGCAGTGTTCGCATTCGAACATTAAGTTGAATGTTAATGATATTGTTCTTAGCAAAGATTCGTGTATTTTTCCGATTGATAGATGAAAAGAGATATGATCTTCAGTCAACTTATATCACCACTATCAGTAAGAGAGTAAAGAGTTGTTTCATTGTCTTATAGCACAGCCTTTTTCCCTTAGATATGTACACATGACTGGGTATCCTCTTCGAAAATAAGCCTGTCTGTTCACAACTGAACAGTTGGTTCAAAACACATTTCATAAATTCATTAAGACTTTGACTGCTAACTGCTCTATGTTGAAGCGTTTCGAGTCAGTGGCTTCCGGTTGCAGAATGACCGACCGAATAAACGAGATTTCCTTTTCTCTCGTTGCTAAGCAACGGACAAGATATGAGGTTTCTGCGAGTATTGGACATATTGATAGAAATAATTTCCGAAGATCACATGAGACAATAGTAAAGAGCCAAAGCCTTTGTCGATCGTGCATTTACGTGCATAGCCTACGTCGATGGCTTGCGCTGGAAGCACATTTGCCTCCATATGTCACGCCGATGGATTTGCTGGACGCATATATGTGCCCATAGTACTCACAGGTTTAAGCACCATTACAAACTTTTCTGTTGTTTCTAAATTAGAACTAACAGGGGAGCCGAATTATTTTCTCAAGATCTCAAATACCTGTTGGCTTCTCTTTTGGGCATTAGTAATTTAGTATACGTTTCATTGAATCATTCTGGAACCTAACGTTCTTAGATTTGTTCCAGAAATCACATCACCAATCAGTTGGTTTTGTTAATCCCAACTAAGAGGCCTTCTTTCATCTCTTTTGTTACGAAGCTGAAATTTTACGGTTTTAATACTTCCCTTTTAAAACTCTTCCTGTCTAACTGGGTGCAGGGTAAACTAAAGTAATCAATACTACAATTCTTCTAGTTCGAAGGGGAGGAAACTGACTGATTGAGCTGACTCGAAAAATATCAAAATAACTATTTCTTAGAACTAATTAACTCACACAAAACAAAGCAAAGCAAATTCATCTTAATAAATCTTAACCTGAAAAACACAAGAAAGAATAAGACTTCTTTGGTACTTGGTAGAACTGAATACTATCCCTCAAACAAAACATTTCTAAATTCACTTAAATTGCATATTCAATCATTTTTAAAATTTACTCAAGAGTAACAAGATCAATTTCCTTAAATCAAACCTCATAAGCACCAGAGAAGAAATATTCAAAATAATCAATCAGTTCCACTACGAAAAATCAAGCATTAGTTTTAATTATCTTGGCACCTAAAACAAGCATTCAAACATTCAGTAAGACATGGTTAGCATATATTTGTTGAAAATAAGAGAGGCGCGTTTGGAGTTCCTTGAATGCATAAATATTTTTTCAGAGTCGACGGTTGACCAGCCGCAAATGAGTCATCTTAACACGTGTGAATTCTCGAGACTAAAAATTCGACCCTCCTTGCTAAGAAGCGGAAAAATCTAAGAAAAACTACCCTTTCAAGGTCAAATTTAAAACCGCTCCTTTTTCCCGAATGTACTGATTTATATAAGCATTGCAACATTCACAGAGCGAGAGTGAAGAGTGAAACAAGACGCCCAATTTACGATTATCTTTACTGCTCAGTAACAAAAAGACATGAGAAACAACACTATACCACCCTCAGTTCTACTGCTATCTTAAAAGCTATTTCCACAGATGTTATTCCCTTTAAAAAACGCTCCATTTTCTTCGTTAGAAAATTGGACCGTTGAAGAAAATAATTGTCTAAAGATTTTAAATACAATCTTTACAAATAGATTGTTGCGTTATACGGGTTCGTGGATTTGAGAGCATCCGATGAAAATACGATGCAGAACAATAAAAAGCACAATTTATTTACAGGGATCACTATTTACAGCACAGTTCCAAAATTACCTTTAAAAATAATAAACAATAAATACGCTGAAACAATCAGCAGCACAGCTTCAGGCTGTAACTGTAAAGGTGGCTTCACGGCAACACTAAACTTATAATAAACACCGTGGAACAATCACCAATACACTGTCAAGCTACACTGTAAAGGTAGCTTCACGGCAAAGCACTATCTTGATCGCTTTCCGTTCACAGAACTCTCGCGTAGCTTAGCACTCGCAGTGAGCAGCTATTCTCACAACCTCAACTTAATCACACTCGTAATCACACTGCTTCACAATCTTAATCATCACTGCTCTCAGAAACGCAAGGGTTTATATAGCTTTTCTTTAAGTTCCACACGTTTCGAGAAATATCTCGACAGGAAGTTATTCTAGAAGCTTCCCGATTGGACCATGGGATATCGCCTATTTGGTCGCCAAAGGGTTTATATAGCTTGTCTTTAAGTTCCACACGTTTCGAGAAATATCTCGACAGGAAGTTATTCTAGAAGCTTCCCGATTGGACCATGGGATATCGCCTATTTGGTCGCCAAATGGGCGATAAAGTCGCCAATCTGGCAACCCTACCATACACTATTTTATGGCAGCCCTAGTGCTATGCCGGAAAGCCTACATACAGGCGCAACCGCCGAAGTTATGATATTTTTAGCATTTAACATCATTGATTCATTACTCATGAGTGCCATGATCGTGCAAACCAACTTTTAAATCATATCAACAGTAAATTACTGCAAAGGGTGAAATTGTGTGACAAACATTGAAAACAAAATATCAGTAAGTTAAATGAGTATCAACAAATATAATTGTAAATACCATAACGATAATACAACAAGTTTAATATTACACACCAAAGAGTTGTGTGAAGATAGGAATAACCCGTTCAAGTTTTAATTTAATTTATTGGATCCAGTATTCTTAAATATGAGAAAAACAAACAAGTTTAGGTAAACTAATCTTAACCCGGGTTTGATCGCGCTGGGTGTCTCACACCCAGTGACTCCTTTTTCGCACTTTTTTTTTCCAACCTTTTTTCAAAAATGGACGAGTCTTCGTGTAGCTGCCTCAAAGGTCATAACCTTGGAAGGGGAGAATCGGCAAAAGAATTCTAAAAATAGATCTACTTAAATCGCAGGGCTTGGGTGTCTCACACCCAGAGCGAGCATTTCTGTAACTCTTCTCAGTACAGGCAGAGGTATCTAAACCGTTCTTTCGTTATGGCGCGTTACCGCACTTATGACGAAGAAATGCCGTATTTGAAAACTTTACTGGATACTGTTTCTTCTGATGAAGAAAATATAGAGGAAGATAATGATTTTTCAGGTAATGAAGAGCCAGATGATGAAGAATATTGTAGTGATCATGATTCTTCAACAGAAATTGATTCTGATTCTGAAAACGATGTTTCAGATTCAAGTGCAGATGATTATTTTATCGGAAGAGATAGCATAACGAAGTGGAATAAAAAGAAATTCAAAGCTAATGTTAGAATTTCTGCGAAAAATATAATATCAAAACTCCCAGGAAATACACCCGTTTCAAAGAATGTAACTTCTCCTGTGGATGCTTGGAACCTCCTTATATCTTCTGATATGATAAAGAAGTTAGTGCATTGGACTAACAGTTTTATAGAATCGATTCGAGAGCGTTTTTCACGGGAAAGAGATGCAAAAGAAACTAATGAGGCTGAAATTAAAGCATTTATTGGATTGCTTTATCTCATTGGTTTGCACAAATCATCACATGTGTATATACGAGATCTTTGGGCAACAGACGGCACTGGAATAGAAATATTCCGTACAACCATGTCATCAACACGTTTTTATTTTTTATTAAGATGCATCCGATTTGATGATATACAGACTCGCAAGAGCAGAAAAGAATTAGACAAACTGGCCCCGATACGTGAATTCTTCGAAAATTTTGTAGAAAACTGCCAAAAATCGTACAACGTTGGAGAGTATGTAACCATAGATGAGAAATTAGAATCTTTTAGAGGGCGATGTCCATTTCGCCAATACATGCCAAAGAAACCATCGAAGTATGGAATAAAAGTTTTTGCGCTCGTCGATTCGAGAGTTTTCTATACTTGGAAAATGGAAATATATGCCGGTAAACAGCCGAAAGGTCCATTTCAAGTAGATAATTCTCCCAGTAGTGTCGTAAAAAGATTGATGGAACCTCTGTATAATTCAGGACGAAATCTAACAGTGGATAACTGGTACACTTCTTATCCGCTTTCACAGGAACTTTTGAAAAAAAAATATAACAATTGTTGGGACATTGAGAAAAAATAAGAAAGAAATTCCTCCAATATTCTTGAATACAAGAAAAAGGGACGTTTACTCTTCCATGTTTGGATTTCCGAAAAAAACGACTATTGTTTCGTATGTACCAAAGAAGAATAGAAATGTTCTTCTGCTCTCAACAATGCATAACGATAATGCAATAGACATCACTACTGGAGAATCAAAGAAACCCGAAATAATAACTTTCTATAATATAACGAAAGGAGCTGTGGATGTCGTCGACGAAATGGCTGCAACGTATTCAACAGCTAAAAAAACAAATCGATGGCCTATGACGATATTTTATGCAATGTTGAATGTAGCTGCTATAAATGCACGCGTTATTTTGCTATCCACTAAGGAACCACCGACTCAGAATCGAACACGACGTTCTTTTCTGAAAAGTTTGGGATTTGGACTAATTGCAGACTACAAAAAGATCAGAAGCCAGCAAACAATGCTCCCGCAAAGTTTGAAAGTAAAACTGGTAAAGAATGAGGACTCTCAACCATCTGCTAAGAAGGCAAAAGTAATAATTAAAAGATGTGCTGAATGTGGATCTAAAAAGGACAGAAAAACAAAATATATTTGTGAAAAATGTCAAAAACATGTATGTATGGAACATATGGCATGTATTTGCAGGAAATGCACAGAATAATTGTAAGTAATATTTTAAATATATATGTTTAAAACTGTTTTGACTTTTATCTTTTTCTCCTGTTTTTATGTTTTGTGTAAATTTTATAGTAGATAATAAGAAGAAACCACCCTGGGTATGACACACCCAGCGCGTGTAATGCCGTTCGTTTTTCTCGCGCGTGTAATGCCGGGTTAACATTTATTTGGTGTTTAGCAATAAATTTCTACAATATATTTTTAGATAGATAATGGGGTGTTGGTTACAGATGTTGTTTACGAGTGTGAGAAAACAGGTAGAAAACATGCCTTATATAAAAAGGTGGGGCCCCTCAAGAATCAAATTCTTGAGACGAAATACCTCCCATTACGATGATGATAGTAAAAAGGAGACTAGTGACATCCTAATTGTTTTCACGGATATCTATCAGGAGAAAAGAAAATATATTAGTGGGCTTCCCGTCTTTTTCAATATAGAGTTGCACCTTCATACGTTGCCTACTCCTCGATGCGTTCCGACTCTTCGCCAACGTTTTCAGCCATCTTCTCCAGTTTTTGCCTTCGACAGAGCTCACTTAAATTATTTTTTGGTCACAGCCACTGCTTCTCGTCTGGCGAAGAAACTTCCGAAATAGCCCCTTCGAAGACCGCTGCAGGCTCTTTTTCTTCTTCTCTCCAGCCTCTGGCTTGCCGACGCTTGAAGTCCCAAAAGCCATCAGCAACAAGGCAACCCTATGAGAAGAAACCAAGGCAGTAGGTGTGAGTTATTGGGTGGTATGCCGGATGTTGGCGGATATCCATTTTTCTGTAAGAATTACAATCAGCGCAAAAGGTCACTCACCTTATCTACGAATGAAATAACACATTCCTACAGCTAGCCGCGCACAGGGTGTCCATTTAGCATGGGTGGAAGCCCTACGGACTCCCAATCACCCAGTGCCAAAACCACGGCGTAGCGTAGCTGCATACACAAAAAACTTTAGAAGCAGGGTGCAGATTTGAACTTGGTTAAGGAAATTTCCAGACCACTATCTGGCGGAGATAAACGTTCTGGGAACTAACCTCCAGGGAAATTTCGAGAACAAGGTAATAAATCGTTATTCCCAGCACAACGTAAAAATTTGTGAAAGGGAATTAAAAATACTTGGTTTAATTACTAAATTAAATTAAACACCGAAGAAAGTTTCTACAGTTGAAATATAATAATTACACAGCGAAATTCATGTTTCTCCAGAATATTTCCACAACACTATAAACGACTTTACCACCAGAGTCAGACAATATGGATTCAAACTTTGTCAGAAAGAGGGGTACGTTAACAAAATTTATTAACTTTATACATTAACTTGTGTAAAACAAAGAACTTTAAAATTCAAAGTGAAAATGACCTTAAGAGCCAACCTAACCAGAAAGTAAACATAAAAAGAAACAAGTTAATATTAAGCGTTAAACAAACATTATAAAAACCAAATTAAGATTAAACGTTAAAATTAAATGGTTAACCAAATAACCTTAAGGATAAAAGAAAAACTAACATAAGCAACTTAAATTCAGAATTAACTGAAACTGCCAAAATTAAATTGACAACAATTATTGTACTTTTCAACAAAGCAAAATTTAAGTTTAACTAATAAAATCAAATTAATAACTTCTATGACTGATAATAGAATTGTGATAATCATTACAATTAAGATAAGTATATTTCAATTACTGATACAGAATTAAGATAAGTATGTATTACATAATACGCTCTTCAGAATTTCAAATTAAAAAAATCAAATACAAATAAAAATAAAGTACTTAAATAATTGATTACTTAAACGACATAAAACTCGCGACACAACACTTTCACACTTTAATCTTCCGTAGGACGATGTAATTATCTCATATAAGGTACTGGACGTTCAGATTCCAGGGCATTTGCTTAAAAATTTTCATTTGGATTATGAATTGTTCACGTTCAGTTGTGCTGGGATTCCAAGAGCAATACAAGTAAAATAGACCATATACTACCATTTTACAAATAATTTGTGAAATTTTAAAGTTACAAGCCCTTGTTCTCTAATTTTAGTGAATACATGGATTAAGGTTAAAATATGGTGTCTAGAAAGACATGTTTGTCTTTCTGCTAATGTTTACTTTTTACACATAAATGTAAAAATAACGCTTTTAAATAAAGAAAACTCTGAATATCCAAAGACACAAAATTAAAACTGCAGTCACAGTTTTCAATTGATTCATATGCAATCTTTTTTGAACTAATCAACTGTATATAAATATTGTAACGCGTAATATAATAAAAATATAAACAATACATGTAAGCATGAAACTGTTACAGAATAGTGCAACTGCCGAATGTCTCACAGGTTTACAGTTAAACAAAAAAACGTTTCAAGTATTATGAGTTTCCAGAACAAATATATATTCATAAATAATAATTTTTTATCAATGATTAGTGTAAAGCAATATTATCTTTATGTATACATTTAACAAATCATATACTAAAGTGAGAAATTATTCGTTTAAACAAAATATCATTTTATGATTCATCTCTTAGGATAACACTGCTTTTGCTTTATGTGATCCAGTTGGCTTTGGTTTACGTTGCTTCGTGCAACTTCGAAGTTGTTCGATGCATTCAACAAGATCCGTTGCAACAGTCGATCTGTCGAAAATATCACCTGGGAGTTTGATGTTAGTTCCATCATGACTTCAGCAAGAGTGCAACCGATGGTTTCTTTTAGAGCTGTTCTCAATCCAAGTAGCGCAGTTGGCAAAACTTCCGTCCATTTTAGGGTGTCGTGACACATTAATGTATGTTTTAAAGAACGGTGAAATTCCTCATTTAATCTATTGCTTTGAGTATGATAAGCAGTTATGTTAATGTGATAAGTAGTTATATTCGTTGTACGCTTAGGAGTTTAGTTAGAACCTTAAACAAACAAGACTCGAATTGACGTCATTGATCCGTTGTAATAGTAGCTGGCACACCAAACCGGGCGTTGTAAGTAGAACCAGTTGGCCAGTTGTAACCAGTTGGCGTACAAGGCCTCCGCTACCGTTGTAGCTTGAATAGTGATAATGGGGATAGCTTCTGTCCATTTAGTAAGCCGATGGATAGCAGTTAGGCAATATGTGAATGGTTGAAAGGTGGAACTGAGCCAATGAGATGTATATGAATATGTTGAAATCGCGTAAAGTTTCACTAAATGGGTATGAAGGGGCTGAAGTGTGTTTGCGTATTTTAGATTTCGAGCACGAATAGCACTATCTTTCGCAGTTTGTGGTATCTTTCTTGATATTTGGCTACACATATCGACTACAAACACATTTTGACGTCGTCCAAATAGCTAAATGAGCTAAGTTATGTACGCAATTAAAAACACAATTTTCGAAATGCTTTGGGAATGTAAGGTCTTTCTATACCAGCAGATATATCACACTATAATTCTAATTCTGAATTTGGGAGCTTTTTTCATTTGTAAAAAATTTTTAGTGTTAAGTATTCCTTTTAACTCTTCATCTCTTGTTTGTGCTTGAGCAATTTCTTTATAATCAATAGGATCATTAATTTTAATTTCGTGAATGCGAGATAATGTGTCTGCGATAATATTATCAGCTCCTTTAATGTACTAGATATTAGTTGTGAATTGAGAAATAAAACCTAGTTGAGGAGTTTCACGTGGAGTGAATTTTTCTAGTTTTCGTTTAGAAAGAAAATACTAATGGTTTGTGGTTCTAATACTAATGGCATCTCTTAAGATGTGTTTTCCGATAGCATCTCTTAGATTTCCAATGGCATTTGATAGGTTCATGTACACGATAGTAAACATGTACAAACTATAACTAAATATATCGTATACGTGGATTAAAAATTTGACTGTAAAATGTTTGCACCAGTGTAAAAGAATCTGTGAATTCAGAGCTCATACATTCTGTAAGGATAGAATGTAACAGCTTAAAAGCGAATTTATTACCCATTAAAATTAACTATTATAATCTGACTTGAATAAAAAAAGTAATGTCTTATAATTTTTTGTTATACTTTAATAGCTTTTAATTACCCAGTAAGAAAAAGGTATTAGATTATTAATAACTAATATTACTATACTTTATTTGAATGATTCCAGTAAGCATCATTTTCAATATTGAGGAAATATTATGAGCTAAATTCTGAAATTAAATTTATACAACATGTATTAATGAAATCATCATTCTTCTTGTAGACAAACACACGCTAATTTATTAGGTCAGTGATCTTAATTATGAGTTACAATCAAAGGAATGGAGATCGCGATAAATCAAACTAAGCTATCTTAAGTTGTTATAAGATGTCCACTGGTCACGCAATACTTTTCCTTAACCAAGGGCCAACCCAAGGTTAGCCAACCATTACTCCGGATATTTAATTAAGGAGAGTAACACAGTAAAACAGAGATAAGGAAAATTTTCAGGAAATACGAAAGTAAAGCATGTTTCTTAATGAACGTTTTTCAAGATTTCGCTACTGTTTTCCGCTTAGAATTATTTTCTAAGGCGTTGCCTAATCTCAGATGGACATGAAAAATTAGACTGCCAATTTAAGTAAGTCTTCCTTACTTACCCATTGAGGTGGGGGAGACATATAAATATTGGGTTCAATTAGTTGTAAGAAACTAAAGATATTTCCCTTATAAATTTGATCGCAACTTGAAGCTTAACGGAATTCAAGAAGAGTGAATGTGACCACAGTTTATACCTAACATATTCTCTAATTTATCATACTTTACTTTCTTACTTCTGCTTAAATAAATGAATTATCTACACTTACAAAATAAAAATTCTGAAAGATGGTTTTGGTGAGGGTAGGAAAATCGTAAATAGAGATACTTATTTTAGAGATGTAAAGATGAAAAATAATAAAGAGATGGTCATCGAAAAATGCGTACTAGATGATGTATTGTTAAAAGTTTAATTTAATATATAACTGTAAATATATTTAATACGGAATACGAAATTTTTTAGCAATTTACAAAACATGCAGCAATTAAATGTAGTCTACCATTAAAATTTATGAGATTTTGATAAAGGAAAGTTATATTTCAAATGCTAATATTCAGTTAGTGAGAAACGTCTGTGGTTGCTGGTTAGTGAACGACATACTATCTGTCCATGTAGATTCACACATTATTTATCAATTTATTTCAAGTTCTTTATTGGTTTATTAAGAAATCGGAAACCTGGATAGTCAGTTCAAATTACTAATATTTCCTTTCTGAATATTTAATTTTGAAGTCACCAAAAAACTTTGAGAGAAGGGTTGTTATCATACTTTAATGAAACACTAAAGCCAATAGTTTCTCTGAACAACTTGCTATAAAAATTTGGGAAGTACATCCTGTAGCTTAAGAATTAGCATTGCTTCGCGAGCGACTATGTGGTTATTTATTCTTACGGCACATTAACCAAAAAAATCATTGACTCTGAAGAAATTCCTTTCAACCGGATTTGGTGGTTTATACAAAAGTAACCCAAAACATTCTTGTCTTAAAGTCTCATTTGAAGAAGCTCTCGTGGAGAAAATGAAGTGATTCATGCCCCAAAAAGCGAACTTGTTTAGTGTAGCCTATTGACCTGGATTAATACAAGCATTTTACACACATAGCAGTCACAATTCTCTCAGTGCTGAAGAGAAATTGAGGTATCAAAAAAGCTCTTTCAGTGTTGTTTAAGGTGGTCCTATCAGCAGCCGCGTTACGTTGTTGAACATGTCAGGCATTTGGAGAGGATGTCGTGATTAAATGCATCTCCAGGCTTTGATTACAGAAGCTCAATTTGCAAGATTTGAGGTATTTTAATGGACACCCCAGCGGACAGCCGTAAGTATTGAATGACGAAGCCCTGTAGACAGACGTAGG
>KK122389.1:733489-780084 GCA_000611955.2 Stegodyphus mimosarum
ATATATCAATTAAAGGCCTGGTGAACTTGCCACATGCTTCCGAGTTTCCGAGGGAACTTTCAGACTTCAAAGAATACAGAGAACGTGTAGAAGTAGAGAAGTGGGTATCCTACATATCGTCTGGAGTCAACAAAGAACAGACTGACTACCTGTTTGCCATTGCTGTCTCTGCCCCGATATTGATGAATGGCGAATCCTGTGTGACACTAGCACGGTGTAAACCATTGGTTGTCACCACCAGACCCTATGCCTCACACCTCAAGACCACCTCTGTACTCACGGAAGATAATATTCTGTACAGACCAGTCACCATGTGGTGCATTTTGAGCTACTGCTGACATCACTGAGTACCTGTGTTCACCGCAGTTACAACGGGTGCTATATATATTGCAGCAGAAGAAGCTAACATTAATTAATCGAATGGGTATTCGAATGGAATTCATTACTGAATAGTGTTAGAAAGTACATATTATAATATATATTAAATATGCTGTTGTTGTTCATCAATTATACAAACTTCACTATCCGCTGAGCTCTGTGTTCCAAAACACTTGCACTTAGTGCTACATTTTGTTGGGCTGTCAGCTGAGCCACAGTCCGGCGCCGATTTTGCTGTACCAAGCGGAATAGTCTCCTACATCTTTTTTATTTGAAGATGAGGGGACATCCGACGCCTTGGCTTCTATGGCTGGTTTCATCGTTATTTATCCACTTCGCATAAATAATAACAACGGCAGATACCAGTCGTGTAGTTTCGGAGATACTCATTCCAAATCTTAGGGGCCATTATAATCTGCCCGATATGAAATTCTTTTAAATCAACAGCCTTACTCATCGTAAGTTACCAAACGTAAGTGCAAGAATGATTTCTCTGTACTTTGATACAAGGGTGTAATACAGAGCTTCTATCACTGTCGCGGTACTTCCCTATAACCTGGAACTGTCCCAAAGTCGGCCTTGTGATGAAAATAATCTGAGTGAATCCCTAGATGGGAAAAAAAGTAAACTCTTTTGCAGCTGTCTTAATGTATTTTGATTCGTTAAGCTGCTGATGTACCTCTCAGCGTAGGTCCAGAATGACAGCTTGCAGGTGAGGAAAGGGGGTGACCAAAGTCACATGAGCAAGGTGAGACTTCTTATTGGCTGAGTAGATTCCAGATTAAAAGATGAACTTTAGAAAATTTAAGAAGTGGAAAGTAGCATACATTAGTGAAAAAGTCTGTATGATCATGTCTTGATAGTAAATATAAATAAAATAAATGTTCTAAATGCGATAGATATTTACAACGTCCTCAGGATTAGATTTCAAAGTCACGTGGTGTAGGTACCCTTCCTAATTGGGTGGTTAGTTTTGTACTGCGAGAAAAATCACAGTATTTTAGTAAATGATGAGCATGTAATAAAGCATAATTCATAACGCAAATACAGAACACATGAAGAGACGAAAATAATGAATATATGCATATATATTCAGCCATCTTCTCCAGTTTTTGCCTTCACAGAGCTCTCTTGAATTATTTTACGGTCATAACCAGTGCTTCTCGTGTGGCGAAGAAATTGCCGAAATCCCCCGTCGAAGACCGCTGGAGGCTCTTTTTCTTCTCGCCAACCTCTGGCTTGGCGACGCATGCAATATACACATGTGAAAGACAGTGAGCTAATCACCCTACAGAGTCGAAGCTAGAGAGTCGCTACTTGACATGAGCAGTCCATCAGATGTAGTCTTAAAAATAGTTTGGGGTGGTCACCCTCCGTATTCGAAGCTCTGAGAATTGCTGCTTGATATGAGCAGTCCATCAGATGTAGTCTTAAGAACAATTTAAGATTTTTAATAAGTGGGGAAATCTTGAATTTCGTTTAGGAGAAAAGCAGCAAACAGACGCAAGTACCTGTCCTCATAAAGGATATCAAAATGGAGCAGTCTGACGTGATTCATTATTCCACAGGTGAAAGCACATTAGAAGAATTTTCTATTTATAGTCTTGAGAAATTTATCCATAGTGTCTATTTAAAGATCCTTGTGAAGTAAATTAATCCGCACGAAGTAGTAGGCACTTGTAATAATTTATAAGAAACGGTTTTGCACTACTTGTAATTTATGAATATCCTTATCACTTGCTGCAGCCCAGGCAGGAGGGGAATAACTCATGATGGGCCATATGATAGAAATGTAGATAAGTTGTTTTATACTCAAGTTCCCAGTTATAGGTGGGAGGAATCTCATCACTTTAGTGGCTTTATTCTTAATATGTTCGATATGGTGTTTTCAGGTGAGGCTCTCGTTTAAGATAATTCCAAGATATTTAGTATTGTTTATCACAGGTACTGGTTCGATAAAGAGAAATAAGTGCTTCTTAGCTTGATATCTTACCTTCTCTAGTAGCAGTTAAATACCACTCCTACTTAATCACGTATTCTCCACGTCATCCAAACGAGTTCACTGAAAAATATGGGGGTGGTCATAATGTTTTTACTCTTCAGCGTATGTCTATAGATATAAAAGATAAATACATTGAACACAAGGACTGGTATACGTGACTCATGAAAAAACATGCATCATCATTTCCTTACATAACAGAAATATGTTACAGATTTTGGTTTAGTTAATAATTCATAGCACTAACAAGCCTGCCCCTTTTCTCAGTTCATGAATATTGATCATTACCCAATTCACCATTCAGTAGATATGTACCTTACTATTGCAATTAAAGACAGATTCCAGCACAGGTGACAGGTAAAGGGCGGGTACGGACACCCGGGCGGCTTATATAGAGTAATCGGGTATTGCCCGAATCCCGCAACTGTTAAGTGCAGCACCCCCGGCGCCCCACAAGGAACGTATGGGAAGATGCTACATGTGCTGGTGAAGACCTTAGACTATACATTTTACACGTTGCTACACAGATACTAAATAACTAAAATATAAATACTAAATAAATGTAATTTCACAGATAATTATGAATGCTGAAACAGATATTAAAAACTAATGCAGACATCATACATATAATGCTAAATACACTATTACATACTACACAGATGTTAAAAACGAATGGCGTAAATCATGCATCTCAAGTTAATGCAAAATAGTTCTAAAGACGGGGTTTAATAACTGGGATCCAAATTCAACTCAGCAGATGACTGGCCCGTAATCAGTATAAAAAATAAAAAAGGTCACTTAAGGTAAAAGTTCAGAACAGTATCACTGTTATAGGCGATGCAGTGTACTTAGACAGATTTTGTATTTAAAATTAAATCCTAGCAGATTCTGGTGGTTGTATATAAATTTAATGCTTAATGCAGTTGACAATGATGATCCTATAGACGGAATTTTATTCAAGTCAACAAGTCATGGATACAAACTGGTGCAGTAACTTTAGTTAATTAGACTAAACTGATGGGCCGTTACGTTTGGCATTGGTTACTGGTGACGCATAAGCTTGGAATTCCTTGAGTCATCCATGGGACACGACTTAGAGGCAAAACATTAGTACGTACGTATTTAAATCGAACCACATCGATGATTGTTAGTGTCATTGGTCTTGAGAACAGTCCATCGGTGGCAAAAAGTTTCAGGATTATTGGCGGTCAACTAGTGAGTCATCAGTGAGGGGGCGAGTGAAATAAATTAAACCATATTTTAAAATATAAAGCAGTTGGTATTAAGGTCGTAGAGCCATTAGTTTTTTGATGGTAGAGATATGAAAAATTATAAATGCCTTGGCCGGGACTCGAACCTGGGCCCCTCGAATACGCTCCAAGTGTGCTGCCGTTACATGACGAAGAAATGCTGGAAGGAGGGAGAGTATACTTCATAAGGTTATAAAATATAAGTATAAAAGTAAAAATGCATTTAATAAATAAATTTAACTCACCTTACATATAAAAAGATAGATAAATCGAAATATTAATGTGAGAGAATTTTTCTATTAATAATAATTGTAAATTTTCTCAAGAACAAAATCCTGATATCCTCACTGTTTTATACTGAGATACATAGCATGTGATTTCAGTAACATATTTTTTTAATTAACATATTGTTAATAAATTTTTAGTTGTATATACATATATATATATATTTATACATGTAAAAAAGGAAGAGTATCCGTGTGTTTGTTTCATAGAAATCTACACTTTTATTCTGATCTTGACGAAATTCGGTGCATTTGATTTTCAAAATGGGAGGAAGGTAAGTTGCCTACGTAAAATTTTTAGCTTTTTCATCAATTTACTTCAACTCCATTCTAAGAGGATTACAAGAAAAGTGCGTTAAAAGTAAACGTCTTGTATATATAAAAAAGAAATGTTTTCACGCATACGCACAATATTCAAATTTCTCCAAAGGTTTCTCACAACATTTCCTTTCTCTGTGAACGGTTTAAAGTTTTCACCTGTAAGTTACTATTGAATCTCGTTTTATAATATATTTTTTTACGTATTCATTGTAACTCTTTTCAGAATTTTTATATCTATATTCTATATTTATATTCCTATATTTTTAGATACTTAAGATATTTATGAGGGTCATTAAGAACATCTTAGAAATAAAATAAAGGCACGATATAGAGACACATAAACTATTCTTAAAGCTGCTGTTAGTAACAGTACTAGAAATTGCAATAGCAACAACATTATCCTTTTTCTGGGGAGTGTATATATCTTGAATGTTCACTACTTCAAATGTGTCTCAAATTTCAGAAAACTTTGAAGTTTAAAATTTACTTCTCATCAAGACCATCTACATCATACAAGACCCTGCCGGTTTGTTTTTCTGATTCTTCTTGTTAAAAATAGGTGAATAAATGACGCTAATACTTAGTAACTGTCCACATAGCCCACTGGAAAAGGATAAATGTAGCTTGCTCTCATATTTTTGTAGTAATATTAAGTTTTATTTTTAAAAAAATAATTTTTCAGGCAGTACACATTAAAAAATAATGTTTTCACTAAGCAGAATTTGCAATGACCGTGTAATCAATTCCATGGAAAATATTCAGAACGATGTTTTATTCCAAGCAAGGCCTTTGTTGATGTCAATAAACCATAGTACTTAAAACTTGATATTACTACTTCAGAATTACGGTCAATACTGATACTCAGCTGCATTTTGAGCTAGGTTTTAATCTAAGCCTATCATATGTCAGACACACTCTGCTCAAAAATTCTCTTCAGTCTGATTTCACGAGAAACTTTTTCTTCTTTTTCCAGCAGCATTATTTGGAAAGAGATTCGATGCGAAAAAAAGAAAATTCTTAACTTCTGTCAGATGTTTTGAGGAAAAGCTGTCTCGTGAAGAAGTAAAATAAATATATATAAAGAAAGAGAAAAAAAAGTAGTTCGTGAGGTATGACTTTGATAAGATATATCACAAAATATTTTGAAAGCAGAAATATTTCATTCGGCGAGTTTATAAAATATATTCTGTTACTTTTTTTTTCTTTGAACACAGAGTGTAAGCGAACTTTTCTTATTTCTTGTGAGATACATCACGGATTTAGAAATTTTGTATACCGCGGCATAAATGGAAATGGGAATCTGTTCTCATTTTCGGATAAAACAGAAATTCAAATCATCTCGCAGAGAGTATCCATTCTTCCACAGTAATGGGATAAATATCCACATAGTATTTGATATTGCAACAAAAAATTCTTTCTCTTTGCTTTAATATTGATTAACTTGTTAAGCGCATTCAAAATGCAAGTATGCTGATAAAATGACAAGTTTTCTTTCTCATTACTTAATAGTTAATGCTGCATGAATTTTTATTAATGCGTAGTATGTTTCGCCTTCACAGGATCTTAAATATATCAGAGCTGGTTCCAAACAAAAGTTCAGAAATCATTCATATAAGAAACTTTTATTCGAATTCTTAGATTTTTATACCAGGCACAGCAAAAATATAATTTTAACAGCTAAGCAATTAACAAAATATTTTTAAACAAAATGCTCAATTGCTAAATCCTTTTTACGCATAAAAATTGTCACAGTTATATTTTTTATGTGAAAGACATTGTTGTTGCTAATGCTCACTTGTATGA
Source organism: Stegodyphus mimosarum (assembly GCA_000611955.2). Classification (NCBI taxonomy): domain Eukaryota; kingdom Metazoa; phylum Arthropoda; class Arachnida; order Araneae; family Eresidae; genus Stegodyphus; species Stegodyphus mimosarum. The sequence continues at coordinate 739,525 of KK122389.1, forward strand.
CCTAAATATATATATATATATATAGGTCATACTTGTATGTACATATATAGGTCACACTTGTATAACTTATATATATATGTTGCTAATGCTCACTTGTCTGGCCTATAGTCAGCTCAAGCCCACGAAATTCCTGGTGGCAAGGAGCGAAAGTTTACGTCTGACGTTGGCAACAGCCTTGAAGCTGAGCACCTTATAGGTGACAAGATATATATATATATATATATGATACGAAATTCCTAGTGGCAAGGAAAAGTAAGATCAGGTTTACGCCTGCTGTTGGCAACAGCCTTGAGCACTTACAGGTGACAGTGCGATTCAGCTCAGTTCCGCTCCCCCCTCCAATTTTGATGGAGATCACCCCGGGGGGGACGAGTCTGAGGGTCTCTAGCCCGTCTTCCCCTACTGCCAACCTTTCTAGAGGACATTCGGCTCGTCGCATATATAGAGTGCCCCCATGCCGCTGCGACGCTGTAAATTTACAAACATCCATACCGTCTCCGGAATTCGAACCCCGCACGGTAGCCAGGTACGCTAACCGGTTGGGCGGCGAAAGATATGTATTAGCGTTAATAATCCAGTAATTTTCCTAATTAAAAATAATATACTACCTGTGTCGCAATGTATATACTATGTCTACTCTCTGTTGCTTTAAATCCTCGTTTGTCTTCACCAGTAGTAGAGCTTTAAAGACTGATCGAATGCATGCAAACAATCTGGCTTCTTGATTTGTTTTCGTGGTTTTCTTCATGTCTAATTTAGATATGAGCCATTTACCTTAGAAGGTCATCCACGGAGGTATTTCGCTCCTTAGGCAGTCAGCCTTCGTGTGCTCAGACGTATTGAAATAAGAAACTTTAATTCTCTTTGCATAAACATTTATCTTTCGCCGAATTTAAAAGAAAAGTTTCTATTTGTTTTAAACTCACTGAAATTAATTGTTTTCTATATTAGAATGCTCTAGTGAAAATCTGCGTTTCTTGATTTTTTAATGTTAATCATAAAATAAAGTTATCAGATATACTCATTTCATTGAAACGAAGTAGCATGCATAAAATATGTATTATCTGAAAAACACGTTAGTACATGATAGAGGTAATAATTGCTTGCATTTTGTTTTATTCACAATACTTACTTTCAATCTGATAAAATCTTGCAAACCGGTTTCATTTTAGTAAATGATAACTATCCAAAGAACTGACATCTTAAGCTTAGAGTAAAACGTAATCTGCTTTTGAAACTAACGCATTTCGTCTAAAATGTTCTCAAGTGGATTTTTAAAATGTAAGTAAATTTGCAGAATTGCTTATTTATTTACTGCTTTACATTTTTTTGTTTTCTCCTTTACTGTCACTCGCTCTTTTATAGGCTTCCACCAGTATGTAGATTAGTTAATGTATACTAAGATCTTGAGTTTAAAAGATATCTTCAAGCAACGTTTGCTGACCATTTTGATAATCATTTTAATAAGTGTTTCACCCAGCTTGTGAATTTAAGATCACTTTGCAATTTGCTAGCCATGTTCGTTTTATTTTACCCCTTGAAAGGCTGTAATCTGGAGAAATTTCAAGAAACCGAACGAAAAGTTTCGGATATTTATAGATAGAATGCGGGTTTCGATGAAGCTAGTCGCCAGTTTTGATGATAGAAGTTCAGTAGTAAATTTTCTAGAACGGCTGGGATGTATACAGTCGTACAGTACTCATTTCGCAAGAAAATAGAAAATTGCAATATCTTAGTCTGTTTTAGCCACGAATTTCAAAGGCATTGGAAATGATTGTTATATGAACCACGCAGATGTACAAGGTTGATTGTCTTAAAGCTACTTTAATTAAAGCATTTTTCTCAGTGAAGAATAGACGTCAGTTGGAGTCAGAATTATTCAGAAGGTAAGAAGTGGTAGAGGTACAACTGATGCTGTTTGTGTTGCGAAAAGCTGAAACGTTAAAGTCACTATATGGAATGAGGCCGGCTAGCGAAGTCATTCAGACGATTGTGTGGAAGCTGCTATGTAGATATTCGATTTTTACCTCAGGGATGAGATGTTGAATTGAGGATGTTATGTTAAGTCATTTTATTATGGCAAAGTACAGGGTGATCTTTTTTAAAGTGACAATGTTTGGAGCGCCCTGTAGTGCGATCTAATAGCCGAAATGGCACCAAACTTGGTATTTAGACTAATCAAGACATGGGAAAAAGAATTCCGTGAAAAGAATTTATTCCAAAAATCGCCGTACATTAGCTTTCCCGGTGAGGAATTAGACCACATTCAATGTGAGCACCGTTCTCAGAAATAACACAGTACATTCTGCGCACAATGTTCTCCACATCCGTATGTAACATATCACGAGGAATATTCCGCACTGTCTTTATTATGTTTCTTTTAGAACAGACAAATTTGATACTCCACTAACATAAACTTGAGATTTCAAATAACCCCAGAGCCAAAAATCTCATGCCTTGAGATCAAGGGAATGAGGAGGCCATGCAACTGGAAAACTGCGACTTATGACTCTATCATCAGTGAAGTTTTGGCGCAACAGCTGCTTTACCTTATTACTAATATGTGGCGGAGCACCATCCTGCATAAAAATTGCGTGTTGGAGACGGTTTCTTTGCAGAAGTTGTGGAATAGAAAACGTTTGCAGCATTTCGTGCTACCTTTCTACATTTATGGTGTGCGTTTGGGATCCCGTCGGAGTGATGGTCCCAAAAACGAATGGCTCAATTACGAATTCAGCTGTGAAACCACACCAAACAGTGACTTTTAGGGAATTTAATTGGATTTCGTGCACGGTGTGGGGCTGCTCAGAAGCCCAAATTCGGCTATTTTGTGTGTTTACGCACCCATTGAGATAAAAATGGCACTCATCTGCCCAGAGGATGTGCCATGGGAAAACATCATCAATTTCTACGTTGGCAAGAAACGATAGAGCGAATGTCACTCGCCTCTCATAATCACTTGGTTTCAGTTCTTGCAAGCGGCTGATTTTGTAGGGGTAAAATCCAATAACGCGCAGCAAAACTCTCCATATCGTGGAATAATTCATGTCCAATTGTCGAGGTACACCCCGGGCGCTGTACATCCGGGGTACGTGTATAAGGAAAAAGTTGCCTTGGTAGAGGACCTTCTGAGCAAAACTGGCTTCTCTTCACATTACGTTTGAGAAAAAACATGAAAACGAGCTATTTAGATCTTCCTTCACTTGAATTCAAGCCTAGATATAGTACCAATATTTACTTCTCTTAAGGCTTTTGTTTGCTTGGCTCGCTGTCACCTGCATCAATTTTGCGCCTCACCGCATTGCTTCGAATTACTACTAAAGTGTCACTAAATTCTCCTAGTAGACCCAACAGCTTCTCTTCTTCAGCGTTTGTCAGATCAGTATTCGAATTTTTTTAATGTTTCCCGAGTTAATCTTTTTTTGCATATTTGTCCCTTGGGCCCTTCCCGAACCTCACCATTCAGGTAGCAAATAGAGCCGTTTGCTATCGTCGTTAAACAGCATAAGCTCTTCCCTTTTGGTATCCCTGGGTCCCTGCGTTAGTTGGGAGCAATTTGTTACCCATACTTTACTTCAGTCATTCTCAATGGTGTGAACTGAGACTGGTATGGATAGTTCTCTTTCGGAATTTAGAAATCTGCTCGAAAAAATCATAGCTCCATCTGTATTCGGTACTTGTGGATTTAAGTCCCATATTTGCCTTGTTGAGTTATCTTCAATTAAGTAATATGTTGTGGCAAACAAGAAGCACTCTAATTTACCTGTTTTAATAAATCTTCATATTCTGTAAGAACTTCAGCGTGTTGAATTTCTTCATTTCCACAATCGATGACTGTAACTAAAACGGTCCTTTAATCCCATTCAAGTCAAAACTTAATACACAACGTCAAAGTGCGGTTACTGGTTCTCTACAGGCAGTTGTTAATATAGGTTCATTCTCAGAATTCGTAGGAACAGACAGACGCCGGCGTCATTTTACGGATATGGCGAAATAATCAGTACCCGAATCAACAAAGACTTATTCAAACTGTCCGTTAACGATGATAAAGGTGGTATTCTTTGTCAATTGTGGCGTACATCTGAGGGTTTCCTTCAATCGCGGCCTTACCTCCTGCGCAGGTCGGTTGAATTACGAGGCTCATCCAGAAAGTAAGTTTACCGATGTTTTTTCCTTTAAAGTAAACTTAATTAGCCGCGTCAATTGCGCATGCGTAATAGATCTATAACGTATCAATAATAGGCCAGCCGGACAGCACCCTCCTCATTCCAGTAGCGTGGTAGCAGTGGTCCGAAATAGAAGTTCTTATTCTTTCTCCTGCCGCCTGCGAGGTTCTGTCGGTGATAAAGTTCTTGAACGCACAAAGCATTGTGACAATTGAAATTCATCGTCAGCTCTATAAGGTCTATGGCCGAACATCATGAATAAGTTTGTGTAGGCAGTTTTCGGAAGGTCGTCAAAGTGTCCATGATGAAGAGCGCTGTGGGCGACCGTCCCTCATCAAATATGATATTGTTGAGTTTGTGCGGCAGCGCGTGATGAAGAACCATCGCTTCAAGATTTCTCGCGATCCTTGTTGAATGAGACTGTTACTAAGCGCATGCTGATCAAAAAATTGTGTGCCAGGTCCGTGCCGAAAAACCTGACAACCGAACACAAAATTGAATGTTTAGGAGCAGCACTGACATTTCTGCAACGGTATTACGATGAGGGCTACGAGTTCCTGGACAGGATCGTCAGGGGCGATGAGACTTCGATTTCGCACTTAATTCCGGAAACCAAGCAGCAGTCAATGCATTAGCGGCATAGTGGATCTCCGGTCAGTACGAAATTCAAACAGACGCTGTGGAAAGTGATGTGCACGGTGTTTTGGGACAGGAAGGACATTCTGCATTGAGTTCCTTAAACGTTGTGAAACAGTGAACGCTGACCGTTACTGTTAAACAATGCGGAGACATGTGACGTGCCATTCAAAACAAGAGGCGTGGAATGCTTAAGGCAGGTGTTGTGCTCCTCCATGACAATCCTGTTCCACATACGGCTCGATGCACAGCAGCTGTTTTGACGGAATTTGGCTAGGGGATGTTTGATCATCTACGCTACAGCCCTGATCTTGTTCCCAGAGGTTTTTTATATTTTCTTGCATCTCAAGATAATCATGACCTCCGGTGAGCGGTTTGGCAACGACGAAGCGCTGAAGACGCCTGTCACACGCTGGTTCCATTCACAGGCGGCAGAGTTCTAAGACAGAAGGATACAAATATTGATCTCACGATATGACAAGTGTCTCAATTTTGATGATGGCTATGTTGAAAAATAGCTGAAACTTTGTTGTACCTGTTGCCAATAAATATGTTCCTGACAGTGTGAGTTTTTTTTAATAGGGAAACTTACTTCCTGGATGCCCTACGTAGTTTCCCTCACTGGGTCGGCATTGGGAATGGCGGGAGGGGCGTACTGATGATCGTGTTTTTCTGCGGTTTTAAGAACGCCGCGAAGAAGATGATCTGCTTCTTATTCTGGAAGACTTGGGCTGCGTACCTTCGCAGTCGAAGCTATATGAATGGTCAGCGCCCAAATCCTATCGAGGATTGTATGTTTTAGCAAATCTTGCATTTCAAACTTCCTGCGTCTCTACTTGGCATTCGCAATAGTAGCACAGGGCACATTATTTTCTTTGCAGAAATTTGTCCTCGCTGTCTGGTGTCATATCTTGACTGAGGACTAATTGGAACAGAACGTCGGGTAGTTGCTGCCTTCTCCACATGTGAGTCGTGGAGCCTCCAAAACTTCCTTTCGGACTACAGATGCGATATCATTCGGTGGATCAGGTGCCGCAGAGACATTAGGTAACCTCTGGAGTCGTGGTCGGGTGATACATCTTCTTTGACTGCAGAGTGATTCCGATGAGGTAAAAATTGACTTTCGCCAGACACACTTGATCATCTCAGTGGTTATAGGTGGAAGTTGATCAGTCCTTTAGCCACCTGTTGGTATCTTTTTGGTTATTCGCTGTGAATATACGGAGTCATCTGGAAATTGGTAAGTCAGTTTCGGTACTGGTGCGATGTTATTCGGAGTGAAGCTAGCTTCTACTAGGGAGTTTTTCTCGGTTTTCTTCCCGTCAACTATCTTCCTTAATCTTCTACTCGAATCCTGTAAGAGACAAAACTCAGAACGAAGTCTTCAGATACGTAGGCTTTAGCGTAGCTCTTAAGTAGTAATTAATTTACTCAGCGCTTCCACCAAACTATTCTGTAAATAAAGTGGTAATATTAACACTTTGACAGTTCTTCATTGAAACGACCAAAACCGCCCCAAAACGGCCGAGAGTGCGATCTTGTTTTCTTCCCTCCCCCTAAGGTATGCAGCAGCAGGTGAAGTTCCCCAAATGCCTTGTATTAGTTTCCTGCAGACAGCTTACCCTAACAGGTTTAATTATGGCTTCTTACCTTTAGGTTTTACGTGGTGACATTTCGTTGTTGATTCTCTAATTTCAGTTAAAGACCTTCAGAATAGGTTTATAAAGAATCAGGTCAAAAGCTAATGGAATCTTTGTTAGATCGCACCTCTTTCTGAGTTAATGGACTCGGAGAGAAGGAAATTGCTGTGAAATTGGAAAAGTATTTCGGGCGGTTCGGCATTTTATGGATTCAAGTTAGCAAAGGGTTTGTATTTTAAATAGTTAAGGCAAGTGTAGCAGAAAGTACACGAAGTCTAAACTCAGGACTTTATTATTCGACCTTACATCTAATATATACTTGAGAACCAGCTGACGCATTCCAGGCTGAGAAGGTTTTAAAAAATGGAGAATATTCTCCAATAAATGGAACATGAAGGAAATAAATTAACAGGAAGGAAATTCTAACGCAAACAAATTTTTATGTTACTTGCCTTTGATGGGTTTCGATCTCAAAACCGTCAAATTCCGATGTCTTACTTGCTGAGCCAAGACGTGCTCGGTCGAAAGGAACAATTTTGGTTACAATATTATTTTTAGTTATATTTTCTATGATATCTAGTAATTGCTATTTGCATTTCTTTTAAATACTTCTAATAAAATCAATACGTGATTTTGTTCATTTTATAAATGAGCATTAATCATAAAAAATAATTGTGAAGTTTCTGAGCAAAATGTACTTCATTATGTTCGAATTTTTGGTTAAGAATTTTTTATTTCTTTGACTTTAAGAGAACAAAACCCAGATTCCACATCAAGAAATAAGAACTCTAAGAGCATTTGAAACCATTTTATTCCACTTTGTTCTTTCCACTACAATTTTGTCCTTCGAATCTCAAGGAACATGAAGCCTTAGGGGAAATCTTCCATGGGTTCGAAAAATTACTTCCATATTCTATGAGGAAAGGGACGTTAAACTGATCTAAGAGCAGAATCAATTCTTAAAGTTTCAAGGGTTGAAGAAAAATCGTTACGCAGCGCTTTTCATTTGGGTTTCCTTGGTCTTCGCATGTGCGTTTTGGATAGTCGTATTTGCATCGATATCGCGTGGGAATAAAATCGCTTGCATTCCATTTACCCAATTAATGGAGAAAAACTTTGTAATTTACTTTCATGATATATGAATCATTTAGCAGAAAGCCAGCAATTACTGCGCTACTTACACTCAATGTTAGAGGTACATGACGACGAAAACAAAGTTTTTCATAAAGAAATTACAAAACGTAACATTGTTTGTGATATACGTGAGTTATAATAAAGCTTGTGAACGGTACAAAAAATTTTATTTATAATGCACTGCAACAAGCATCTTAAAATATAAATTTAAAATATACTTGTATCCAAAGTTGCGATTACAAACCTAATTTGTCTGACATCACGAAAAATAATCGGTTTATTGTAATGAAAATTTGTACAGGTGTGCCTGATAGTATGATATAGACAGTAATAGTATAAAAAAATAAATTAAGAATAAATACTTTATGCTACGGGAATCCAAGTAAAAAACTGCCAAAAGATGACACTGAGATTCCCAGAATGATTCTGCAAAAATGAGTGTCAGTAACATTCACAACCTTACATGCCTGCCAATTTGCATGCTTTCACATGCTTTATACTGCAAATGAAGTTATTGAATATAGGTTGTAGGAACATATTTGCCGACTCATTCTTTAAAAAACGCCGGTTCTAATAGTTGGATGGTTTTGAGGAGGTTGTTAAGGCAATGCAGTGCAACTTAAAATTCAGACTTACTTCATAAGTTTAAGTTCAATTATATCACTGGTTACACAATACGGCGAATATTCCGTTCATCGAGTAAATAGTCGAGCAGGTGGATTCTATACTAAACTGCGTCTTTTTAATAAAATAAAGTTCCTCTCAACAGCTACTTAAAAGCTCCACACGAAGTTCAAGAAACTCGCACCTATAAACCTGCGTGGGCACATTTCTCACACCAACGACATGAAGAACTTTGAGATTATCCAATATGTTGCTTTTCCAAAGGATTCTTTTCTAGAAATCGACACACCTTATATTAGAAGGAAGAGAACAGTTTCCACATTCTTTTCAGATGACGATTCGTCATAATTATTCTTCAAATTGAAAGGTAGTTCATCGCTTAAAAAGACATATCCTCAATTTAATTGCATTCAAAAATGTTATACTTGGCTCCGTGAAAGACTGGAACTCTTCTGCGATCTGCTAACAGGGACACGTAAAGCTGTTGCTTAGGCAAAGAAGGCCTTATCCGGGAGGCATCTCTATAGACTTTACCTGGAAATGGTTGTTCCAGATATACCAGCCAGATCCTCAAGTATCTCTCGGGTCTTATTCTCTCTATGAAACTGTGTATTCAGTACCACATATAGATGCTTGCCATGTAAAACATATGGTCTTATCCATGTCTTCTGAGTGCTTCAGTGCTAGTTTAAAATTCGTACAACAACCAAGAATCCGAGATTATCGTAAGTATGTTTAGACTAGACACCTAGCAGTGGATTACCATGTCAATGCATTGTTGGAATGTTTCCTAAAACTCGTATTATATGAAAACAAACCGTTTTGTGATTTTTGTCGCAAGAAGCATAGTTCTATGAAGCAATTTACAGATTAGGACACCTATCACCGTTTCTTAAGATATGTATCTTTTCAATGACAAGATTTATGCATTACCTGCATTTAATTCTTCGATAATTCATATGTGACATCAATTATTAAAATATTGGAGGTGCTTTTAATTAGTGGTTTGAATAACTCTAGCAAATGTATTTGTAACTTTAGGCCATTATATTTCGTTTGAAGCTTCCTACATGCAAATTACTTCAGGTGTAAACTAGTGTAGTATCTTGTAAGAAAAATATAGAATGTTTTATGTACACATTTCATTGTCAAATGTACAACTTAAAAACGATGTAAAAGATAAAATTAAGAATACAAAAATCTTGAGTTGGGCTTAGATTTAAGTCAGGACCACAATCGATTTCGAGGGCAAACAGGTAGATGTCCTTCTTTGTCAGAAACAAAGAAATCTGCAAAACTGGAAAGCAGAGGGCGCAACGGTCGTATTCATACTCCACACTAAAGCGAAGGAGCGGCAAAAATATTAACGAAATTGAAAAATTAAGTTAAATACGACCATTATGCCCACTGCTTTCCACTCTTGCAGATTTCTTTGCTCCTGACGAAGGGGAATTTGTACCTCTTTTCAAAACACCTTAGTGTGCTTTGCCATAATAAACAAAACCAAACCGTTGATTTTTAGTACCTACAATCTTTATTGGCAAATTACTTCAACTATTTGACTTCAGTAATAACTATTTAGAAACTTTCACGTACTTGCCAAGCATCAATGAATTTTGCCTAAGCTCTTTATTTCAAGCAATTATTTCAAGTAAAACAACCAAAAATGTCATTTCAACAATCTTGATAATATGCATGTTCTCAAAAAGTGCATTTTTGTCCTTCGCTACATATTCTAAATCAGTGTCACCACTGTTTAAGAAAGTATCAAAATCACAGAAAAGAATGCCGTTAATTTGAAAATTTGTTAAACGAAAATTATGCTGCATATTCAATGATATTTAAATAACAAGCTTAATATAGTAAATGCAAATGGGAGTATTGTTATGCGAATCAAGTGTAAAGATGTAAATTTATATACATATGTATGTATTTCCATTCCACAGAGATATATTGCCCTTAAAGCAGGAAAACAAATCCTAATATTGTCAGAATCGCTGATCTGAAAAATGTTTTATGTCATAATATATTTTCCAGCTTTTAAATCACGAGACATGTAATTTAGATATTGTCTTCAAATTGAAGAACTTGACACTTTACAGCAAATATTTTACCTATTTCATCTGCAAAATGCTTCAGAATTCGACTTCGTCTACACCCTCTTCGTCACAACACCATTCTGTAGAAAAATCAAATCATGTACGCCTTCATTAGTGCTGCAAATAGTCCATACTCTTTCAGCCGTGGCTATTATTTCATTCATTTCATCTGAGAATTGTTTTATCTTTAAAATCATTCTGCACAGAAACCAGTTTGCATTATCATTATTATTGGAGATGAGGGCTAACATATGTTAAACAACTGGGAACTATGATTCCTGTCCCATCAGAATTCCTCGCTTCTGCATGTCCAAATAATTCATTCATGTAAATTTACACTACGTATAGGCTGATTGCCTGAATTTCCATTCATGCCCTATTCAATAATTGCTTGCTGGTTGCTTCTTTTAATCTTTTACGCGTCTTTGAGTCATCAATAAGAGCTGGGAAATGGCATTTGAAGGAAGAAAAACATTTCAAGAATTTTTTAATTTTTACTTCATAAATGAAGCCCGAGTAGCTCAATTATCAATTCACAGAAAAATTGTGCTCTTGTAGGAAATCATACATTTATAAAATCTAGGTACTCATTTTTTCGAAATAGCACATCGTTCAAGATTAGTTGTCAAAACAAGCCTACATCAGTTTTATCGTCTGGCTACAAATGTATACAAATGAAACATGTAGTAAAGTAAATAAGAAGAGGGTCAAGATTGGTTGTTTGAATGTGACACAATGCTGATGTATAGCTAATGAAAACTTAATTCTTTGTTTTATCGTCGATCTCTATGAATGCAGAGAAATTAAATATTACCTATCGCAAATGATATAGAATTTCACGCGCCTGAAAGTGAATTCTAGGTTTTCCTTATACCTCCAAGTACAGAGTAACAACCAAATCTGACGTACCAAAGACGAAGTAAGTTAAACTTCTGTCGTTTTGGACAACTGTTATTTGAGGTACCTCTTGTGCTACGAGAGTGGATTCTACAAAAGTTGATGAGAAAACATTTTTTGTTTTAATTCATGTATTTCTCTAGAATCTTTTACATGTTTTGTTATAGCAATGATAATCCTCTAAAACAGAGGCAAAGGCTTGTGAGATAGAGGAAAGGCCATAGCTTCTGTATGATAAAACCAAATATACATCAGACAAAACCTCCTGGAAAAATATTTATTCAGGATAATCAATTATAGGTATTTGACATTGGAATTCGGAACTTACAGGTCACCTGTTCCTGAAGAATTGTCTATTACTGATATCTTCTATGACGTACTCGTCAACTCATTTCATCTGACCTAGGATTAAGTGCAAGCTTGAAATATTTTTACCAACAGACTTCTATCATCATTAGGATAGCTTTTGTTAAATTAATCATTCCGATTTCCCCTTTCACAATAAAATTTCTGATATTTACTGGTTCTAAAGTAGTACAATACAAATTATCCTAACTAGCTGGAACGTAACCATTATGGATAACACATTTTTCGTAAGTATATTATCAAATCAGTTGATTAAAAACAGGTTAAATGAAGTACATATAATTTTTAACAGAAATGTTGGTTTGAAAATATTTTGCATGGAAGTGATTACAAAATTTTCTTTTCAAACAGTTTAGTTTCCTTCAAATCACTTTAATGAACATCAAAAACCAATATGCAGTTCCATTCAAAAAAGAAGAATAAATCATTATTTTTTACAGAAATTATCAATTTTGAACTGATAAATAAATTTGCTATATTTGAAGTTGGGAAAAATCTGTGGTGAAAATAAATAATCCAAAAATAGTTTTTAAATTGCAGGTTAAAACATTATAATAAATTTAAGTAAAACAATATCTATAAAACCCCCAATCTAAGACCGTAATTTTAGTTTTAAACCTCAGAAGAAATTTTATAGTTAAAGAATCTGATTACAAAATTTTGCAAATAGGAGAATATCAAATTAAGTAAGAGAGGTAATACTGATTTTCTAAAGAGATTACCATTTCAAAAATAGGAAAAAATACATATGGAATCCTACAATCTATGTGTTATTAAAAATGCATCATTAAAATTTTATTTAGCTATATAGTTTATAGAACAAACATAATGAAGAATATAGATAAGGATGAAGTAAAATTAGGAATTTAGCAGTTATAAGGTGCATAATATAGTTTTGCATTTACTTTAATTTTGCATAATATAATTTTGTAATTATAATTTGCATATTATAAGGTGCTTTTGGTTGCTGTTTAATCGATGATGGCAAATAGGCAACATCTATCTACCTAAGAAAACGGTATATTTTGGAAGATTCTCTTAAGACCAGATATACTTCCATAGCTCTATGAATTCCGGGGATCAACCCGGGGATAAGAGAATGATTTTAAAAAATTAAATCTGATTTGTTGTTTCATTGAATAATTTAGAGTAAAATCACCATCAAATCTAGTCCTCTTCTCAAACTCAAATCCATCAAATCTAGTCTCGCAAAATGTCCATCATAGGAAAGAGGATCACGAATTCTTTAAGGAAGTCTCATTATGAGAAATCAGCTTTTATTTTAATGTTTCACATGGGAAAAGCCATGAAAATCCCACAGAGACGCCACATTCGTGAGAAACAGAACCATTGACTAATTGAAAGAAGTCAGCGGACTTACCCACTAGGCAGTAAATGGCATTTTGTTGTATTAGAAGAATGTTTTGTTTGTCATATTAAATGGTATAACAAAATATCTTTTGAAAAATGTTATTAATAATTATGGATGAAACAAAATTTGAAACCAGTCACATTGTTAAACCATCGGGCAATACACTGCTTAACATAGAAAGTAAGCAAAAGACTTTAGGTCCATTTAACTGGTAAAAGCTTCTGATCTTGAGATATGCATGTCAATTCTGCTAAGAGGAAACGTTAAATCTTAAACAAAAAAAATCTGAAAGGTTTCAGATTTTAAATTACGTCCAAAGGGGCGTGCTTTGCCGTTTTGTGTGTTAGCTTTATGTATTAAATATCATGTTCTTCGCACTTAAACTATAAAATTCAGTTCAAGATCAATATCACAAAATAATTTTAAATTGATCATAGCTTTAGAATTTCCAATACACAGTCTCACGCGCTGGAGAGGAAAATGTTTTTTCTGTACAACGTTGCCATTGCTTGCTTTGAAATCCTTGAGTTTGTTAATAAAAAATTCTTTAACATTTTACAAAATATGAAATCTATAAAAAAAACGAAATTCAAATTTCAAATTTGGGCTTCCAGGTGCCCATATTCGCAGCAGGATTACGTCATTCAAAATTTGATGGCTCTAGATACCGTCGTTTTATCACAATGCGAGAAGTATACATACATTTATGCAGATTCTTCATTTTTTTAATTTCTTCAATTATAATATAGTGCAATAATATTTAGTGGCAACAATCTAAAATGTGAAACGGACATTCAGAGTGATTAGACGCAAAATCGCAAAACGAAAACAATAGTCCTTCAGGGACAAAGACTCTTTGGATTAATAATTATAAATAAATCCATTTGATTTGGAAAAGACAGCAAAACATTTTGCTTGTTTGAATTTTAAAGATGGTATACAAAACATATGTTCAATTTTAGGCAAACTGAGTGTTAATTTTAATGGTTTGGGTAGGTGCAAGAATTACATAAATTATAGATCTTGATGATGTCTTTGTTCTGTGTGTAAATATCATTAAAGTATATTCAAATCTGTTCAAAATTCAGTAGCAGCTTTAAAATCAAGTTTATTAATTACAGTTTGAAACTAGTAATATCGAACTGTTAATAATGTATCCTTCAGAAAAAGGTATTAAAAATAAATGTAATACGTTGAAATCAATGGATTGACTGAATATTCACAAAAGAGGTTGAATAACAGAATTTCGTCTCATGTTTCATCACTAAATATCTCGATTTGCAGATAGTTTCTTCGCTTGTTATCATATTGTTTTAAATGTATTAAAAGTGTAAACATACACTAAATAAATTAGTTACCTAAACTAATTAAGTTAGGAATTTTATCTAAATGTTTCACAAGAAAAATCTGAAATCTAAAGCCTTTTTAAAATCTTCAGATTTGGTAATTTTCCAAAGAAAAATGCTTCATCAGAATATTTTTTGTGTTTAATGAATTTATAACAGTGAAGTCATTATGATATTGTACTACTGCGGTTAACATCCTAAAGCTTCCAGTAATATAAAAACACACTTTTGTTAGATGTATTTGTTACACTGTGTAATGTTTCCACGAGTTAACTGCTCTTCTCTTACATTGCATTAACAAAAGTTTTGGTAGAGTCAGTAATTAATGAGAGCAGCTAGTAAAATTAAAATAGGCTCAAACAAAAGCAAGATTCCGGGACAGATAGTTCAAACTCTTGTGTAGCTAGGTTACTGGAGCTCTAGTAATTTTGAGCAACAATTAATAATGTTGATTTTTAAACCCATCACTCAAAAACACTAAAATTTATATTTAAAAAAGTTTTAACTTTAGTGAAAGTATTTCTTAAACTGTCTTAAGTTAAACAGATACAATTTAAAATAAACTCCAAACAATTAATAAAAGACTACGGTGCCTCTTAAACCGAGCTTTAAATACTGAACGTAATTTTTATGACTATAAAGCGTTATTTTTACGAAAATGAAACCATGTGTCACTATTAACCTTAGCCTTTGAGAATGAAAGCTTGAAATAGTAATATTTAAGTACGAACTTCGTTTAATTATACATATGTAAGTGAGCACTAACAGAGCTATATATATAAACTTGTAAGTACTGTAGGGAATGTAATTATTAACCATTTTTTGTTGATACTGCTGCAGGAAATTCTTATAAAGGAAAGAAAATGTCAAGTCTCTGGAAAACAATCATAAAAAGAGTATAACATTGTTTTAAATTTTCTTAAAATATAAAACAATACGATTTTTAATGAAGACACTTTTTTATTTAGAAAAGAAAAATGTTTTACTTGCTCGGCAAATTAATTAAATCTTTCAATTTTAATACTGGAAATTCCTTGGGAAATATGCATTTCGCTTTATTTTAAAACAAGTCTAAAAATGAAATTCAGTGCGAATTTTTCATCTGTTAATGGTAAATAAGGTACATAAAGTGGAAATGAGGAAAAATAATAAAATTATAGAGATAAAATCTCAGCAATCTAATTTAAAAAGTATATTTAATAAATAATAATTCTTGTAATAAAAAATCAACTACTACTTAATGCAAGGAATAGAAAACAAAAAACACAGTTTTCAACAAAAATATAAAAAAAACTCCAGATAAAAATATAAATCAAAGTAAATTTTAACAATGTATTAGAAAATCGCCAGCTATTTTATTCTTTTATCAGGGAAGCAACGGTTGCTGCGAACAAATTTGAAAGTAGAAAAGCGCAGTATGTTTTTGAGAATAGATGCTCTTGCCCTCCTTTCCTAACTATTAGAGACCCGAAGAAGAGTGTCTTGTATAAAAAATAAAGTGTCAATCCTTCTTTGCTGCAAGCGATAATCTCAGAATTATGTGACTTTAATTATTAAACTTAGGTTAGGACAATTAATTAAGGAAAAGTACTCTGAGGACATCTAGATAAGGAGAGGATGTCTTCATAAAAGGCTTTCCAAGGGAAACTGATTAGTATTTACGTTACATACAAGGGGATACCACGAATATGTTATACAGCAGCCGTGTCAAGTTATGTAACTCCTAGGAAGTCTGCGATTGTCAGCGTATTATGAACATAACCACTGCTATGCCTTTAGTTGTGACATAACATAGAACCTCTAAGCAGACTGATGAGTCTTGGATAACCTGTGTTGGAATGTGCGTAGAAAAATGTTTTTTATCTTATTTTATCGTTTTTTATCTGTTATATTTTATCTTTTTTTATCTGTTAAGTTTTTATTTCGCGCCTGTCATGACACTGAAACGGTCAAACTTAAAAATTATGCCCGAGAGACATGGAAACTTAGATGTAATAACGCTATGGGTGTAAATGCTTATGAGATTCTAATAAAGGTGTCTTCCACGACCATTTCAGGTGCAACAGCTCTCTCTGTTACTCCTCTTAAGATTTGACTCATTGCTATACTGTCATAGAGAGTGTTTATCAATCTGTCCATTCCACAAGGTTTTCAGTTTTCAAAGGTGAAACTATCCTATACATATGTTATTTCGCTTTATATAGACTTTGCATATATCTTATGATTACTTTTTTCAGTGCTTGACAGAATATAGATTTTGAATACTGGGAAATCCCCCAAGCCTTTCTGATACAAATAAATGGTAATTGTTTCTTTGCTTGGTTCATTTTGGCTTACAAATAGTTTCATCGGAATACTGTCTTAACTAATATTATAAATCCCGAATGTGAGTTTGTTTGCTTGTTTGTTTATTACTCTTTCACACCTTCATTACTTAACCGATCATCATGAAATTTTCAAGAAATATTTTTGATATATTAGAAAAGGTTACAGATTATAAAATGTAACTTATCTGTTGAAATTTAAACTATATGATAGGTTTTATAGCGTCAAATGATTCTCTTTGTATTAGCATTAAATGATGAAAGTTTCATAACTATAAGTTAAACGATGTAAAAATTTGTTTGCGCGCGCAGTTGCGTGGCTCAAACCACGCAAATATAAAA
Organism: Stegodyphus mimosarum; assembly: GCA_000611955.2. Taxonomy (NCBI): domain Eukaryota; kingdom Metazoa; phylum Arthropoda; class Arachnida; order Araneae; family Eresidae; genus Stegodyphus; species Stegodyphus mimosarum. Next base: position 756,471 of record KK122389.1, read on the forward strand.
TGTTTGATCTTTTGAATACTTTTCACTTTCTGAAATCTTGGTATTAAAAATTATTTTTTTTTGTAGTGTGATATCTTAATAAAAGATGTTTTTCAGTTTTTTAAATTATATTTTTTTATAGAATTTTTTTAATAAAACCAAAAAAGAAAAAAAAAACACATACCATAAGATAAGATTGCAATGTTTGATATATCCAAATTAGATTTTAAAAATTATGCAGAATAGCGTCTCAGCGACATTAATATTATTTTTTTTATCTCAATGAGGAAGGGCAGTATTTACTGAAATTTTACTCGGAGTGTAATTTTAATATAAAAAATTAGTAATAGTAACTAAAATTTTATGCTGATTATCCTGGTCAGACAAAAAGAAAAAAAAATCAAATTATTTTATTTTATTTTCAATAGTCTTTGAAACGTATTTAAGGACATCAACGCGACCGAAGCCGCGGGTAAAGGCTAGTACAAACATAAAGCAAGAGACACATGCATTGAAATAATTAGCCGGATATAGCTCCTACAAAGGTTGTTATATAAAGGGGCATTAATTATTATTATTTAGTAAAAGTTACATTTTTACGTATGATTTAATCATTACAAATACTTCGTATACGGCCTATTTTTTCAAAGAAAAATTTAAAACAAGATCACTCAAGGATGTAAACCTGGTGCTTCTTATGAAGATGTCTAAAAATAATTGTGTCATTCAGAATTAACTTCTACGAGTGATTTTACCATAGTGAATTGTGAGCATCCTTTTACAGTAATTGGATCTGGGCCATTGAGAAACTTATATGTTTTCCAGTAGATATGGTTGTCTTAAACTTGTACACTCACGTTTGTGAAAATTGCAACACCAAGAAGGAATCGTCATAATTGAATGCAATTTAATACACAGTTGAGTGGTAGTGGTACAAATAAATGATTAATTGTTCAAAGCAAACAAACAAGAACAAGAGATCAGAATCAGTATTTTGTTTGGCCACCACGCGCCGCAATAAGTGCTGCTACACTACGTGGCATGGAGTCAAACAAAGTTTGAAAGTCTGACTGAGGAAGAGCATTCCATATCGTTTGTACGCGTACCCAAAGTTCGTCTGCAGACGCAACAGGACGAGGATCACGAGCAAGACGCCGACCAATGACATCCCACACATGTTCAATTGGCGACATATCCGGGGAACACGCAGGCCAAGGAAGAAGCTGTACCTGCTGCGCTGCAAAGAAGGATTTAACAATCCGAGCAGTATGAGGGCGGGCATTGTCCTGTTGAAATACAGCGCCTGGCAAGCTTTGAAGGAAGGGAACAGCTTCGGGCTGTAGAACTTCACGGATATACCGGTTGCTGTTCAGATTGCCCACAATTCGTAGCAATTGAGATCGTCTATGATATGCTATGGCGCCCCAGACCATAACTCCGGGTGTTCGTCCACTGTGGCGTTCGATAATGCACTCCGGAAGGTGGCGTTCACCGGCATAGCGTCTGACACGAATGCGGCCATCATGGTACCACAAATTAAAGCGGGATTCGTCAGAAAACACGACATGCTGCCAATCAGCACGCCAGTCTCTATGCTGATTGGCCCATTGTAGCCGCAGGCGGCGATGGTCGTGCGTTAGGGGGATCCTGTATAAAGGAGTCCGTGCGCGCAGTCCACACTGCAGCAGACGTCTACGAATTGATGAAGCACACAATGAAACACCTGTAGCTATTGACCACAGTGCTGCCAATTGTCTAGAGGAAGCTGTACGGTCCGTCCGCGCCATGCGGACCAGGTGTCTATCATCGCGAGCTGACGTCACATTTCGGGGTCCACTCCCGGATTTCCGAGTTGTCCGACACTCGTCCGTCCACTGCTTCCAAACGCGCATCACTGTGCTGCTGTTACGCTGCACACGAGAGGCTACTGCACGATACGACAATCCAGCTTCACGAAGGCCGATGATTCTCCCTCGTTCAAACTCTGTAAGTTGTTCAAATCTCGCTCTCTTTCGTCGACGAGGCATAAGTACAGATTGAGTTAACGTTTACCACTAGCAGATAACCACCGATAACCATACACGCCTCGCTACAGCCGTCTATTTATTCGGATCCATCAGCCGTTCAGAGGGCGCTGCTCAGCATACGCATGCGCTACGGATTTGCAATTCTAATCATTTGCATATCATGCGCTACTTTGCATTTCCTGAAAATTTCAGCTCACTCGCGTAAGTCCTTCATGGTGTTGCAATTTTCACAAACGTGAGTGTATATAGTGTACATTTATTTACATATTTTTCTCATAGCTCTCACTTTTATGAAACTTCTCAGTGGTCAGCGGGCAACTTATTATAATGGCCATTAGTTGATGCTCAATATTTCTATCGTAGACTAAGTTTATACGTTTGTGCTTTGAAGCTAGCTAATTTGTGGCAAATATTGTACATAAACCTACAGTTATCCGGCCTTCATATTGTAAACCTCAACAACAGCAAGCGCATTTAACTGTACCTCACAACATTCAACACATCTGGGCAATTACTATTTTCTGTATGATACACCACGCCTGATATACAAACATAATACCTGTTTCTGATCACAGTTTGACATTTCTAGCAATCCAATCATATTTTTTTTTCTTGTATTTCCAATTGTACATTTAAAACATTTCACTATTCAAATTGCTTGAAATTACTTTTAAAGAGAAATTTTCTCTTTATCACTTGGACATTACATGTGATTAAATATCTGAATAAGGAACTTTTAACTATACTGCATATTATTTTTGCAAAAATTATAGGATACGCCAGGTACGGTCCGTAGACAAAATAGTGAAAAAATTGGTAATCCTCTCAAACAAAACATATAAATAGTTGTCCTACACGGAGGAAATAAAGTGGCATCACAAAGTTAAATTAAATTAGTCTAAAATTATAAAAGAAAAGTGTAAATACTAATTTCATCAGAATATAAAAACAACATTTTACGCACCAAAACAGTAAGAAATAAAGCGGGATCGAATGAAAAAACATTCGAATTTTATCTCACAATGGATAGCCCATTAAAATGGTAATACGTGAGCAGTATTCGTGAAAGATGAGAAGCCGAAAGAACCTTTCGAAATATCTCTTTGAGATGCATTTGTATACTGCTATATTTAGAAGATTTTTAAAAGAAAAATTACAATGAAGAAATAAGGTAATCGTTAACAGTTAAGGAACTGTTCGTTGTGGTAAAAATCTGTTAGTCCTTCATTTACTTAAAAATATCGAAACAAAGTATGCTTCAATACAATACATTTCGATAAACTCAATAAAATTAAAAAAATTTTTCTATTGAAAAAAAGATAACATACGTTTCTTTAATTTTGTTAGATTTTGCTATTTTTTAAAGCATTTATAGTTGACTTCTTCTATTTGCAATGTTCGGAAAATATTTAAATATTTTAATAAATCAGACATAAATGAAATGCATGAAAAATTCGGAGCTAGTAATTTTAGACGATTTCGTCAAATTCCTTAAAGCTTAACTTTTGTTAACATCCTCCAAAATTAACTCGTTTTAAATTCTCTTTTTTAAAAAAAATTGATTAAATATAGTGCTCAGTGATTTTAAAGATTCTTTTTTAGAATTTGAAATTTCCATCTCATCATCAAGAAGTCAATTGAATTAAAACTTATCTACAGAACACCGAAATTCGACTTAAAGAAAGCAATATTAGGTTTGTTATTATTTTTCATTTAAGTACGGCATTAAATAAAATCAAAAATTAAATAACCGGGGAAAGAATTCTTCTCCTTGAATCCTTAAATTTATTTATCTGCACCAATTGAATATTGGAGAGATTTAGGACTATTTTATCTTAACATGATATTTCTCTTTAATTCTAAACCAACCAACTAAAAACTGTTTACTATAATTATTCTTTAGAATAAACCTAGCTTCATTTTTCTGCTAAGTACATATTAGGATTTACGAATAAAAGACTTAGAAAGCTCTGTGCGAAGTTTCTCATTCGAGGAATAATCCTCCAATGCTGTAATTTCAGCAACTGGAAGCATTTAGGAAATGCTAAGTATGTTTAAATTAGCATATTGACCTTACCATTTCTCTTCGATCAACGTCTGCATCAGCATCCCAGGAATTATTCATACGAATTGTACGAGGAGTATATAATTCAGCTCCCAAGCTAATGGGGAAATAATAGCATGTGAAGCAGCTTATTCACATGTATTGTAATCACAATGTATACGCTAGAAACAGCACATTACACTAGGAGGTGTTCATATGGAACACCTTGGGGCATTTTGGAAATGTATTGACAACTTTTAAATTTCCGATTATGTTTTTATAAAGATAAATTATCATTAAATTCAAGTGTATTTTGTATAAACTTGTCACCAAATATCCATTATTTGTTCCAACTTTGTTTCATTCAACATCCCTTAGAATTAAGTTTAAGATTTGCTGTTTAGATTAAATAGTGAGATTACTATAAAACAGGCTTTTAATTGAAATCTGTGGCACAGGATAGAACAAGATTAGACAGTAACATCTGTAAGGAAATGATGCTGTAATAAGAAAGGAGTTAAATTATGTACTTAAAAAGGAAAATACATAAATAAATAAATGGTTGTTCTACATACCATTCCGGTTCATGCAAATTTGTGGTAAGTAAATTATATTTTTCTCTTATTCCTGAGTCTAGTATTTAAGTAAAAGTACACACATGTCACTACAGTTTTAAATTTTGATATAATTAGGGGATAATAAACGAATGATACAAAAGTTACCCATTGTAGAGAACGAAAGTATAATTATAAACTATAAATACTAAACTTATATTAATAATTTAAATTTGTGTTTGCAAATTTTATGGCAAGAATATATTTACTTGAATTGTGTATTTTATAATAAAAAAAAACAATTTAAAACTTCGATTTCAGGGTGTATCATAACACACTCTAAAATCGAATATGATGCAAAAAGCATTTTTAATGAACATGGAATTGTGATTTAAATATGAACTCTAAAGAAGAATTATTTTCAAAGATAGTATTTAATGACAAAATAAAGAAATATTTTTATTTTGTCACGACGTAAGAAATTAGTTACAGATAACATTACCGAATTTTCACCGAATACATTTTCTTACTTCCTCAATTACTCACGGTGAGTTTATTCGAAGTATAAAACTTAGGCTTCATTCTTATACGAAATAAGTTCTTGTAATTTAAGAAATACTTGCAAACGTTTATGTTTAAGTAAGAAAAACAGAAATAATAATATTTCAGATGAAGAAAAATTGTCTTGAAGGTAATGTAATCACAACCACAAGAGTACAAAAAATCAAATAGAAAGCCTGTATTTGTTAAATGTATATCAGGGTCAAATATCATTCATGAAAATTATTACTTCATTTTACTCAGAACTCTGCATCAAAAATTATAAATAGCAGAAAAATCTATGATAATAAATTATAGAAAAGAGAATTATCATGCAACTGCTTGTAGATTCTCTAAATTTATTTGGAAACAAGAGACGTGAAAAATATACAATAACCTCCCCGGGACTCGAAACGTGGAGTCTCGAATATGCGTCAAGAATGCTTCCAATTGCTCCACGAAGGCATCTTCAAAGGAGGGAGGAAATATCTTATAATTTAAATAAAATAAAAATTTATAATAAAAAGAAGAAAAAGAATGTATAATTTAAAAGCTTTCTAAAACAATTTAAGAAAATGATGGACATAAAACAAAAAAGAGCCACACACATGGAACCATAGGAAAAGATTCATTAAATTTATACAGGTTGATAAATTGAAAGTAATATGCATGAAAACGTTACTACATGTAAATATGCAAAATTAATGAAAGTGGTAAAGATAGTTATTTCTTGATCATCCTTTTATTTTAATTACATGCATGCAAATTGTTTTCATAGCCACCACTTTATCGTAGATACGTGCATACAATAAACGCAAAGCCACAAATCTAGAGATAAATTTAGAAACGTGCACAGAGAAATAGCCGATAATCTAACAATTAAATATTTAAGTAATTTGGAAACGTTTTTCTAAGAAAGGCTTTAAGTTGCTGCTTAATAAGAGTAACTAAATTTAGTATAGACGTCACTTCTAAGGTAAATTATTAATGGAATATATTAAAGCATTAATGTCGCATTAACTGGTTTAGCAGCGAGCTGTGCATTTGTTGACAAACAGCAAGCTACATAGCAAAGAAATAAATTATTGCATTAGATATCAAATTGCAATTTTTTACTTTTATTCATAACTAATTTGGATCCTTTATCTCTAATTATTTCCAATCTTTCATGCGCTGAATCTAGTTCTAGTCTATTTTTTTTGTTTGTTTGTGCATGACTAAAGCAAACGTTTCAAAGATGTGATTAACAGATTACTCTCTATTTATCTGTAGTAAATTTTCAATGCTTAAGACTCAGAAAGCAAAGGAAAATGTGTAAACAATGGTGATTCATGTTCCAGATCTGGTGGCTTTAGAAGCGTTTATTATTAATGGCTTTTACGCATTTGTAAACGAAACACGCAGGCTTATCCTTATTTACTGAACTACCTATTTTTTGCGTTTGAACTTTCTTTCAGCCAAACATATCAATAACGATGGAAAGTACAATACTGTTTGCTTCAATTCACAATAAAACAGGAATTTTGTTTTAGTTTAAAGGGAAAAAACTTCGGGCTGTCTTCATGAGTGTTTTATTGGTTTCCTACATAGAAAACGTACACTCATGTCCAAAATTATGTTTACATGCATAAATTCACGGATTTCTCAGAGACTATGACTTATAATTTAATGAATTTTCGTGGAATCATACATAACATGATGACACATAAATGCAAAATAAAAAATTGAAGATCACCTCATATGATATAAAATTGTAGCATGAAACAATAAAAATGGTAATAAAGTGTGACAAAGAGAGTTAAGAAAAAAAGGAATGATTCAGAAAAAGAATTAAGTCTTACGAATTTAATATGGAATATGATCTCCCCTGACTTGTACACACATATCACAACGTGTTTTAAGGCTGGAAATAACGTTATTAACCACAGTTTGGGGAATTAATCTCCACTCTTCCAGCAATGCCGTCTTCAGAGCATTTACATCTCTAGGAGGAGGATGTATACGTAAAATTTCTCTTCCAAGGTAGTCCCATAAGTTATCTATCGGGTTAAGGTCAGGAGAGTTTGGTGGCCAAGGTATTCGCTTAATGTCTTCACTTTCAAGGAATTCATCAACGAGGTTTGCTGGATGTGGACGGGCATTATCATCCATAAATAAAACGTCAGGTCCATATGCACCCCTGAAAAGTCTTACATAAGGATCTAAGACCTCATCCCGATATATCTGGCCTGTCACAGATCCGCTGCTGAACACGTGTAGGGGCGTACGTCCATCGATCATTATTCCACCCCATACCATCACACCTCCACTACCGAAACGGTCACGTTCCACAATGTTCGAGGGATCATTTCGTGTTCCTGACTCCCTCTAGATGTAAACACGTTTAGAATCACCAATTAAACTAAACCACGACTCATCAGTAAAGAGAACATGGGACCATTGATGTTCAGTCCAGTTTTGATGTTCTTTACACCAATTAAAGCGATCCCTCTTTCTCTGTGAAGACAGTAAAACACATACCCTTGGCTTTCTGGCATAAAGGCTTTTTTCATTAAGCCCTCTGTATATTGTTTGCCGTGATGCAACAGTTCCAGTGGCGGCTGCAAGCTCTGAACTTAACTGGCGAGCAGTAGCCTTTCTGTTACGACGGGCAGTTAATGCCAGATACCGATCTTCAGAAGCAGTTGTCATTCGTTTCCGACCTTGTCCAGGCCTCCTTACAACACTTCCATCATTTTGAAACTGTTTCCATAGCTTAGAGACTGTCTGTCTTGAAATATTCAGACATGTGGCTGTTTCCATGATTGACTGCCCTGCTTCTAAACGGCCGATAATTCGCCACTTTACAGATTCTTCCAAATGATACTTCAAAGCCATAACAAACCGCTTTGAGTCCCTACACACTGAAATCAAACGCTATGTTGCAGAAATTCACTCAAATATTCAGTTTGCGCAAAGCGCTTGATTCACCCGTGGATGACGTAACGCCTAGATTTGCATATCACAAACCGTTTGATTACTTTTAATTGGTTAATGCTAATTAGGCTTGGTTTTCACACATTCCCTGCAAATACGGATCACATTGATTCGATATTTCATTGAATATCATCATTTTTGGGTATGTAAAGATAATTTTGGACATGAGTGTATTAAATATCATTGTCTCCATTAGAAATCTTTCCACGAAAACAACTCTCCACTTAGGAAGTTCTCGCTTGCGTATTTAGCCGTATAACAGCTGTCCTGCCAATGATTTGCAGCCTTGTATATCCAATCATAAACGGAGACAGTTTTTATGAACAAATGGTATTTTTAGAAACAATGAAGAAATTATGTACTGGTGACAGTATAAGAGGCATATATAAACAGAAATAATGGTATTACATTGAAATTTGACTTAATGTTCAGCATGTCCATTGTCTTTTCTCTAAATTCCATTTATCATATTTCCCTGCTTCCAATCCTGAAACTCCGCCTGTCCATTCGAACTCCTCGGTAGGTGCAATCTTCGCGCAAACTGCTCTTTTTTGTCTAAATCGACTAATTTAGAACGACCTGAAAAGTTTTGGTCAGAAAGAATTTCATGTACTAAGTTCATAGCACATGTTATGCACCAGGATTATGTTTTGCTTTGGAAAATTTATGCAACAATAAATACAAGTGCAAAGTACGAAATTCAAATAAGAAACTAATAATGCTATTTAGTCACACCTTAACATGGATGTAAAGGACTTAAACTAAATTTGTTTAATTTTGAGCCTATTGAAAAAACAATTTGTCTCTTTATTCTTTAGCTCAAGTCATAAGTTTGTAACGTCTTCGTTAAAGAAATTAACATTTCCGAAGCAATAATACATTACTTGGCAAATTTAAGCAGAAAATTTATTTTTCAACAAACATCCAAGAAATAGTTGTAGTATCACGCGTGGTATAAGGCAACTTAATAAGAAGAAAGTTAAGCCGGGTTTCCAGGTATTCTTCCGCAAGTGAAATTCACATCGTACGTGCATGCAGTATGGCGGTAAGGAATCACTAGGATGCCTTTACGGCTGTTAGAATAGTTGGCGACATTGACAAGGAGAGTAATTAGTTGCCTGTCCAAGAATTTGGAATTTACAAAAGTGCTTTTTCACGAGCTTGGAGTCCTTCCAAATGACAGGTGCTGCTATAAGAAACGTTGGTGGTGGTCCATTGCGACTGATGACCGATTTACAGCCTTACGAACGAAAAGAGATAAAAACCAGACAGCACACAAAAATATTCAGCAGTTCTGCACGTAACAGTGTAGATACATTAGGTATTTTTTGAAAGCAGGAGACATGAAAAATGATCAATGCCCTCGGCAAGACTCGACTCACGGACCTTTTGAACACAGGCCGAGCGTGCTGACCACTACACCACGAAGGCATGCTAAGAAGCCGGAAGAAATACCTTTTTTAAAGGGCAACTGGTGATTAGGGGAACCTATCACAAATCGTGGTGGTGGAGAATCATCATCACCTTTTTTAGTTCGGGCACCATTGTAGAGAATTAGGCTATTTCGAAGAAGGAGACATGAAAAATTACCAATGCCCTCGCCGGGACTCGGACCTCGGACCTCTCGACTACGCTCCGAGCGTGCTGACCACTACAAAACGAAAGCAGCCCAAGAAGATGGGAGAAATACCTTACAACTGGACAACAGGTGTCAACTACATACTTTATGCTTAAATATTACATTGTGCCTTTAAAGTACACTGCTGGCCACCCAAATTGAAACACCAAGAAAGACAAGAGATATCACAACAAAATTTATTTAGTAGATAACATGTTGACCAAGTATCAAATGAATTAATTTATAGACTTCTGTGAAATGTGGTTCCTTCCAGAATCAGTAGCCAGAATAGCCGCCATTGTTGGAGATCACCGCTGCCAGACGCCTCGGCATTGATTCAAAGACACTTTGGATATGTTCTTGGGGTACAGCAGACCAAGCAGCTTCCACATGTTGCCAAAGTTGATCTAGTGTGGCAGCTTGGGATGCAATCTGGGTCAATCGTTCAGCAACCATGGACCACATGTTTTCTATCTGCAAAAGATCAGTATAGCGAGCCGGCTAGGAAAGCAATTCAATTTGGCAATTGACGAAGGGAACCCTTGGACAATGCCTGCCACCTGTGGTCGCGCATTATCCTGTTCAAATAGGGCTGTGGGTAAACCCTGAAGGTAAGGAAGAACAACTGGCTCCAATACCTCAGAGATGTAGCGCAGGCTGTTTAAAGTACCGGCAACTAGAGGGATGCGTACTAGAAGAGTGCGAGAATGATATGAAGTACCGCTCCATACCATAAAATGGGTGCAGGATCAGTGTGGCGGTGCATAACGCAGCTGTTCAGCATCCTCTCCCCACGGTGCCTCCAGACTTGAATCCGACCATCGTGGTGTTACAGACAGAAGCGTGACTCGTCAGTAAACACAATTTCATTTCATTCTGCCGTCCACATTCTTCTTTCATCGCACCAGTGGCGGCGGAGACGTCTGTGGTTCTGCGCCAAGGGTAGACGAAGCAATGGATGTCTTGCTGACAGATCACTCTGCTGTAAACGAACGAATGTAACGCGCAGACACTATATGATGCGTTACAGACTGAATGTCCTGTGCGTTACAGACTGAATGTCCTGTTCGTGATGTGACTGAGCAATTCGTCACTGCCATGCACACAATGTTCCTGTCATCACGTGAAATGGTGCACTGAGGTGGATGCGATCGAACACGTCGTACCCTCCTGCATCCAACGGTCACATATCCGAATTACAGTTGTTTGGTTTCGTCCAACACGACTACCGATTTCCCTGAAAGATAATCCATACTATGGGTAGGCCACTATTCTTCCTCTGTCGAACTCGGGTACTTGATAAACGATGACCGCTGTTTACTACGAGGCATAATTGATCGTTTTTTCCAGAAAACCACAAAAAAACACAATTGCCGAACTTAAAATCGTCGAAAACTTCAAGCCTGAAATAGCGCTTCGCCGTGACGCCACTGGCGCGCGTGATGTACGTCTGTGCTGAAATTCTAATCATTTGCATACCTCATCTCCGCATGTGCATGTTGTAAATTTCATGTTATTTCCATGTTTCCTTCAGGGTGTTGCATTTACGGTGGCCAGCAGTGCATAAATTTCATGTTTCCTAGGTTTTTTCTTTGTGGAATTGCTTCAACTTACTTACAATAATAATAATAATACTTTAAAATATTATTAATAATACCTAAAAATACCTTAATATTACTTCAAAATTCCTTAAGTTTTGGGCTTGAGCCTATATTTTGGGATATCTGGTTTTGATGAAATATTCGTCATATCGGCACTCATTTTTGTTTTCATTTGTTAATTTTGGGCTTCAGCGGCAGTGTCATTTGCTTTTACTTTATTAGTAGCAGAAGTACCCAATGCCAGTTAAGTTAGATTGAGTGCAATGCATATAACAACAGAGAGAATGATACCGCTTTTAATCCTTCTCTAACAACGATGCAAAAAATATGATTCATAGTCGTACATTTTTATTTGTAATGCGATAGGGAGCCTACATAAAAAATTTACATAGAAAAATAAGCTAATTCTCTCTCATTATATTAGCATTTATGGCACTTTTAATGATTTTACTTTTTCAAATTAAGTAGTCGTAAAAGCTCAAGATCCATCCAATATTTCACCTATTTTTAATTTTAGTGGATTAAACGTGGCAAAAAATGTATCATAATTGATCAAGAAACAATAACGCGAACAAACACGCAAACATTCATTCTTCTTTATATGTATAGATTTTGTAAAATTTACAAATTTTCGATTAACAAACTTATTTGAAAATGAACAGTAGCAACACTTTTCGAAATAAAACATTTTTATCTCCAATGCGCGAGACTGTTGCCGCTCGAAAAAATGAGTGTGAAAATTAGAGCTTTCAGAGCATTTAATTGTTATTTCGGCTAATTAAAGTCGTACAAAGATAGGAACAGTTGGAATAGCTTCCCACGAATTTTTGAAATCGGGAATAATGTATTTCATATTTGGGAATGCTATTTTTATTTCAATGTAAAGCTTATAAATTTTTTTACAAAAAACTCTACTATTTGAAAGCGAGCAGTGACATTATTTCTCGAAATATAGCATATTTGTAACTACAGCGTGCAAGACTGTTGCCACTCGGAAAAATGAGGGCGGAAATTATCGTTTTTTCGAGTTTTTAGTTAATAGCTACTTTTTTCTTTGGAAAATATTGGACGTCGACCTTTTCCAGGACCTATAAAAGAATTGTAGAAAGTTTGGTGACGATAGCTATAGTAGTGGCTGAGTTACTAGCGAACAGACTTTCTTCTTTATATATATAGATTGCAGGAGCGCCATTTAGTTTTTGTAAGTTACATGAAGTTGAACATGATAGTAACGTATATTCACAGTCTTCATTTTTTGAAGAGGTGTATACTTCTTGTTGATTAGGACATAATGTAAGATCTTCATCTCTGAAATCACTAAAATCTTTGTCACTTCCTGAAGGTAATTTTAGGTATTACAGATTTTTTGGAAGTTAGCATCTTAAGAAATCCTGATCGTCAAAACGTTAATTCATTATCTAAAATAATGTAATATAAATTAAAATAATACAACAATATAAACTGCAGTATAATACAACAATATAAACTGCAGTGTAACGCAACAATATAATTTAAAATATATTAGAATAATATAAGGTTTAATATAAAATATATGTATGTATAATTTAGGCCTAGGTTCCAAATAAATAACAAAATTGGTTTACTTAGAATGTTTTATTTTTATTAGAATTTAGTTTTAAATATTATTGAAAATAACTCATTCAGGTACGTTACTATTACAAAGTGGCTAACCCTGCTGAATTTAAAATTTTTTATAAAAACTAAAAGCATAAAACTACCTATCTAATTTTATTCCGATAAACGCTTATATGTATTATTATTTATTTCGCCTTTTTATTAATTCCAGAGGCGAATTAAACTATGAAAAATATGATTGAATTCTGAATATCAGATACTCGATGATGTTTTCCGTCACATTCAGGAAGCCACCACGACTTCCATCAGTGGAGGAAAGGTGCACTGATTATTCTGGAAAGAAATGGTAACGGGACAAAGACATACAATGACTGTCCCGAAATCAATTCGCTCATTTTTTAAGACATTTCTTGAACCGACTCGTACAATTACTCAATATTCTTCGAAATACATCTCTCCTGCTTTTCCACACTTGTTCCAACGCGATTTCCATGCTTTATATGCGGCCTGGAAGTCCGTCACAGGGATGTCCTTTAGTAACCTCCTCGTAGCCATCTGCATGTTCTCCACGGTCCCCAAATGTTGTCCTTTGAGGGATATTTTAATCTTCCGGAACAAAAAGAAGCCGTTTGAGGACAAGTCAGGACTGAAGAAACGCAAATGTCTCCGACTTCCATCAGTTGGAGGAAAGGTGCAATGATCCTTCTGGAAACAAATGGTTACAGCACAAAGACATACAAGGACTGCCCCAAAAAAATGCATCCTTTTTTAAGAACTTTATTGAACCGACTCGTACAATTACTCAGTATTCTTCGAAATACATCCCTCCTACTTTAACACACTTGTTCCAATGCGATTTCCTTGCTTTATATGCGTCCTGGAAGTGCTTCACAGGGATGTCTTTTAGTAACCTCGTCGTAGCGGTCTTGATGTTCTCCAGAGTCCCCAAATGCTGTCCTTTGAGGGATTTTTTAATCTTCGGGAACAAAAAGAAGCCGGGTGTGGATAAGTCAGGACTGAAGCAACGCAAGTGTCTCCGATGGCGTTTCCTCAAATTTGAAACAAAACTTTGCGTATCGCTGCTCGAGAGCTTTTTCCGTCTTGATTTCGACCGAGCACTCACACAAGGGTTCACTGAAACAGGCAAAGGAACTCTCGAGGACCTCGAAAGCACAAGACTGCACCTATCCTTACGTGAAATTGGCAACACTGTGCTGCGACAGAAGAAAATGGGCGCATTACATTGGGATAGACTTTGTAGATTAGTTAATAGAAATGTACATGTTACAGATACGATACACGACACAAGAGCTAGGAGATATGATTTTCCTATCTAATAATAATTCTGCTGGCCGTTTTACAGTAGTGTCGTGTTTTTCTGAGAACAGCTCACATATCAACTTTTCAGTATGCCTATCGAAGTTGTCATGATCTTTTGGATTATGTACACTGTATTTCTATTCACGTGATCTGGAATATTCGACTGAGGTTCTTGCGCAATAATTTTCAAATATTTACGCATAACTTCTCAGATATGATGCTAACAAATAGTCGTCAACTTTGTGATATGATATTGATGGACTCGACATTTGAATATGTATCTTTTTAAAAGTTTCTCAGGGACATACTTCGTAAACGCTACACGGTGCGAATCAGTAGTATTAATTGAAACCTTTTTGAAAAATGATCTAAATTTACTAATAGGAAATTTGATTTATTAACCTGACTTCCAAGAGTCTAAAAGACCTATTTAAAGAATTTCATTTTAGGAACTAGACTCCTGTTATAACAAGCGCCTGGCCCCAGCCACCACCACAAGCTCTTATTGGACACTACTTGTGATGTCATAGAGTGACGAAATGAATTTCCCGCGGCATTTTTGCGCGCGAAAAGCTTGCTTTAATTGCAAATACTCTGTTACATTCCACAAATTCACATTTATACAAAACATAACCAAAACCAAAAAAGTATAAGTTCACCTAACTTACACGAAACCGATAATAAAATCTCTTCAACCTGACGTCATAAACGGCAACCAATAAAAACACGGGTGGTGGCTTGGGCCAGGCGCTTGTCCTGTTATATGCTACCAAAGTTTAGAAGTTAAAGTATGCTTCCTACAGAATTCCTTGCACTATCAAAACCTGATCGCAGATCGTACCACTATAAATTGGGCGTCTAGATTCGGTAACTCAAGTAGTCAGTCAGACAAAAGTATGTAGTCGTAGATTTTTATGTTTTATTTTATTAAAATAATGGCACAGTTTACAGTCATTTGTGTTCTATGGATAAAATGTTTTTAAAAAGATAATCAAATTTTTATTGTTTTGAAACAATAATTTTGAGAAAGCTTTACTCATAATTTGCATCCAATAAAAAGTGCTGTTTATTCCTAACTTTTGTTTAAGAATTCCTATATTAAAAATAGATCGCCTTAGACGAAATTATTATGCAAATACTGAATCTAACTTTTTTAGAGAATGAAAGAACACTATTCAAGCTAATAAATGTCTTGTAAACATACAGAAGCTCTATTATTCTTTACAATGATTGAAAATATAAAGTATTTTCATTTACATACGAGTTTTTAAATTCACTGAGTAATTGAATACAGTGTTCTCTATTTTCATTATTTATTCAGGACCTTAATTAATTCACTCTTGAAATATATATGCACTGGTTGCTTTGTTATTTAAAACAAGCGCTCACTCAATTAAAGGAAAACAGATTTTTCAGATTCTGCTATCAGTATAATGAAGGACTTGGGAAATTAAAATAATAGAACTAAGGGAGAAAATTCCACTTTGATTTTATACAATAATTTTGCTGGCTTAAGATATCACGCAAAAATAATTTAAATAGTAAACAGATTGGTTTTGTTTTCAAGTCCCTAGTCTATCGCTTCGGTATATTTACAAATAAAATAAAACGGTCAATTAGTAATTACAAATATTTCAAAATTAGTAACATCATTTCAATAATTTAAAATTAGTAATATGAAAATACATTTTTATTTCAGGTAAAAAGGCACACACACGTACAATCTGTGTCACGCATCGCGCGCGTGTGTCCAGAATACATGTTACAAGTATTAAGAATATTAATATCTAAATTATAGTTTGATTTAAATTGTTTATTTGATTAATGGCAAAGCAATGACCAAGGGCTATTTGCCTGTGGGAAGGTATGCCTCCGTGGAAGACTTTATAAGGGAAATTGTAAACGTTAGACATGGGGAGAATCATTAAAAATCTTATGCAGCCAGCCCGTTAACCAATTCCGTTAGCAGGGAATCGAACTGCGGAGAAACAACCAGTGTTCAGCAGCTTTACCGCTCGGTAGGATATTTCTTGAAGAGCTTTGCTTTTCCTTTTCTTTTAAAACTCCATCATTTAAACATTTCATTTGGGAAATACGTCTACATTTACTTCTAACTTTATGGTATTATCAAACACAAAGTGTCAAGCTGTTTTGTCTGCTTATAGTGACTCTCCTGAAATTTCCAAAAGAAGTTATTAATTTGGATAAGCGCAGAAAAAAAAATAAAGGGAATTTTTAATATAGCGTTAGTAGCCCGGCGTGACAAATAACTGCTGTGCCCAATTAGCGAGTTTCCTTTTCTCACAAAGAAACCCTGGCGTTTTCGAATAGCTCTGGGCTAAGCCAAGAGAAACTAATCGAAGAGAATTTTTGGACTGCAGACCTGCGGTGTTCGTTTTCTCGATTTGTAATAAAAGAAGTACGAGAAGTCGTCTGAAAGATGCTTTTGAAGTAAGACACGTCTTGCGTCAGGGAAGCTTTTAACCTTCCCTTGTTTAAAATTATTACTGTAGCGTTGCTTCATATGCTAATTCATACCTTGTTAGAACCTAGAATCCACATGTTAAGTTTTAAAATAAATCTGAAAAGGCCACTTGTTTTAATGCCTTCCATTACGGGAGTTCGGCGGCGTTTCACCGGCATCGCCAACAGTTGTTTGGTATTGACACCATTCAGAAGGCCGCAATAGAACGACTGGTGCCCAGAGTGTATTTCGGTAATATTACGCACTTGGACGTCGTGTTGAATAGGCATATGCAGTCATAGTATCGGTGCATACTTTCGAAGATATGGGTCCATCCTTGAAACGAAAATAAGAGATGGTATTAAAGTATTTCACTAAAGTATCAAATTTTGAAGTTATTCGAATTGGCATCGAGCGAAGCCCTTGCTGCTTTATTCGACAAAACACATCTGCTCTACGGATGGGGCAAATAAAAAATGGGCTCAGAACACTGCATAACTTAAAATTCCACTGCGGTAAGTTAAAAATTTTGCAAAAATCAAATGTCCCAGATCTTGCGTTCGTAAACGTGTCTATGAACAGGTTTTAGTTAAGATTAACAAAGACGCCAATTTCTTTCACTCTGTGTGAATATCAGACAAACCCCATTCTCGCTTCAGCAGATACGTTACAAACAGAATTTCCACTCCAGGTCAAAAACAAAACCTAATTGCCAGCTTCAAGAGCGTCCATTGCATAGCCCTAAGGTTACGTTATGATATGATATAAAATACTACGATAGTATCGGCTTAAGACGCTACTAAAGTGATGAGGGCATTGCAATGGTAGTAGATTCGGTATATTGTTATCCTTAAAACATTCTTGGCATTGAAGTTGCGTGATAACCACTTCTTGAAATAGAAAATATGGCGTTTCAGCAAAACGGGGACACGCCACACAGAACTCCACATTCGTCAAAAGTAACTCACTAATTGTTTGGAAGACACGCCATTTCAAATAACGGCGACATTTTATGGGTCTGCTATCTTTTGGCCTCATTATGAGCGATGCCTTTGTGTTGGAACATCTCAAAAGCAGAGTGCATGTATACATTCTGCAGCCCTCAGTGAACAAGGAATAAATGATATTTCTGGAGACATAATACAACATTGAAGACTTTGCAAAACAGGCTAATGGAAAATGCATGCCAATTTGGAGCACAATTTTCTGACGCTGTCTTCCTGAAATATAGGGGAATGCAATATAGTGCACAAATTAATTGAGAGAAAGCTGATTTTGTTTTGATAATGTATGTACCTGCCTCCATATGCAGTGACAATAATAAAGTTAACAGGAATTATGCCCCCCTATAACAGGAAAAAACTTACAGACTGTGCTTAGGCATTTACTAGTCTTATGCATATATACACTGCTCGACATTGAAAATGCAACACCAAGGAGTGGTCAGAAAGTGATGAAATTTGGAAAAAGACGGAGACAGCAATCAGCAATAAATGATCTTTATTTCAAAATGATAGTCAGAATACAGAGCAAGAACGACGTTGGCTCAGTTAGATGTAGGAGCAACACGGACAGCGATGCACGAAGAAACACCCCTAGGCATAGAGTCAATAAGAGTGCGGATGGTGTCCTGAGGGATGGCTCTCCATTCCCTTTCAACCATTTACCACAGTTCGTGTTCTGAAAGAGGCAGGGGCAGAGTCTGCAAACGGTGTCCAATCACATCTCACACATGTTCGATTGGTGACAGGTCAGGAGAGTACGGTGGCCAGGGAAGCATCTGTATACCTTACAGAGCATGTTGGCAGATGCGAGCCCTGTGTGGTCGGGCGTTATCGAGCTGAAACATTGCATTAGGTAGCCCCTGAAGGTAGGGGATTGCCACCGGTCGCAGTATATTATCCGAGTATCGTTGGGCCGTCATAGTGCCCTGAATACGAACTAGAGTTGACCTGGAATCGTATGCAATAACTCCCCAAACCATTATGCCACGTTGTCGCGCGGTGGAGCGTTCCACAGTTAGTGCCAGATTAGATCTGTCTCCACGTTGACGCCACACACGTATGCGGCGACTGTCACTGGATAAACAGAAGCGTGACTCATCTGAGAACACGACGTTTCGCCATTCTGTCATCCACATCGTTCCAGTCCGGCACCACTCTAAACGTTGGCGTCTATGCTGTGGGCTCAATGGCAATCTTCTTAACGGACGCTGTGAGTGCAGGCCACGTTCAACCAATCGACAGTAAATTGTTCTCGTCGACACGGGAATATCCAAGGTGTCTTGGACATGCTGCAGAATCGCAAGTGACTTGCGGGACCGCCAGAGGTTGTCGGCTGATGCGTCGATCCACGCGTGCTGACGTCACTCTGGTGGCACCTGCACCCCTCCTTCTTCCCACATTTCCTTGCTCCAACCATGTTCGCCGTAGCCGATGCAACGTGCTCGCATCCATGTGGGTATCAGCTGCGATTTGACGTAAGGACCAATCCGTCTTTCTCAGTCCAATCACCGTACCCCTCGTAAAATCGTCTATCTACTGGAAGTGCTTTCGTTGACGGCGGCCTGGCATTCTCTCCTATTACACGTATCCTCCGGGACAAAAAACAACTTTCTTCGATAGTTCGTCTGGCAGAAATAACGAAACGAATGTTGCCCATTCTGCACGTTCCTTCCCTTATATCTTACTTTACGTGCTTCGGAGAGCTGCGCATTTCACATCATTCGCATAACACAGTGACGTGCGTCTACTCTAAAATTTTCATACATTTCTGACCACTCCTTATTGGTGTTGCATTTTCAATATCGAGCAGTGTTCTTCTTTATCATTGAACCACACTTTTACAGCATTCTTGATCAAGCGCTCTTTTGTCGTATAATCTATTTTCTTAATATGACCCTTGTGAATGTGCTGAAAGTTTCTGATAGGATTTAAGTCGATTAAGTTTCCAGTAAAATCTGGTGCAATAATTGTATTTTCTAACATGTATCTCCTGAAAGATTTAGAATTTTGACATGAAGCCATGTTGAAATGTCCGTGCAGAAAGTTCAAAATGGAGGAAACTCGTGTTTTAAAATTTTTGTTGTGATTTCTGTGACGATGAATTCATCGTTAATTCAGTAGGTGCCATCTCCAGTGCGAAAACCCGAGAACATTTGTTTTTGAAGGCATTTTACAGTATGTTGGATATGTTGCGATCTTGATGATCCATCTTTACTTTGTTTAACAATTTTAGACGTGCAGCCATGGACACATAAATGAATCTCATGGCCAATAATGATCTTTTTCCAGTAACGTATGGTCCAAGGTTGGTACTTTTAGGACCAATAATCGTTTTTCCTTTATTTGAAATGTTTATAACAGGCCTTTTTCGTCTTCCAACTAGTAGCGATAGGTCTACGTCACACATTTGAAAGATTCATATCAATGCCAATACACAATAGATATCTTTTAAGCTGTTTGGTAATTTTATTGCATTAATAATTCCATTTCAGTATAGGAATCCAATAGGGTTTGGAATTGTTTTCTTTTTGCTTCCGCATTTGTTCATCCTTTCTGGAGAAAATGATCCAGACTCATTGCATCTCCTAAGATTTCGAGAAATGCTAGATGTTTTTAACACCAGCCTGCGAAATAATATTTTGTACATCATGGATGTGTGACTATTAAATCCAATAATCCTTGGTTTGGGTTGGTTTATATGATTATGGCAAAGCCTCTAGGGTTATCTACCTAAGGGGAGAGATGCGTGCGTAACCTTTTAAGGGAAATTGGCTCGTATGCGCGTTACACATGAGGGAACAACAGTAATCCTTGGTCTCTAGCTAGACTTCGTATTCATTTTAGTACATTTCTAACGTTATTAGTTTTTTGTTTTTTTTAATGCAGAAGACGTGAAAAATGTACAGTGCCAAGACTCGAACCCTAAACCTGTCGAATGCTAGTCGAGTATGCTTTAAATTACGTCACGAATACATGCAGAAAGGATGAAGAATAAACCTTATATAGTCTCTCTTTTAAAATGTGACTGGAGTTAAGCGACCGATTCACCAGATCCCGGTAATCGCTAATAATGCTTCCCCAACTCTTAGCTCAGAGACGACTTGTAGAGTAATTTGGTTCCTTTGAAGCAGAAAGCGTTAAAATATGGAGTGCCTTCGCCGAATCTCAAACTTGGACCTCTCGAATACACGTCCAGTATGTTTTCAATTATATCACGAAGGCATGAGAAAGGCAGAATATACGTTTTACACTAAAATGAAGAAATTAAAAAGTTCGCAAAAATAACTTACGCTTTTGATCGAAACACTTTAAAAACGTGTGGAACAATCTTAATTAATTGTCCAAACTAGCTGTAAATAGTCGAAAGCAGATATCCAGATGACATTAAAGCAGATAGATCTACTTTCAGAGACTTGCTAAGACCACCTGGCAGCCAACATAAAATTCTGGAAAAAAACCATTTTGTCCAATTAAATTGCGCTAACTATTCACATAATTAATGGAATAATTTTACATGCACTTCCTTCATTAAATGTGATCTTCTTATGTACACGTTTTGCATGCTGAATAACAGAATACTATTTTTCTCGAAACAAAATTAAATAAAATTTTCTTTTGTTAAATTGTTATGCGTTTTTCAAGATTCTACATTGAAACGAAATTATATTAAATTTATTATATTGAACGTAATGTGTTCTCTCAGCTTAGCAAAAATGCATAGAATTTACGCAACATACCTCTGATTAGCGGATAGCCCATTAACAAACTAGAGACTAATGTAATGAAATACTGATAGATTCTCTTCGCGTATTGTGTTCGAGGGTGTACTCCAATTGCGCGAATCAAAATTTCTTCCTCTTTTCCTGCCGGGGAATTTAACGACGGCATAAAGCAAAAGATTTACTCTTCCCATAGAACACTACAGGAGGTCTTCAAACTTTCCGAAGAAGCCATCTTCTTTTCAAAAAGCCGACGGTTACAATTTTACTTTCCGTAGCTAATAGTAGCCAAGAGGGAAATTGTTAGACATTCTTTACTCGTTATAAGCATGTCTAATAAGCAGGCTAATTACTTGAATAACAGCAATAAATTCAAGAGCTAGCAAAGAGAATAAAAGGTATTAGTAAACACACATGTTAGCATCAGAAATAACTCTTATTAACGATTCTTAAGTATGTTAAAATATATCAGAATTATCTTTGTAATTAAAGTAATCATTTAGATGTTTGCAGAAATGTGTAGTCACATAAAAACAACTTAGGGAGAAATCTATTACAATAACATTACTATGCATTTGGAATATTGAATAATCTTTAATATAATCTTTAATTTTAAATAAATTAAAATAATTATGCTAAGAAGATTTTTCTAAAATTTATCTGGAAAGAAGAATTAGGTAAACAGTACTACAAATTCATAATCAATCAATCCTCTCAATAAATTATTGCTTAATTTTTTTGTGTGTTGGAAATATATAAATAGTATTATCAGGCAGTTTTAATTCAGAACGTTTTTAAACATGATAGAATATAATTTAAAATTTAATAATAATTTTCTTTTAACGCATGCCAAATTTTTATTTAATTTATTTTCTATATGCAAACATTTCAAAATGTCTGAAACGACAAAATGGTGATTTTTACACTCAACTGAATGCCAGCTTTAGAGAAAGAGTAATTTTTCACAGAAACCATTTTGAAAATTCTAATTCTGAGTGGGAAAAGGAAATGTTTATGAAAACTATAATAATTTGCAATTTTTAAACATTTTTCGCAATTAGGATCAGCTCTCCTATTAAGACAGGGCATGGAATGTGTAGTATTTCTTCTTTGTAGAATCGTACGGTTAGCAAGTATGATATACTAGTACTGTTACTATTATAATAATTACAATAATAATAGCAATTCATAATATTAATCAAATAACTATTTTAATTATTATAATATTTTGTGAAATCGCAAACATTTTCAAAAACCAATTTTGATAAGCTTTTATTTCCTTGTACCAAGTAAAGGAACTATGTTTCAAATGCCATATTTCAACAAAAATATCCACTTTGACCGATCTCGAATCCATTTGAATGATATTTTTTGCTTAGAATCTGTACGTACGGACAGAAAAAGGAACTCTTTTTCCAAAACGGATTGAAAAATAGATTTAAAATGGATTCAGAAAAGTACTTTTTCGTGACGTCTGTAGGTACGTACGTATGTATCTTGCATAAATCCAAAATGACTAGCCTCAGAATATTGAAATTAAGTATATGGGACAGCTATAGCATGTAGTTGTGCCCCTCCCTTTTATGTTGCAATTGGTGGCATCAAAAGTATATCAATATATATATATTGTTACGAATTTCACATTTATTTGGCTATTTATTTAGAATTATAATTAGATTTGCTTCATGTTGCCTTAGCAACGCAGACGATTTTTGAAGAGAAAGCTACGTCGAAAAAAAAAATAACAATAAAAATAAAAGAGCGCGTGCATTTAATGCTTAATAAATAAATATCTCGTAATTACTGTTGCCATCCAGAAAAATCTAGAAAAATCGTGATTGTTCTACTGATAATTAAAAAGCTTATAAAAGCCGAGGTGAAACACCTCATCTCAGTTAGTCAGTTAGTTGTTGTTGTTGCTGTTATACTTGTAGCTGTAAAAAGCGAACTGCTTAATGCTGTATTGATTGTAGCGATTTCGCTGTGAGATAGAACTATTTTATCTGTTTTGAACTGAGTTTTTGCTAAACGTTTGAGATATTGTGATATTGTGCGAAGATTTGTGAAGAAATATTTCAGCATTTTAATTTATTTCTTGTGGAAAGAATAAATTTTTGTTAACTTTTTACGACTTGTGCATTCAATATATAACGAACCCGTACGCACGTAACA
>KK122389.1:791975-854387 GCA_000611955.2 Stegodyphus mimosarum
GTATCAAAGATACAAATAAGAAGAGTTAGCCTAGCGCATTTAATGAATACTATCATCGTAATACATTTGCATTAGCAAAAGGAAATCAGATGAATCTAGAGAAAAACCAGGGTTTATATCTATATTCTGTGTTCTATATATGTGTGCTTAATTTAGGAACTATTATGGTCGAAAATCAATAGTTTTTTTTAACTACTTCACCAAATGAGTACCAAAGATTTATATTCAGACACCTGATTATACATGCAGTTAGACTGCAAAGGAGATTTCAGTACCGCATTATTAAATACCAAACGAGTAAGGGGAAATGAGCTCTTTTTAAAATGGAGAACTCGGAAGTAATATCGCCGGAATTTTCAAAGCGTAGGAAAAAGAGAACAATTTTTCCACAGGTATTTTTGTTTTAAAGAAATTGGTAGATGTTTCCATAGAAATATTTCCTTATATGTTTCGATCATAAAAGCGAAATAAACCTTTATCGAAGAAAATAGAGCCATAGAATAAAAACGTGCTAAAGAAAATGGCGAAATGTTCTTTCTGCAGATGGAGACTTTTTCTTGCTTCCTTTTTGCATTGAATTAGTTATTCGAATTACATAGTCTCTCCAAGAGAATAATGAAACAGACGAAACAAAGTCTGCATTCCTAAAATTTGTGCTTCATATTCTCCGAAATGTTGCAGAAAATCTTTTCTTCATTGCTTAAGTTATATTTAGACAAATGCTATGTAAGATTTTATTTGATCTTTACTATAGATGTAAAACAAATCAAAGAATGCACATCAGTTATTTTAATTACAGATCTTATTACAAAACCCTTTTCAAATCACTGTATCTTAGAAAATATATATTATTTTATCAGTAGTATTCATATCGGAGGTTAAAGAACTTCTAAGGTATATTTTAATTTTGTAACAGTTATTTTGTTTTAATTCACTTGCCTATCTTATCCCGTTTTAATTTACAACTCCTTAACAGAATGAGCTTTTAGAAACGCGTTGAATGCAACTAAGGCAGTTATAGTGTTAAATCAAAGTTCAACTGACATTCAGGAATCCTGAGTAAAGCACGTTTGCCTTTGGGCTAGGTTTCTGTAAGCTGTTGTTACGCTCGGTGGAATTATTATGTGCTTTTTGATAAGTTTAAGATTGATAAGGCTAATTAAGGTTACTGGCCAACTACTTTAGAGTTGTGCTAGCTTCGTCTAAAAATCCGATTTAGATATAGTTAATTCTTACTTTTGAGTTTAAGCCCAAGTGGAGGCTTTCCTGTAAGCATAAAGAAAGGGGCCGATTGCTAATGTTATTTTGAATGAATAATGGGTAATTAACCCTTCATGAGTTTTGCCTTTCCTTTTCTTTGAACAAAGCGATAATTCATTTAACAGTTCACTAGGTTCTTCTACACTTCGTTTAGCAGTATAAAAGTGATGAACTCTAGAAACTTTTATTTATATAGTACCATCATATACTGGCAAATGCTAAACATAGATTAGATGCTAAATTAGAATGTAGAATACTGGATCGTCTAGTTGCGTCTACGTTGAGTTGCGATTTAAAATAACAGTATAACTGAATATTGAAATACGGAAAACTTTGAACTGTCCACTGTAATGGTAACCCCTTACTTAGAGCAATACAGTGATTTGTGAAGTAATACACCATTAAGAAAGCTCCAAGTAAGGTATCACCACAGCAGTGGCAACATCTTACTTGGAGCAACACAGTGATAAAAGGCACATTTAAGCTTAATACAGGTACAATTATAGGATCATTAATAAATAAATAATTATTTCATAGCGTTTCGCTAGAATCAATTCATACTCATAAACTTTACGCGCCTTATGCATTAATCCAAAATCGAAACTAATGTCCAAAATATCATCTTTTTGGTTATAGTAGACAAGTTTGAAATTAAAAATACTTATTCTACATAAAAATTTGGCATACCGAGTGTGTAACTGAGGACAAGCAATGTTTCCTATCGAAAGACACAAAGTTTATTATGAAAACAAATCTTATTGACGTAGTATTCTGGTTTAGCAGATTGCCATAATGCATCTCTAAGAATCCATCAACATCTAGTAGAAGAACAGAAGCTTCTGAACTTTTGTACACGAGTAAAACTTCAGCTAATCCAATTAGCATTTTATCTCAATATTTTCAGTAAAATATACGTCAATAACTTTCATTAGAAAAGAAAATGGGTTACACGATAAAAACGACTATATTGTTGGCATTATGGTGTAGACAGGGATTTCCTTAGGATACCGCACCGACCTGCACGTCTTTAAACAGGGTTCTTTGTCGGCTGTCCGGTATCGAGATAAAGTCCTAGAACCCATTGTGACATTGCAAGCTGCAGCAGTGGGCCCTACTTTTGTTTTAATGGACGATAACGCAAATCCCCTTAGAGCTGGCATCGTCGGTGACTACCTGGAGAGTGAACAATTGCGCGTATGTCGTGGCCAGCATATTCGCCCGACCTTAATCCCGTTGAAAATCTTTGCGATGCTCTCGGCCGTGCTGTATCTTCACGTTTCCCACCTCCAGCCACTCTTATTGAGCTGGAAACTGCTCTAATGGCGATTGCTTAATTCTGTGGTGGTTTACAACCTAATTGAAAGCATGGTCACAAGGTGTAAATTTTGTATACAGATGAGGAGGGTCACATACCCTATTAATGCCCTTTTTTCATTTTATGCTGTTTATTTTCTCTTTATACATAATTCTGTTTAAGTCTCCAGTATGACAATATCCGATAACTTACAAAAATTTAATATTGTTTCCATTTCTGTATATAATTATTGATTTTGTTTTATGCATAAATATACATGCTACTTTCCTGCCAAATTTTGGGTCAATTATTTGTTGATTTTTTTGAATTTTACATCTTCGTGCTTAACTTTTGGAAGTGAGTGTATGTAGCGAAAATCATACAACAGCTATTGCATGACATTTTATAACAGTTATACACGAAAGACGTCATCGTAGCTATTGTATAATAATTTTAAAGACCTTTTCATACAACATATTGACCTTTTGATTTGAATATTAAACAAAATGCTTTCCCTGAAGCATGATTTAGAAATGGTAAGTTTCAGTTTCTTATATAACACTTGTTTTTTCCACCTTAAACTATGACAATTCGAAAAACAGAGCTTATACGTATACAAAGAATAATTATTGAACAGAAACTCATACTGCAAATCTCAATCAGTCATCACAAAAGTTACTAGTCTCAAATTCTTTTCGAAGCCATTGAAATGGCTGTTTGAGATTTTAGTAATTTACTTTATTTGCGGTTTTAATAAAGATAAGTGTCTATTTAAAATTCTTTAGAGAAGACATTTCTTTTTATAGGCGCTTTGACTTATGAACTTTGCTATAGATAACAATCCAAGCCAATCGTCACATTCAAAATATATCAGTAAATTTACATATCTTAATTTTAGAAAAGTACTAAACATCGAACATTTTAATCACATTACTGCACAAGGGTTAACTTACTATTGACTATTAAAATGGATTATTGACAACTAATATGCTTTAAGCGTAAATGACAGATTTCATTTATGGTTAATATGTCCGATTTTTCGCAACAGTATGCACGTTTCAAACACTTTGCAATTAAAATGATAAAAGCTGCAGAATACTAACAGTAGTTTCTCAAGCATTTTCCCTTTTTTTAACGAATTTCATAGACCGAAAATCTAGAGAGGGAAATTAAGTGAGTAATTTAATTTTTGAAGAACGTCGTCACAATAAGAACGTAACAAATGAAAAGTAGTCATGGATAAACTACTAACAATTATCACAATACTGTTGCTTTAAAAGTCCCGTGCATTTTAATTGCAATACCTGATGAATACTAAACCGGATGGATATTTGACTGTAATTGAGCCATACACGCATCTTTTTCCTTATATAGCTCCTGAGGATTCTCACATCAATGAGTTTTAACATTTCTCAAGCGGGAACACCGGAGGAACAATGGCGTAAGTAGCAAACAAAAGATCCAGAGTTCGATAGATTAAACACATCAACAATAGGCCACAAGAAACTGAAATGTAAATATTACATCAACATTAGGCCACAATAAACTGGAATGTAATGTAGGGAGAAATCACATGTTTCAAAAATTTCTGAAGTGTAAAAAACATAAGCTACGTCCGTATAGCTTACCGAAGAATCCGCAGAAAATACGTTTCAAATAATTAACTCAATGGAGAATAAAATAGATGAAATATTACTACAGAAATGCAAATATAAATAATTTGAACACACAGAATGAAAATAAATATAATCAAGGTGATGCAATGTATCAATAAACTAACCTTTAGAAGGAAAAAGTATGTGCCGTAAAGGGATGGTAAAATTATGCAAATATTTTTAAAGTTTTCATAACCTAGTGTTAAAAAATACTGTATATGATACGTTTATGCTATGTGCTATGGATTATTTCGAATTTAGTAGAATTATAAAGTATGTTTCGCTGCTGAAGAAATTTTAGTGCAAAAAACACTCAAGTGTCACTCTTAAGTGTTTTTTGTAAATGTAGGCCAAATACAAGTTTGCTTCAGCGAATTTGATTGTCACATTGGCGTGTTTCTCTTCTATTGTAAATTTTAGTGCATTGAACAAAAGTTTGCGCTCTTCTTCGCAATATATTATTAGTACTTCATAATATTAATAATTTTTTTACGTTTAAAAATACAACATTTTTAGCATTTAAAAGACGTTTTTAGAATCTACATAAGGTACGACGTTTTTTTTTATTTCGAAAATACTTTGTAGTTTCTCACTAGAATTGAAGGATGTCAATTTAAATATTCGTTTTTATTTAAGTCAAGTTGTAACGTTCTACTCTCCTTCTGTTGTGTAAAATCTTGAGAAATAGTGATTGCACTGACGAAGGGTTAAAACTGCCCTTTATTAAACTCTTTAACTTATGTACAACGCGTCAACGTGACGCTAACATATTACGCCTCAACTTGGGCAGTAACTGAAACAGTAGAATCAAACTTAAAATAAGAGATATTTACAAATAGTAGAATTACCCTACAGGGCTCATATAATCCTGCAGCCTACAGCGCGTAAATGAGTCTAGTGGCAGCAAGATAATAGCGATTAAGCCACTTCAAAACCAGGAGTAACTGCTAAATAGAAGTTTGCGTATAAGCACGCAGGGCAGTTTCCTGGACTCTCTCTTCTCTCTACTGGAACGTCGATATTTAACTTGTTCTTCCACTAGTAGAATTTGCATTTCTTAAGCACGCTACCAAATTTAAATATTCTGGCACTGACAATTAGGGGAACGAAGGCTTATAGGAAATTAACTTAAAATTAAAATTAACTGGTTATTTAAAATAAATATACATCCCTACAAAGTATTGTGATTTCCTTTCCTTCTGAAAGTAATTTTTTTTGTTTTCTTTAAGCTTTCAAGATTATTTTCCTGGTCTGTAATTGCAATGTTTTTCACTTGTTATATATTTTTAGTATCAAAGGCTGAAATTATAATACACAGAGTGTATCCGTCGCCCATGAAAAATATAAATAATTAATTGCAAAGATGCATAAAGAGGCATAATTTAACAGGGAGAAAAGTTTTCTTACAATCTTGATCAACGAAGTTTATCCTAATTACGCAAGGTGTCTCAGATACATAGCTACCTTTTGAAGTGAAAATATATCGTAAATTATTATTAATATAAATGTATTTTAATTATTGCATTTTTGAATTCTGCATTTTGAAGTAAATGTATTTTGTTAATGTTTTAAATGTATACTGATGTATATATCGTAAAGAAAAATTCTAAATGGTATAACAAGCGTTTTCGTTTCTCTTCCAAGTCTCATCTCAATACTCAGCAAGCATTAGAAACCTTTAAACTGAAGCCCTTTTTGTCTCAAAATGATCAAACTAGCTAATATGAGGCTGAACGTGCCTCAGAAATTTACAGTTGCAACATAGACGATTGCTTACCTTGACGTCGTGACAGATTATTTCAATTATAGCAAAGTGAATAAGGTCTACTTGTCTGAGGGATGGGATGAATTCGTGAATGACTGTTTAAGAGATTTTCTGCAGTATTCACGCTACACATGGCAAAAAACGAGTAAGCACACACATAGCTAGAGCCTTTGCTGTACTTCAAATCCAGATCGAACTACCAGTGTTTGACGGTGTGACGCTGGGGACAGGAATATTGACAGAGGGGAGTTAATTGTAGTAGTTTTGACATGAACGGTCGGAAAGCGGAGAGAGCGACGCCTTATAAGAAGAAGCATCAAGAAAGGAATGTTTTGGGGAAAGCTTGCACCAACAGTTAAAAGGTATGACTTCTAAGACAGTGTGCAGGTTAGGGCGTATCCAAAAATGCATTGAAGTAGCTCTTGGAATCTCCAAACGACTAAATACAAAATGTCATCTTGCTATACCTAAAGAGCTGTAAAAAGCAATGCCGTAAACTAGAAAAATGCATAATAGTAATATGCATATTTTGTCAAGATTTTGGTATATCAGCGAAGAAAATTAGAATCACTGGCAGGGCTTAAACAGGCTGATAAACACCATTTCCAAATGAACAAGCTCCTGTGTCGGTGGAGTAAAGTAAAGTTTAGGGTAATAAAATGACTATAGTTAGTTTTTTCGGTGCATTATTCTTCAGTCTGACGATTTCTAATATCATTATCTCATTTCCTCTAAATCTTAATGCCAGCACCACAAAGTAATATCAAACATTTTTTATGTTTGTGATATACGCTCTGTATATGATGCATAAGGAAAATTATAAGTGAAAGTAAATATAACACAGTAAATGCAGATAAGGAAGCTTTAATTACATGGACACGGGAAAAGAATTTTCATGATTCGGTATCCATCCAGACTTTCAAAAACAACTAAAACAAAACAAACAACAACGTTTTCAAATTACTTCCTTTCAGTTTAAGCATTGGAAATATGAACAATTACTTTACGAACTGAGTATGAAGCGCTGAGCGAAAATAATTAATTTCGGCATATATTTAATTAGCATGTAATCTTTTTCACTTTTAATAAACTTTAATATTTATTGAAATTAGATCGGATTATTAGATCACCTTTCAGCGAAACCCACGATCGGTTCCACCATTCACCTGAAAGTGTGGATTAAGATAGGAATAGGTAATTAGTCGATGATAGAGAGGGTAAATACATGAAAGATATGAAATGGAAAATGAATCATTAAATTGCATTTAATTAGTAATTAATTCCAGTCAAGCGAGAAATGATTTCAGAGTAAAAAGGCGAATGTAGATGATTTCAATCTACGGGTACTTCATTACTTAAAAATGCAACTGGATAATATGAATCATTTTGTATTTATTATGAAACGTTTAGTTTGCTGTTTGCCTTAGCTTGAACTCAAAGCGATATTCTAAAATGAGTAAAAGTAAAATGATTTCTGCCATGAAACCACTGCACGATGTGTTCCGTAAAAATAATAGTCTGTTGATTAAACGTTGGCTGACGCCCACTCTGACTGTTTGCCCCTTAGCGAAAGCCGCTGCTCGAAAATGTTTACAATTCCATGACGTAATGTTTTTGGTGAGTTACGATTTCATCTAGACTTTATTCTCGGATCTATAGCTTGGGTCTTTGCTTAGAATGTAATAAGGTTTATAAATTAACAAACTGTTAAAGGACGATTTGTTAAACTTCCAAGTTAAGGCGAATGCCAGTTTTGTTACGTGATAATTTACGTTATCCTTCACATGTGATAAGGCAGAATAAAATAAATTTAGAAGCACATATTTGTGTTTATGTGATTTCATCTGCTACTGAAGCTCGTCATAACAACTTATAAGATATTTATCACTGCTCCTTAACATACCTTCATGGTGTAGTGATCAACATGCTCGGAGCGTATTCGAGAGGTCCGTGGTTCGAGTCCTGGCGAGGGCATTGTTCATTTTTCATCTCTCCTGCTTCTAAATAACCTATTGTCTCTATGAACTCACGAAATAGATGTTACGCAATTCTTAATAGTAGGATTTGACCTTGAGCTAGTTAAGATGTAGAGATGGTTCTTTGTGACAAAGATGTAATATCTAACTGTTAAGAAGTAGGATTAGGACTTGAACTAGTTAAGATGTATAGATAGTCCCTTGTAACAAACATGTACTATCTAACTATTAAAAAGTAGGATTTGGACTTGAACTAGTTAAGATAAATAGATAGGCCCTAGTAATAGAGATGTGCGAACTAGCTGGTAAAAGATGATTTGGACTTGAACTAGTTAAGGTGCACATATTGCCCTTGTAATAGAGATGTACTATCTGACTGTTAAGAAATAAAATTTGGACTTGCGCTTGTTGGGATGTATAGACAGCTAGCTCATTGAGACAGACATGTATAGACAGCTAGAGATGTACAATATAATTCTTAAGGGGTAGGATTTTTACTTTTGCTAAGTAGGATGTACAGATAGCTCCTGACATTAGAGATGCGCTGTCTAACTGTCAAAATAGGATTTGGACTCCAGCTAGTTAAGATGTACAGATAGCCCTTTGCAATAGAGATGTACTATCTAACTGTTCAGAGGTATGATTTAGACTTGAGCTTAAGATTTATAGATAGATAATAGAGATCCTTATAATAGAGATGTACAGTCTAACGGAGGTAGGATTTGGAACTGAGCTAGTTAAGATGTATACATAGGCCCTTGTAATAGAGATGTACTATCTAACTGCTAAGAGATAAAATTTGGCCTTGCGCTTGTTGAGATTTATAGATAGCTAGCTCCTTTAATAGAGATGTACAATCTGACTGTTAAAGGGCAGAGTTTCTACTTGTGCTAGGTAGGATGTACAGATAGCAACTGGCAGTAGAGTTACGCTGTCTAACTGTCAAAATACGATTTGGGCTTGAGCTAGTTAAGATGTACAGATAGCCCTTTGTAATAGAGATGTACTATCTAACTGTTCAGAGGTACGATTTAGACTTGAGTTTAAGATTTATAGGTAGCTAGCTCCTTGTAATAGAGATGTACAGTCTAACTGAGGTAGGATTTGGAACTGAGCTAGTGAAGGTGTACACATAGCCCCTTGTAATAGAGATGTACCTTGTAACTGTTAACAGACATGATTTGGATTATGTATATATAATGCCTTGTAACAGAGATGTACCATCTAACTGTTAAGAGGCAATATTAGGATTTGAGCTAGTTAAGATGTATAAGCAGCTAGCCCCTTGTAACAGATATGTACCGTCTAATTGTTAAGAGGAGGACATTGTCTTGAGCTGGTTAAGATATGCAGCTAGCTTCTCATAATAGGGATACATAATCTAAATGTTATGAGGTAGGATTTGGACTTGAGCTAGATAAGATGTATAGATAGTCCCTTGTAATCGAGATGTAGGATCAAATTTTTAAGAAGTAGGATGCTAGGTAGTTAAGATGTATAGATCCTTGTAACAGACTGTGCGATCTAATTGTTAAGAGGTAAGATTAGGATTTGAGCTAGTTAAGATGTATAGATATTTCCTTGTAATAGAGATGCATGATCTAACTCTTAAGAGAGAGGATCTGGACTTGAGCTAGTAAAGATCTGTATATAGTCCATTGTATTAGGGATTTACGATCTAAAAGTTAAGAAGTAGGATTTGGAACTTGAGATATTTAAGGTGTATAAATATCACCTTGTAATAGAGATGTGCAATCTAATTGTTAAGAGGAAGGATTTGAATGTGAGCTAGTTAAGATGTATACATTGGCCCTTATAACAGAAACGTACATTGTGCTTCCCAAATGATTCAAAGAATCTATTTTCTTTACTGAGTGAGGGAACGTCGATCACATTAAACTGAGCGGTACCTCTTTTGAGAGGTCTTGTTGGAAGCGTTCCGGAAAAGTTAGATTCCCGATTTAGGAGAGAAATGAATGTTTTTATTCTAAAATTGGAATGACATTAACTTTTTTAATTTCCCACTTTCTTTAACATTTTTTATTCTAGAATTTTATTATCAGTTCTGGGTAGAAAGGCGATTTTAGGGAATCTGAAAACTAGAGATGAGAAAATCAGCCCAGGGAGTTAGCGGTTCGATTAAGTAAATTATTCCAAATCAACTTCTTGTTCCGATATTCCGAGTGTTTTTAGAAAAGCGTTTCTTAGTTTGGAACCATTCTGATGGATTTTTTTCAAAATATTTCTGCTTTCTTCTTTTGCCTTAGCGAATATATATAACAACCTATATAGAACAGAATTATATGATGTATATATATATATGTAATAATTCCGGAGGCATAGAAAAGGATTCAGCTTGCAGTCGTCTTGGCAGAGGGTGACAGCGAACACATGAATATAACACAACATGAACTTGAAGAATTTACAGGCTTTATTTCTTCGCATATAAAATCATCTTCCTAGATGATTGTCCAATCATAATGAAATCCGAGACAATTCCATGATTCAGTCATAATTAAATATGATAAATTGCTATGCACATTGTTTCTTAAGACGCAAGCATGTTAGACGGGGAAGCAAAGCAAGAAGATATTCGCAAGGTAGCAGCTATGAAAAGAAGTACGATGTAATTAACTCACCAGAGGATTTATACAAGAATAGATTCCGATTCCAGAGGCATGCTAGTTTTGATTTCCTTTTTCAAACAGCGTTACGTAAGGTAGAAAAATCTCGAATTTGGGAGAACAGATGAATGCAGGTGGAGAGCATCCAATTTGGAATGTTAATTATTAGGTCACCAATTATTTCTTAAAGCAACTATCGTATTTTCTTTAGGTTTTAATTTTTTAAGAGTCAATGTACATAGCAGTTTATGGCGTTTAGTTATGACTGAATCATAGAATTGTCTCGGATTTCATTATGATTGGATAATCATCTAGGGAGATGATTTTATATGAGTGGAAATAAAGCCTGGAAATTCTTCAAGTTCATGTTTTGTTATCTTCATCTGTACGCAGTCAGCCTCAGCCGACTGCAAGCTGATTTCTCTTCTATGCTTCTGGAATTATTACATTGTATATCTGTTTCTCTCTCTCTCTCTCTATATATATATATATATACATTTAGCTAGCTAGGGATTTCAGAGTCTAATCAATGTTTGGGTTTGAAATTATGATACATCAACTGAATCCGAATTTGTGCATGTTTGAATATTTGTAAAGATTTGTTTCTTTTTTTTTGACCAAATGTTGGTTTATCGTTTTTGAATTAACGGCGATTAGAATTATATATTTCGATTCAATTTTGCTCTTTTATTCATTTTGCATGTTCAAATTACTATCTCATTTCTTATTTTGTAAGCTAGAAATCATGACAGATAGACCCAATCACAAATATAGGTCAAGACATATAACGTCTCGAACTAAAATGAGAGGTGTATAAAGGCACTCGTTCAGAGAATTACGAAAGGGTTAAATTTCAAAAGTTTAACAACGGCTTTTATTCCGTAGCACTCGAATTCTCTCACGGAGACAGAGATAATTATAGAAAAGGGAGGTCAGCGGCAGTTAGTCTCTTTCACATAGCATTAAAATAACAAAAAGGTAAATGCATCTATGTGATTGTTTTTAAAAGTAGCATAATTTTTCACGGTTTTTTTTTCGAATTCTAAACTCTCAGAAGCAAATGAATCATATTCATATTACGACATATGTTTTTTTATGATTTGGAATATTTTTTATTATGTTTTCATATTACGGCATTCAAGTTTGTTACATCTGATTACGTTTTTTAGTGTTCCATTTAAAAATGGCAGATTAAGTACATGAGAATTTATAATGTATATCTGCAAAAGACACACGTAATAGGTTCGCTTACTATCTAATTCACATAACTTTCATTACGCAAAAAATTAGAACCAGAATAAAATTCTTACCTCTCAGAAGGTAATCCAAAGAGGATGCGTGAAAACACAGTTAAATACAGGTACAGGTTGAAGCAAATCCGGCATCTCTGTATATATAGTCATACTAGGTATAGCAATCCCTCAGAATCCCATCTACCTCAGATGTCTACCTCAGATGGAAATAGGACCGAAAACACATCGGGAGAAACTGTACAAGTATCTCCCACTCCTCTTTGCCTAGCACCATCCTCTCGATTGGATTTCGGCTTTCCGTGTATTTTGAGTGCCCGCTTGCTGCACAGACACTATACGTTTATAAAAATGCCTTCTATGGGATTGAAACATGGGACCTTCAGTTCTGTAATTGAAGACACTAACTAGTATTCCTTGGACTGCCCCAATAAATATTAGTAGCCGGAATAATTAATTTTCTAGAGCTTTCTATCTCTAGAGCAACGCATTCATTGATAGGATGTATTTTTTTGTTTTAATGGGTGTCTGAAATGCTACTTTTTAATCAAAATAAGGGAAGGTGATTGGCAGCCTCGCTTTCTCACAAGCAGTTCTACAGTCTTCCACTCAGTGAGTTGTGACATCCGGAAAAGCTCGATTTTTTTTCAATAAATATTCCGATTGCTGTCAGAAAAAGGGCTCGTGAACATGTCTATTGCAGTATTGCTATTTGGCAATTTCATGGTTTTGTAAACCATACACAGAGTGATATTTTGTACCGATGTGTTTAGTATAGCTGCTGTCTTTTACCTTTCCGAGAAAATTTAAAAAGAAGATGTTGTTATCAAATCTAATGTTAGCTTGCCGGTGAATAAAACCTAAATCTTTGATTAGCAGTCTCATTTATGACACTTCTTGCAAAATGAAGACTTATAAAGTAATGCATTTATCTACTGTCGAAGATAAAGCAACAGAGTTTTATTTCTTGCTCATCCATTATACAGTATTATATTTCACTTCCTTGTACGAAGTAAAGAAAGTATTGCAATCATGAAAAATTTTGAGTAGCATATTTTAACGAAAATATCAATTTTCACAGCTATCGAACGTAATTTAACGATTCCTTTACCTGATGTCTGTACCCGACAGAATAAAGGAATCTCCCCCCCCCAAAAAAAATATAAAACTGATTTAAAATGAATTTTGAAGAGATTGGTTTCATGGCGTACGTACGGACGTATGTATGTAGGTATCTCGGATAACTCAAAAACGAGTAGCCTCAAAACGTTGAAATTTTGTATACAGGACTGTTATAATATGTTGTTGTGTGCCTCCCTTTTGGATTACATCGGTCAAATGCATGTAAATATTTATACCTACTTTGTTACTCGGCTCGGTGAGCTCAGTTTTATTAT
Source organism: Stegodyphus mimosarum (assembly GCA_000611955.2). Lineage (NCBI taxonomy): Eukaryota > Metazoa > Arthropoda > Arachnida > Araneae > Eresidae > Stegodyphus > Stegodyphus mimosarum. The sequence goes on from KK122389.1 coordinate 805,197, forward strand.
TATATTTATTCTTATATGTTGGTAAATTTCGCATTTTATTTTACTTTAAAAATGGTTGAATTATGCTGGTAATTATTCCGGTTAAGGTTTTTATGTTTTTAGTTAACCTACATGCAATAATTGTAGAATTATCAAAAATTTAAAAGTTGTTTAATTGCTGCTAAGCCTAATTTCTGTTTACCATAGCAGCCATATGTGTTTACATAAGAAATTTAACAGAATAGTGGATTGGTTGCCACTCTAGAAAAACTAAGCTTCGCAAGAGCAAAGATAAGGTCTTCTTTTACTATTGCGAATTAAATCACGCTTCATCAATTCTGGAATTAACCTTTAAATAATTAAATTATCCCATATATTAAGTGAGCAAATTCCGTCAGTTTCTACGACTTCAGTGTCTTTTTGCCGCGTGTGACCAAAAGCAAACTTTCGGTTATGTGCACCGAAAAATCTGCCTTCTTTCCCGCTGCCGATTTGCTTGTTTTTGGATAGAAACTCTGTTTTAATTGCAAAAGTTGTTCTTTAAATTGTTTTAAGTGCGTTTATGTTTTATATTTTTCTATATTTTTGAATTTTTAATAAAATATTTTTAGTTTTTAAATATTTTTGCCTTTTTGCGAAGTGAGATTTAAATTAATTGAATGAGAAATACATCTATAAGGAAATTCGAGGAAGTACGTTTAAATGAAATGCAGGAAAAAATGCGTATAATTTAATATTAAGGAGGTCATGTGGGATACATATCAGAATTTTTTAGAATATGTAATCCAATGTGAATTATCTATCAAAATTGCCTTGTCTAAATCGGCGTCACTATAAACTTTGATGACTGGTTTAACATTACATTTAAATTGCTACTGACTGTCGCTTTTTTATGCCAAGTAACTTCAGTTGTGCTGCGAGGTACTTTCTCCCTCCATCCAGCATGCCTTCGTTGTGTAACGGCAGCACAATCAGTGCGTATTCGAGAGGTCTATGTTCGAATTCCGAGAACGACACGGCGCATTTTTCACATCTTCTGCTACAAAATAACCTAATGTCTCTAGAATACCATCTCAGTCCGATAGTGAAGGATTTCCACTTTTTCACTAAATGATAATACTTTTGCTGAATACAAATGTGCCACTATTGCTTCCCCGTATTGTGCTTATCAGGAAAACTGCTTTTTTATTTACTTTTTATTTTCATAAAATTCCTACTTGTAATATGCAGTATAATTTTTATTCGGATTCTCCGTCGAATTTCTGGGTTATACATATAATTGTGTTATATTCGTAAAATTTAAAGCTTCCAACCTATTCACTTTCGACTGCGAATCTAAACAAGCAGATACGACCCGGAGATTTCGAATGTTAAAATAATCTTCCAGTGCTTCTTAACGTCTTGAATTGATTCATGGTTATCACTCATGACTAATATTTCATCAACTGATATAGTTATGAAATTTCTCGTATTATCCTTGTTTAACGAGAAGATTTGTTTTTCCTTAATTGCAGAGGATTTCAGCTGTTTTGCGATTCCAATTTCTACCCTCCTATTTTAGTTTATAAATACTTTTGTATATTGTACTATTGTGTGTGTGTAAACCGTTTTAGAGTCATTAGCATTTTTCGCCACTGTACAGTCAATAGCACGTTTTTGAAGCAGAAGACGTGCAAAAAGGAGAAATGACCTCGCCGGAACTCGAATCATGGACCTCTCAAATACGCGTCGAGTGTTCTGACCACTATACCACGAAGGAATGCTAAGAAGGAGGGAGAAATACCTTATTAACTCCCCCTTTTAAAGGGCAGCTAGGGATTGGGGAACCCAATCGCCAAATCCTGGTTATTGATATGAGAAATGTGTCGTGTCCTTCTCGGAATTCGAACCTGGACCTCGCTGAGTGTGCTGCCGTTACACAACGAAGGCATGCTGGTTACACAACGAAGATACAGTCAGTAGCAGTTTAAATGTAATGGTAATCATCATCCACCATCTTTTATCTCGGATGCCACTGTAGAGTCAAGAGAATCTTTTTTTGAAGCAAAAGAAGTGAAAAATAAGCAATGCCCATGCAGGACTCGAACCACGGACCTCTTGAATGCGATTCGATTGTGCTGAAGACTACACCACAAAGGTATGCTAAGAAGGCGGGACAAATACATTATAACGTAACCATATATTGGTTGATATATATTTGTTCTTTCAGATCTCCTTATAAAAATGATGTTCTAACGTCGAATTAGTTTACACGCATATTCTCCTGAGCTGCTATCTAGTCAATATTCTCCTTATTGTAGTGTAATTTATGACTGGCGCAAATGTCTTATAGTAGTCATAGCCAGATTTTGAGCAGAATCCTTTAGCTCCTAGACAAGATTCACATCCGAGTGTCAGGACTGAGTGTTCGGTGCATATTCTTGGAAAACATCTTCGTGACAGCTTAAAGTCCTGATCTTGAACAGGGAGCTGAATGCAGCTATGTTCTGTGGTAGAATATTGTGATTAAGTGGTAGAAGAACTGCACTTGAAAGGGATTTAAAATCCTCTTTTATTAAATCACAATTATTTACAACCGCTTCCCAACTCGGGAGGGATACAGCAAATAGAGACCGCACTGGGGTCTAAAATGAACAATCAAATTTAAACTAAAGCTAAATAGAAATTAAATAGTCGTTGCTCACAGAGCTATAACGCGAGGTTGGCCTCTAGACTAAATGATGCGTAGCAAGATTTAACTAATACTGACGCACTTGGAATTACTTCAATAAGTAATCATGTAAAAGCGCTACGGCTTAGAATTTAAATTCTAGCTAGTCAGGCGAACGTTGAATATAGTAACCGTGGTCTGAGACTAGAAGCTCTCTCACACTGACAGGTTCCTACCTCTTGCTTAAATAGAACTTGGCTTCACTTCAAATTAGCATAAAGCTGAAACGCGCGCTTATTCTAACGGGAAGTCAAAATGAGAAGGGATAGAAAAAGTAAAATTAAAATAAAACTTTGTTAGTTTAACTAAAATCTTACACAATGACATTTCGTATATAAGTTTGCAGTTCTTTCTAACTTTCAAGAATTTTGATTTACTTATTCTTTGCCGTGTACGAGATTCTATTTTAGATATTCCTACGGTTGTTCTGTGGTATGATCTTGGTAAGTGTAGTGCTTTTCCTGTTCCAATTAAATTTTCTCTTTCTGTTACGTCCCGACGTAAATATGTCGATTTATTTTTCTTAAAAATCCACCGTATTTTTACATTCCGATAGTTTATTTGATGAGATATTTCTTCCACTTTGTTTTCATCAACAATCATGTTTCTTTTCGTAACAACGTTGTTTGCATGTGGCGTATAGGTCTTATACTCTCTACCATGATGCACGGGTACTTGCAAAGAAGTCTCTTTTCATCCAGCTTTGTTCTCTTCTGCTTTTGAACAGCCATAGACTATCCTCTGCTTTTGAAAAACCGTATAATAAGTCGTGCTGTCGAAAACCCTGAAATGGCTTAAATTCATCTTTTTCATTCGATAGCTCACATCCCGTTTTTTGTATTGATTTTAACGACTGTCTGCTCCGTAACTAGGTCATTGTCGATGCAGATTTGCCGCAAAATTCCCTTTTGAGTCCGGAATCGAATAGTAGACCTCTTGGCATTTCCATTATGTATCGATTTTTTCTTTCCGCCCGACTGCTCTGTTGTGGGGAATACTCTACGGTTGTTTGATGTTCGATTCCCTCTTTCTTTAGACACTAACTTTGTTTCTGTATCCACCTCCGCTTTCTGTTGAATTTTTGCTACTTTCCAAATGTGTCCCTTTTAATGGTTACCAACTGCTTAGAAATAACTTTTTCTTGTGTGGCCAGCAAGAAGTCTGTAATGTATCTTGAATAACAGTCTATAAATTTGTGAAGAATTCTTTTCCACTTAAGAATGTCGTACCAATCAGTGCACAAATGAAACAAAAATCAGTGCACAAATGTCACAAAAGAACTTATGTTTCTGTGGGGTCTTTTGCTTGCGGTACAGTAATTCAGATCTATTACTACTAATACAATATTTTTATTTTCCCCCTGATTTCTCCATCGAGTTTTATTCCATTAGCTAAACCATCCTTCATTAGCACCGTGATAGTTCATAGTCTCTATGTCCAAATCTCTTATTCCATGAATCTGTATTACTTTAACACCTTTTGATACCCGTAGTTCGGATATCCACAGTTCTTGTGATTAATTCGTTTTACATACATTTCGCCTCGTTTTTGCAATCACTATGGTCTGAAATTAATTATTTTTCTACAAATTCTTTTTCATATTGCGCAGTAAGCTCTCTGCTCGCGATTTTTTATATTAGTTCTCTTTCGAGATGTGAAACGGAGGAAACATCTACGGATTTCATTTCTCTTAGATTACCTTTGTTATCTATGTCGTAAAAGTGTTATTCTCTGATGCCTACCATTTTCATTTGCATTCCGTTGTCACAAATTAATTGCTCCAGACTGGTTCTGCCTAATTTCCTGAAATGTTTATATGACCCGTCACTAAGCAAGGAGAACCAGAATCAACTGATCAATTCCAGTTATGGAATTTTCTTTCTTTGGTAACTTCCAACGCATAACAAATTTCTGGTCTTTATATCCTTATTTACTACAACCTTTTTTGTTTATTTCCATAATTTTCTTTATTTGCTTGATTTTCATTTCTGATGACGCGATTATTTTCATTCTTGTCCTTTTATTTATAATTTTTTTTGTATGCGATATTTTTTCACTAATTGCATCATTGTTGATTAAAACATTTGAATTTTTAAGCATTTATCGATTAATTTTAATACACATATCCTAGTGGTAATTCTTCTCCCAAGCGAATTTTTAAAGCTGTTACCTTGCTTTTCGGTAAGTTGTTTAGAAACAGTACCTCAATATTACTATCTCTTATTCCTTGAAGTTCAGTTCTTGAGCGATTTCTTGATACGTTCCTCAAGCTTGTATTTATTTTCTACGTACAGCGTCTGTCGAATAGTTGTAACAACTTTTGGAAAAATGTTTTAAATTTGTAAATACATTAACGATTCTTCGATTATAAATGCTGTTTTTAATAATATAACTATTCAATCATCATATGCACAAAAGAAATATTCGGCAATTTTCTAAATTTTAGTACAAGAACCATTTCATTCAAACTATTCGTCAGTTACAATTTGCCTCAGACTTGAGATAAATTGTAACAGTTCTGAAGTAAATAGTAACAATAAAATAAAAATATTTGAAAAAAAAATGGTGATTGTTATTGCTTGGTAAAGTGAGAGTGAGGGATATTAGTGGTTGCTAGAAACAAAATTATATAACCAATCAGCATACTAATTAGTCTTCATCAAAAATGCAATGATAGTTTCCTCTCCCAAATAAATGATAACGAACAAATAATACTTTCCTCTCACACATTTAACGTATGCTCACATTTTCGAGCCAAGCATTGCACTCATTCTTCTTGAGAATCGCGGTTGGCATCTCGACAAGTTAAGCACAATCGCGTTTCCGTTTTAGAATCTGCATCAGTGATCATAATCATCCTTTTTCTTCAATTTGTCTCTTTATTGTTTTTAACTTTTTCTTTCCTTTTTCTTTTAAAAGTAGCGTTCCCTTTCTGGAACGCTAATTTTAAAGATAAATTTCTACTCAAAAAAAAGTTAGGCACCCAAATCAGGCCTAGAGTGTACACAGGAAAAATTTTTTGAAGATGGCACTTATCGTTTTAATACTGTAGATGCTTCCGAAGAGGGCATACTGAATGAATAGAGGTTCGAAAAGAATGCTGAAGCGAGCATTTTTGGGAAGCGCGTAAAAGAGTAAGGGATTTTGCCTACGATTAAAAAACACAAGATTCTGAATACCGTAGCAGATTTATCATAACCAGTGTATGCCACGGCGAGACCTGCTAATCTACACACCCCTAAAGAAGCTGTGATTGGGTATATGATGATTGCATACGTATAAATGAAAGAAAGTGACTTGGATATACGATATCTGCATTTCATATTTACACTTTCGTCTATTTTTTCATGGTGGTACTTTCCGAAGAAATCGACGTAACCTTTGAAAACGCACAACCCAACATTGCATGTTTTGCACATGTACCGGTATCCGTATCAGATTCACTATCTGAACGCAATTCGTGTAACACTTTCAATACTTCAGAAATGGTCAGCCCTCTCCGATCCATTTGGAAAATAATTAAAATTCCGAAAAAATGAACTAATATTATATCTACAATTAGAAATTATAAGCTATAAAAGAAAAGTAAATAAACTTCTACAACTCAAAACTATCAAAATGTAGCGCTAACAAAACCTTTTTTGAACGAAAGCGAAAGAGAAAAAGTGCTCTACTGAAAAACCAAAGAGCTAACTGATAAAATAACCCATTGCCTTCAGAAAATCACCGCAACAATTTCTTAGCTGACAACCAAACCTACCCTTAAAAAAGGAAGAAAAAAGAGAGAAAAGAAAGAAAGAGAAAAACAGGAAATGAGAAACAGATGTGGACCCACCTTCCTATTGTGAATGAGCTGGCAAGAGAGCAGCTGAGATACGAAAATACAGTTGTTAGTCTGTTCTAGTGTCTGAGTGATCCCGCTCTGGGCACAACTATGTTCGCCGTTCGATTTTAGGCAAAATTTCAAGGTAAAAATTTAAAACTAATATGAAATAGGGAGATTAGCATACAGGCAAGAAAATAACATAGACATTTATTTTCAAACAATTCCTTTTATACCCTAAAAAAATCTGGAAGATTTCTTTGAAAAATGAGGGACTTTAAAAACTAAAATTGACTAAAATATATGGACTGTTTTGTGTTGTGCTGCCATCTAGTATAAATAAAGATGGTTCAGAGTAACCTACAGTAACCTATAAATCCTTTTTCATTCAATGTTTATGTGCGTACAGAATGAAATTTTTAGATGTGCTCAGACAGGATACACCGTGCCGCAAAGTGTTAACCTTTCTCTTTCCTTTACCTTCCTTTTCTGTTTTGCTTCTTGTTAGTTATCTTTTCATATAATACTTTTTCCAATGCTTCATTCTCGTTTGTGTGAATCAGGATGGCAGATAACCTTTCGCGTCGGCCTCTGTTAGAATGCTTCCGAGGTGAAGACTTAAGAACAGGTCTAATCTTTAAAGGTGAAAAATTGATTTTTCTATTTTCGGAGAGGAAAGTAGGTAGAATAAAGTAATTAGCATGTCAACATTTAAGGAAAAAATTCTGACTACATGCATTAAGGCCTTGGGTTACAACTTGCCGCAAAATGTTGTTACAACTAGACTCGTCGTATGGTTTCGGGTTTCGAACATTTTGGCTAATTTATAAAACAATATTGCAGTTAGTAAAAATGTTAAAATATTAATACATAGATCAAAAATCGAAAAAAAAGAAGATCCAGTAGATTATTTAAAAAAAATGATCAATTAATTTACCTTAACTCAAAATTTACGAAATATTTCTTTTTCTATTAACTAGTTAAAACTGAGCACGTGCACACATCTGGCTACCCTTTCCAACGAGACATTGACTCTGCTTACGTAACTAGTCTCGTTGTAAGAATCATCTTAAGAGAAAGTATTGATCAATCATTTAAAAAAATGTCTCTTAACGTGCGTGCTGTTACTTGCCACTGTTACAACTGTCCTCTAGCTCCCTTGTAGCTTTGTCAGAAGCTTGTATGACAGATTTGTATTTTTTATGAATTTTCTTTTATTTTTTCCCATATTCCTTAAGTCGTGTTTTATTTCTTGCATGAACGAACTGATTGTTTCTATAAGCAAACGCACGGTAGCCTGTGTTTGTTCATTTCATTTTACACAAGATTTTAGATTGATTTCTTTTTCAGCGACGATTTATTTCTTTTTGTGTTTCATCGGCGATTAAATCCCACACATTACCCTTTTCCATCAATTATAATCGTTTCTAATTTGTATAGCTATAATTGATACTTATTATTAGTTAATTTTGCTATAGAGTACGTAATTTCGCAGCTTCCAGTCTAGCGTGTTTCAGTTTTTGAGTGACCAATTACATAAATTATATCAGTTTTGCTTCATTTTTGAAAATAGGTTTTTCTATCCTTCGTCGATTGTCATGGTGCAAAATTTTACTGATAATAATGGCAAAAAGAAGTACTACTAAGATTTGATTTTGCAATTCATGGGAAGAAGTGCTTGAATGGAGTATAAAATCTCAAACTTTCCATTGCTAGAAAAGGCGATTAATTTTCTTAATGACTTTGAAAATATGACTGAGGTATAAGATGTCGAGGCAAAGGATTTTGAGGATTCATTAAGTGGTTTTGAGGATTGCGTTTAACAACTGAGTGAATAATAGTATATTCACTCTCTGAGATGTGGTGAAGAGAATTATTTGCGTTAATATGAGATAAAAAATTCTTTGAACATCGTCCAATTAATTCTTTTGCAATGGTTTATATTGGGTGGATGCATACATAGCAAGTAAATAGAACAGGAAGATGATAAAAAGATAAGACATTCTGAATTTACAGATGAGGAGTTTGTATAACATTTTGATGACAAGAATATTAAAAATTTGACCATTGCCATTAATGTCATACCTTGTAGGTGTTGAAGGACCAATAGTTCCGATTCTATGTTGAATACCGTAAGTTTCCAGAATGTTTCAGCTAATATTACGGGTTCCGGAGTTCCAGATTCGGTTTATTAGCCCTGAGTAAATAACCTGGGGTAATAGTTGGGAGATGAGTACAGGAAATATTATGAAGAGTCTTCCAGCGTAATTAGGTTAGACGGTGGATTAAAATTGAAAATTATAAGGTATAGTTCTTTAAATTTTGTATAAATATTTTATTCAGTAGCTTCAAGATTTAAGATATTGTTTAGAAGAGTGAATAAGAAGTAAACCCGATAGTATTTCTGGTAATTACGGCTGTTGCCCCTCCACGGTTGTTATGTTCATCATTGTGGACATTGTAGTGCGGGATATTTAGTTTACCAAATGGCCGAAAATGAGATTTATTAACCATCATAATGTCAATTCTCTGTGCATTGTTAAATTTTACAAGTTCATGAGTTTGGCAGTGAATGCCATTTGCATTGAATTAGGCAAATATTAAAAAAAGTCCACCGTTTCATTTGGATTCATGATGAAATCCTGACATTGATAAAAATTTACAAATTAATCATATAAAAAATTCTAAAGCTTTAATTCCTACTCAAATTTTCTCTAGAAGGAATATAGCTGCCTTGAATTTCAAAAAAATAATTTTTTGGCTTCTGAAAAATACCCTTGAGTAAAAGAAGGTTTTTTCTTCTTTTCCTGTGGGACTGTTAACTTTAGCAGATGCTTCAGAATTTCGAGAATCTTTCTGCTGTTGGGAATTAACAATGTAGGTATTGGCCTGTTGCGAAGATTTAGATTCGGTTGATCTTCCCTTAGTTTCAAAAGGAAAAAAAAATATTTACACCATAGATGTATGGTTTAAATTTCTCATTTCTGGTTTTACATATTTCGAATACTTAGAGCAGCCTTTATAGATAAAGATCCCTTTAGTTTTACAATCAAATGTAGAAATAACGCGTAATAAGTTCGCATATCATTTAAACACCGCAACCATCAACAAGCAAACCGGAAATAGAATGCACAGGAAGCAATAAAGTTGCATCCAAAGAACGGAATTCTGCGAGTGAATTCCGTTTTAACTATTAATCCGAAAGCGATGGGGGAAAACCCAACCAAATACAGATGAATTTTATTTACGCCTATAAGGAAAAAGAAGAGATGAAGGTGTTTCAAGCTTTAATAACATTTATACAGCTTTCTGTCCACGAAGCAACTTATTACGAAGTAGAGTTTTTATTTTGCTGTGCTTTGTCTGTCTTAAAAGTCTGCTTTGCTGCGTTTATCTTACTGTCTCAAAATGTCAAAAATGCTTATAATCAAAAAGGGGAAGTGGACCTATGACACATTACTTGTAGTTTTCCTTGGGATATTTAGGTTAATGTGACAAATACAGTTAACTCTATAGAACCTGATTACAAAGTATCACTAACTTCATTTCCCGATTATCGAGGTTGAAGAGATAATTGCATGTAAGCCTAGACTTAGTAGCATTTAACATCAAAACTTTAACGAGTCTCTTCCTGAGACTTTATAAACAAAAATACTGAGATAAAAATCTAGTTAACGAAATTAAATGCACAGTAATCCTAAGAGGAATTACAATTCCTACTTTGTATCAAGTTAGTCATAAAATCTTTAGTTTATCAGTTTGGACAGGTACTTTTATCATCGTTATCTACTTCAACATGAATAATCTACGCTACAACTTCTAGTGGTTCCATTTTTATGATCTGCCTGGCTTCTGATTAGACATCGCTTGCAGTTCTTCAGTTATTCCAACTCAGACAGGATGCAACATCAAACAACTGCGGGCTACGACTGACTGACCGATCGGCCAAATGACAAACTACACATTCTTAACAGGTTACATTGGCCAAACTAAGAGAAACTTAAAATTTTGCGTTAAGGAACATGAGGCATATGTTAGAAAAAAGGAAACACAGAAGTCTTCTGTTGCCCAACGTTATTGGTCCGAAAATCACACTTTCAATTTTTCTGCTGCCAAAATTATTCAAAAACATCTTCCATTGGTGAACTAGATTTTCTAGAGGCATTTCACATTCAAAAAAACCTTTATGTTCTAGTTAACCACCCTAATTCCAATTCATCTTTTCCTTTAGCCTTTAAAGAAATTATGTTTTAGTTCTGGTTTCATCAACAGATGGCGCCAGTAGCTTGTCTCCTGTCCAGGCGTTCTTATTTTATCTTATTTAATCATTATATCTTACCTCGTTCATTTGCGATGTTGCAGCTGAGGATGGTGCTTCGGTAAAACCATCGAAACCATCTGTAAAAATTTTAAAATATAGCGCTGATTTTTGTTGTTTATTTGTTCTAAATCAATACAGGTTCTTGTTAACTGCTTTAAATCCCTAAGCTCTTTCCTAAAATCTGCATAACCCTCTGGAGGGAAGGAGCGCTCGTGCCTAAGTTCGAAGTGATAGAAAAATATGGAAATTGTCATAATGGATGAATAAGTCTTCTTTCTAAAATCAACTCTACACCGACTTTAGTAAAATCTTCTGTGTGGTATTTCCATTTATTCACGTAAATTATATAATAAAGAACAAGTAACCAATACTCCGAATAGCTTCAATATAAACTATCTAGAAGTAAATAGAATACTTAAATTGTCTTCTAAGATAATCTATAATGCAAAAAGGCTTCAAAACGGGCAATTTCATGCAACATTTCCAATTTGCACAAATGTCACAATATTCAGCTTTAGTGAATTGAGTAAGTGAAAAGTGCCATAAATGGAACTCAAATTCACCTATGTTTGCAAATTTTTCATTTCATTGTCTTGGGAAACCACCGAAAATGAAATTTGTATTTTGAATTTTAGGCTGTATTTCAGCGTTTACAAGTAATTTGGTTCATATGATTACTATGGCATTTTTCCTAAAGGAAGAAAAAGAAAAAAAAAACTTGCCGTGTGATCTGAAATGTGACACTTTTATAACTCGGTTAAGATATGGGTAGCAACTCGACGGTAGATATGGAAATAGGAAAATGTTTCTTTGATATATTTTTCTACTGTATTATATTTCCGCTGAGTAGCGGGATAGGATGAGCTACAAATAAAATAAAAACGAGCTACATATCATTCAAACTGTGTAGTAAAAGAATGCTAGGAAATATATACTTTGTTTGCGTTTTCATTCCAATGTTATTTCTTGGCATTACGCCAGTAGATCTCTTTTTTTGAAGAATTGGTTTTTCATTCTCTCACTGGATTTTTTGTCTTTGAAGTGTCGTTTAGCAGCTCATTTTCGTGCTTTCAAAAATATTTTATTTGTTTCGCTTTTATGAATGTCTAGAGCAGAGTTTTCTGGTGATTGTTCAAAGGTAAGCGGCAGAATGGAATAAATTAATAAAAGAGATTTAAGTTTAAAAGTTAGTCAGATTTATCTATTTACATAGGAAACTAAAGAAGATGCGTAGATAAAGAATATTTCAAAACAAGAATGAGTTCCTTTTTACTTCCTTGTACATAGTAAAGGTGGTATTGTAATTACGAAAAATTCCGGTTAACATATTTCAAAGAAAATATCCACTTTGACCGCTATCGAATGCGATTTAACGACCTTTTTGCGTGACATCTGCATGTAAGGACAGAATAAAGGACTTTTTTCCACCTAAACGAATTATAAAACTATTTTAAAATGGACTCACAAGAGATTTCTTTCGTGGCGTCTGTACGTACGTACGTATGTATGTATGTATGTATGTATCTCGCATAACTCAAAAAAAAAAATAAAAGTAGACCCAGACCGTTGACATTTTGTATGTAGAACTGCTATAGCATGTAGTTGTGTATCCTCCATTTTGGTAGCAATCGGCCGCACCAAATGTATATATGTATTTCAAGCCCATGTGTTACTCGGCTCATCGAGCTCAGTTTTTTTATTCTTCTATGTTTTTAAATCGAGCATTGTTTGCTTTAACATGATTGATTTATGTTGTTCTTATCTTCCGATTAAGGTTTTTATGCCTTTAGGTAACTTTCACGCAATAGTTGAGAATTATCAATAATTTAAAAGTTGTTTAAGTGATGCTAAGCCTAATTTTTTTTACCATAGCAGCCATATATGTTTACATTTGAAACCTAGCAGGATAAAAAATTTGTTGCCAATCTAGAGAAACTAAGTTTCGCATCAACAAAGATAACGTCTTCTTTTATATTGAGAATTAAATTATGCTTAATCCATTCTGGAATTATCATTTAAGTTTCAATTATTCTGGAATCATCATTTAAATTTATCCCATATATTGACTCATCATATCGTTCACAGTAAATTAAGTCAGTTTCTTCGCCTTCAGTGTCTTTTTACCGAGTGAAACGAAAAGCAAACATTCAGTTTCATACACCGAATTATCTGCCTTCTTGCCCGATGGCCGAATTGCTTGTTTTTGCATAAAAACTCTAATTATAAAAATTGTTCTGTAAATTGCCTTAATTGTATTTATGTTTTATATTTTTAAAATTTAATAAAGATATTTTGAAATTTCGTGTATTTTTGCATTGTCGCGAAGTCAGAACTAAATTAATTGAATGAGAAATATATCCCTAATAAAATTCAAGGAAATAAGTTTAAACGAAGTGCGGGGGAAATGCGTGTCTTTTAATATGACGTACGTAGTAGTCATGTGGTGCACACATCAGATGTTTTTTTCAATATATGAAAATAAGAGTTAATTCTTATTTTTAAGTATATTTAAGTAGAACTGTTGTATATGCGTTTCTAAAAGGGACTATAGAAAACAGTCATTATTATTTAATGGCTTTTGCTTGACATCTCAAATTCTAAAGTTATTAGTAAATGAATGTATGGATCTCTTCATTTTTTTCCACAAATTATTTGCGGTTAAATAGTAAAATAATTTTTAATATAAAATGAATAGCACGCAATTCCGTAATTCTTGAAAAACCAAACATTTTTTAGTTTTGAAGCAAACAGTTGAAATATGAGTTTATTGTAGAGAACAGTGGTGAGGATTACACCAAGATTGAATGTTATTGGTTCAGAAGAAGTTTCGATTTCTAAACAACACCTATATGATATTTTAAAACTTGCCAAATAATTAAACACATTTTCGATTTTGCTTTTATTTTTATTTATTTATTTATTTATTGAATTTTCCTACTTAGTTGATTTACAGTTTATTGGATTTTCCAAAATATTTGGAACTCTTAACATTTCTTAGTAGTCATCATTCTTACAGTTATAGGTCAAACTTACCTGTAACAGATTGAAAGCTTCGCTCGTAATTGAAAATAAATGTAATCTGCACAGACTAGGTTATCTTTTTCGAAATCTATTTATATCTATATGTGTATATATATATATACATGTGTATGTGTGTGAGAGAGACATAAAATTTAAAAGGATAGACAATAGATCTTTTGATTCCTAATAGGCCTCTTAATTTCTAAATTTAATTTAGATATAACCCCATTCAAAGGATCTGTGCTGCTCAATTTTAATGTCATTAGTTTCCTGCAGTAGTCAGCATTGCTATAAACTCTTGCCTAATACCTGCAAAACAAAGGGACTGAACCTATAAATGAAATATGAGGGCCGAATACAGTTGCAGTTACATAAGGATCAGTTAGAGTTATTCAATTAAAATACTCATAACAAATATCTTGCCAATTTGACCAGATAACTATTTTCTTAATCTTAAATAGACTTGCCCCTAAATTCTTACTTTTCCGGCTAAGCATTGCTTCTTTAGATTTTTCACGCTACATTATACAAAAAAACTTACAATTTCACATGTGATTTCACTAAAATTATTTACTTGTGCACAAAATTAGTTCCCTAATTTATGCATATACCGGGTGGCCATAATTAAACTGACAGTGCTCACAGTGTTCTGTAGCGCGATCTATTTGCGAGAATAACGACACATTTTTAGGAAGATTAAACAAGACGTGGGACGAAGGATTCAGCGAAAAACAAATTAGTTCCAAAAGTCACCGCTAGGGGAATATTTGCCGCTGTGTAATAGAAAATAGAGTGTTAACAAATGCAAATCAATACGGAAATTACCTTTTATTTTGCATTCAAATGCGGTTCAATGTAGCTGCCGTTGTTGTGGACCACATATTGCATTCTGTGCACAGTATGCACAACAGCAGAAAGTAATATGTCTGCAGGAATCTCCCGTATAGTCCGTGATATGTTATACTTCAACGTAGCCAGATCCTGGATCACTCCTTGATAGACCTTGGACTAAAGGTAACCTAATAGCCAGAAGTCGCATGGGGTAAGATCAGACGACCGAGGTGGCCATGCAGTTGGAAAGTAGTTGGCTAATGACTAATGACTCTTTCTGTTGTGAATTTCTGTCGTAGCATTTTTTGGACTCGTACAGCAACGTGGAGGGGCTCCATCTTGCATGAAAATGATTTCCCCCAGGCATTGTCTTTGCTGAAGTGCCGGAATGACAAAGGTGTTCAACATGTGGCGCTATTTCTCTCCGGTAACAGAACAGGTTCCCGGTCCTGTCGGGGTATTGTTCTCATAGAAGAATGGACCTCCGATAAATTCCGCTGTGAACCCACACCAAACAGTTACCTTTGTTGAATGTAAGGGAATTGCTGTGATTGCATGTGGTGATTTGTCATCCCAAATTCGGCAGTTCTGGGTATTCACAGTTCCGTTCAGGTAAAAGTGGGCCTCGTCTCCCCATAAGATTTTCCACGGCCAAGCAGCATCCACCTCCATTCTGGCAAGAAAGGTGAGAGCAAAAGTCAATCGCTTATCATGGTCGGGGTACAGTAACTCCTGTACACGGCTGATCTTGTATGGATAGCTTTACCCTTTTTTAAAAGTGTTGCTATATTGCACTTGAACTAAATCAGAAAATGTGCATAATAAAAAGTAATTTTATTCTATATTAATTTGCATTTGTTAACACTCTATTTTCTATTACACAGCGCCAAATATTCCCCTAGAGGTGACTTTTGGAACTAATTTGTTTTTTTTTTTTTTGCGGAATCTTTCGTCCCCCGTCTTGTTTAATCTTCCTACAAAATGTGACGTCATTCTCGCAAATACATAGATCGCGCTACAGAACACTGTGAGCACTGTCAGTTTAATTATGGCCACCCGGTATAATCGACGATTCTATAACTCAAATTATGCCGATATTAAATTTTGGAAGATTTGGTGGGAACCTTACAGAAATTTTAAAATGTATCTTGACTCACGTTTTTCAGTTTGCTCCAAAAATAATTCACTTGGCGAAATTCTTAACATATGGTACCTATTTTTCTTTATCTTTCTTTGTTTACAAAAGGGAAAAAAGTGAATTGCTCATTACTTGAAAGAATTTTAAAAATGTATATTTGGCTTTATTATCGCGTCTAACAAATATGCAAATATCAAAACGTTTCCATATATAAATTGATGCATATCTTGGAAAATTTCAGTAAAAATGTCTGAATTTTTGTTGATATGCCTAGAGATACATCTATTTTAAGGTGATGGCGAAAGCATTATGGGTAGCTTTTCATTACTTATATATATCAGTGCAAAATATTTTTCGAAAAATTTTTAAAAAATTACTAAAAAATAAACCAGATAATACCTGCAAAGTTTATTTGAACCTAGATTTCAAAATACGAAAGAAGAAATCAATTAAGTTTGCTAAGAAAAAGAGATGTTAAGAAATATGTAGTAAATTCAATTAACATTGAGGAGCTAAAATTTTAATAATTTAAATTTTTTAAAACCTACTTTTACAAAACTTGGCACATATGCATAATTTCAGTCATCGAATTGAAATATGGAAAATATCGCTACCTCATTTCAGAAAAAAGTCCGATGTTGTGTCAAAACTCAATGTTAGAACAATGATATATATAAATCTAATATACATGTTGATCACGGTTTCGAGATGCGAAAAACGCAAATTAAATTTCGGCAATCGACCCAGTAGAACGGGAGATATTAGAACTATGCCTTTTTTTGTATGTGTATCTGTGTGTGTATATGTGCGTAGCTTGTACATAGGGTATACGAAGAAGTTCGTAAACATCCGAAATGACTTTTGAAAGCATAAATACGGAGTTGCAGAAACTGATTTTTCTGTGTATATTAAATTTATTTTATTTCATCATATGAGAATGACTGCTGTAACCTTAGAAACGAAGTTTGAAATTTGATGATTCTCTCAAGGAAGCTATGAGAAACAGCAAAAAATGTCAATCGTATTCTTTTAAGCACGGTTTCAGTTTTTCGATGAATAAATTAAAAACTAATGATAAGCTATAGCTCTCCTAATGTTATTTTTTTGCAGTTTTAATTGGAATACGTGTGTGGAAATAAGTAGCGAATGAGACACTCGTGCTTTCTGCTATTTATACATGTGTGTTTGTGCAATATGAGCAAGTGAAAAACGGATTTAAATTCATCCTTCAATATTATACACACGATATAACTTATAGACCCATTTTATACATTCCTTTACTATATGTACCGTAAATTATCAAAATTTATGGGCTTTAATTTACTGCATTATATTTATTTATATTACTTTTTTTATCTTCATGAATGTTAAGAAATTTACTGCAAATTTACAGCAGGGTCCACCAGCGGCTGAGCGGTTAAAGCCGCTGAACAGTGGTAGTTTGGTCCGGGGTTCAGGTACCGCCGAATGGGCTGGCTGCATGGTCGTTTTCGTGGTTTTCCGCATGTGTAACGTGGATACGAGCCAGTTTCCCTTAAAAAGTCCTCCACGGGGCATCCCTCCCTTTCCGTGTAGTGCCTAAGGGCGGAGCACGTTATAAAAAAAATTACAGCAGAGCAACTTTTCTAGAAAAATTATTTAGTTTAGTATAATATGCAAATTGAAAGATCATTCATGACTATGTGAGTCATTTTTCAAAGAAGGTTTATCCTTTTATAACATCAGCATGAACTGATGAACAGAAATTATTATCGTATTTGGAAAGGAAGATTCCTTGCTTATTGTTACGAAATGTCCAGTTGCGGTAAGATAGCTTCCCCGCAAAGGGCTTTATGCTTGGCAGGAAATGGCAAAGGAGAGCAGGGTTGCCATATTTGGCCTAAACTCTCCCATTTGTCGACAAAATGCCATAGACGGATGGAGAACCTTTTAGAACGAATTCTTACCGATTTGGAGCAGAATGTTCTCGAAGGCAGCCAAAAGCTATATAAACTTTATCTGCATGCGGAGTCAGTCAGTTAATGTTTCATCTATCTAGCTAGTGTCTCGTCGAGTTTTATCTTGAGAGTGTTATGCTCTGAGAACGAATGAACCGAGTCGGGAACTGTACCCTAGTGCTTATCGTCGAGTGCATCGTCAATTGTAGAGTGGAGAGTGTCGACAGTGCGTAGAGTTCCGAGAACGACTGACCGAGTGGGGAATTGTACTCTGGGGCTTTGCCTTGAAACTGTCTCCACCGTTATAGCCTGATAGCTTGAAGGCTGTGCTGTTGATTGTTTTAGTGTGCTTGCTGCAGTTTCCGACGACTGTAAAGGTGTTTTTGGATGTGTCCTGAAAAATACTGGCTAATAAATTATGTTTTCGTTCTTCAGCGTGTGTTGTCGTTAGCCAATCCAAATCCACGATCCCGTATAAAAGCGCAACATTATTTTTGATGTATAAGACGTAAAGCCTGGACGTAAGATTTACAACACATGCAAAAATGTCAGTTTCTGAATTCAGTGCGCACTATCGCATTGAGAAATATTTACAACATATAAGCTTTAGACTGAAGTCTTGTCTAATTCTTAATCCTGTGGAAATGCTATACAGAATCTATGCGTTTCTATGGGGACTGGAAGTGCTTCTAATGTTAGAACTTCAAAGAATTATTAATAATATGGATATTGTGACCTTACGGTTTTGCTTGCATATACATGTATACATTACCTACAAATCTGCATCTTTTGATAGTCTAATCTACGTTTTTCCATTCTGTACTTAATCCTAATGTGTTTGAGTGTGCAAGTATTTCTAGCTACTACGTTATTCGTTTGGTACGGACTTTCTCTTTTTCCCGTCGGCCTTCACCAAAATGTTAATTGAGTTTAAATAGTGAAGGAGTCTTGCTGATATAATAAAAGTAGTCTGAAAACGAGCCTTCCATTTAATTCGATCTGTGGCCTGGTAACTGGATTTTGTATGTGTTGAAGTAGAAGAGTTGGTGTATCCATTTGTTCGAGGCTTGTGATTCAGGTAAACGTTAGATTGTGTGGTTTACTATCTTTAATACTAAATTTCACAAATTATGTTAGCAGTGTTGGCTATTATTTTTTAAATATAAATCCTAAATTATGAGAAATAATTAATAAGCTTTTTACTTACGTTTCATATCTTTTGCGTCGTATTGAAATTAAATTAGATTTGTGTTTATTTGCTAAACCGATATCTCGCCAGATCAAGGAAAGTTAAGCAAGAAAGGTGCTGAGTAGTAACATTATAAGTGAACTAGTGTATGCTTCACTATATAATATGCGTTATATACTACACAACTTGCATTCAAATCTTTGTGAATAAGGTTGTTTTCCTTTTCTATATAAAGTATCCATCTGGCGGTATTTCATATCAGGTTTGATTCCAAGTAAAGTTGAAAAAGTCAAATGGGGCTTAAATTTCTTGAAATAAAAAATGAATTAAAATACAACACAGAAATGAAGTTTCCATGTCTGAACAAACTCAATAAAATCAAAGCTTCTTAAAAATTCCTGGTCAATGAATCACCATGAAATACAGAGTGTTTATAAAGCCTCGAACCCATTTTGATGTCTAATGACTCATAAAATAATGAAGATATAAACAAACGTAAGGCACTTACTGATGGAATAACTTATATATTTTCTTTTCAGGTTTGAATATCTTTACTTTTGTAAATATCGTCTGCGCGTATGGTTAATTTCAGATAATT
Source organism: Stegodyphus mimosarum (assembly GCA_000611955.2). Taxonomy (NCBI): domain Eukaryota; kingdom Metazoa; phylum Arthropoda; class Arachnida; order Araneae; family Eresidae; genus Stegodyphus; species Stegodyphus mimosarum. The sequence continues at coordinate 824,744 of KK122389.1, forward strand.
TCATTTTCTACTCTAAATATCAATCTTTTCTAAATATCGTCTGCTTATTAATTGCATTTTTCTCTCTTTTGTGTTTGGCAACTATTGCAATGTTATGTTTACTTTTGATGTGTTTGCTTTACTACTTTTATATGTGATGTTTTATTTGACCAGATATTAAGGAGAATGCATACACCACAAGAGAAAGCACAGATTTTATGGTGGTTCATAGAAACGAAATCCATAATGGAAACACAGAGAAACGTTTTCCTTTTAGGATTTGTAATTTTAAATTACAACCGCAATAGCCTCTGTGGATGCCGACATGCTTGCCGGTACCTGGCGTGAAATTGAATATCGACTTGATATTCTCCTTGCGACGAAGGGGGCACACGTGGAAGTTCATTGAAAAGGGTCATGAAACATTCTCCTTGCGACGAAGGGGGCACACGTGGAAGTTCATTGAAAAGGGTCATGAAACTTTTTGAGTCTATCTAACCATTTATGTTATTAATTTTAATCTGTCTTTATTATTTTAAGAGTTATTAAACATCAAAATGGGTCCGGGACTTTATAAACACCCTGTATATTCATATTGTTATCGATTAACGCTGTCATCAAAAAGCAATATTACGGCGCAAAATATATTTAATTAAATTTCATTTCTTATGTGGATTTTCAAACAGTAATATATGCTTTTATATTTTGATCAATCAACTTAATAATATTTCATTGGAACAGCCGCACTTATTAATTAGTTCCAATAAAATGAAGAAAATCGTTTAACTAGATTACAAAACTATTACAGTTTTTCACACAGATATAACATGAGCTACTTTAATTGCTATTCTGTTAGTTTAAAAGGTATTTCTCGCGTCTTCTTCGCATACCTTCGTGATGTAGTGGTCAGCAAGCTAGGCGCGTATTCGAGAGGTCTGTGGTTCAAACCCCGGCGTGAAAATTGCTCATTTTTTATCTCCCCTGCTTCTAAATACCTAGTGTCTGTACAAGTTGAGCAAAAAATTATAATTATTGAAAAGTAAAAATATACGGAGACTTCTCTTTATCCCTGGCAACGCTTCTTCCCTCCATTTAAATTATTTCGTTATTGTGAGAGAAGGTTTTACGTTCTTCAAAAAGATTTAGTTCTTCAGTCTGCTCCCAACTAGTTCAACTTTTAGATCAGCGTTTCTCACGTAAAGTATTGTTAAACACTAATTCCTGCAAATCATCATAAAGATTTCCTGTTTGAAGTAACAGCAGTTAATTAATATTAGTATATTTTTTTCTAAAATAATGCTAATTTAACACAGTAGTTTGTTAATTATCTCTTGTTTGACGACTAAGGATTCAGCTAGAGGTAAATTTTTCCAATTTGTAGAAGTTATAAATAATAGTTCTCTAGAATCTAGGCCATATTGGGTAACTTATAATATAACGGTCACTGAGTGACCCATTTTATAATTTCAAGTCACCCTCTTGAATTCCCGGAAATAAAGTATAATACATAAAAAAATTGTAAAACATAAATATGAAAAGAGCAGTTAATGAATACATGAAAGAAGAAGTAACGAGCATGTATTTTTAATTAAAAAAATGTGGTTCTATTAATACTCGATTATATATGACAGCTCCGGTTTGCTCATAAATAGCAAAATTATGCTCTTAAGACAGCTAATTAAGATAAAATACCAAACGTTATCACATAAAAGCAAAACTTGATCTCCGAAGACATAAGGTTTTGAGCCACGTGAAGATAATGCTTGAGGTACTTAGCTCCATCTGTTGAGCAAAAAGATGAAAAAATCCATTAAATAAATGTATAAAAATTGATACATTATTAAAAAAAAAGAAACCTTTTGATTTAATATTGCAAACAAAGGGGCTTTTCTATAACGTTTTGTGTGTTGCCTTTATTTATTAAATATCATGTTCTTGGCATTTAAACCATTAATATAAATTCAATAGCAATACCGCAAAATATTTAAAAAGAGCATATCTTTAGAATTTCCCATAGACAGGCTCACGCGCTGTAGATAAAAATGTTTTATTTTTCATAGAGTTGTCACTACTCGCTCTGAAATCGATGAGTTTGTTAATCAAAAATTCATTGAAGTTCCACAAAATATGAAATAAGTGATAAAACAAATTCCAAAGTTTAAATTTGGTCTTACAGATGTCCATATTCGAGTGGAGGAATCCATTATTTAAGGATGTCTCTGAATACCGATGCTTTTTCATAATGTTGTTTCAACCGTTGCTTTTCACACGTATTGGGAGAGTGTCGAAGGGGTATAAAGATCGCTGGAGGTGTGACCTCAGCATTTTGGGGAAACTATTGCACGGCCTATATGAGCTTTAATGATGTCGAGTTGCTACCTCAGTGTGAAATGTCGAACAATAAATCTGTTAGACGACATCTGGGTGCTTTAAGCCGAGGTCGAATCATTAGAAAGTCTGAGGAAGTTAGAAGTGTGACAAGTGTGGCTGTGTAGTTCGCGATTCCTCACAGCTTTCTTTCAAGACTTTGAACAGCATTTCAAACTACAGGAACAGCAGCGGTCGTCCACGAGCAACCACAGCAGCGGACGACCGGTATATTGCCCTTTAGGCAAGAAAGAACAGTCAACAAACAGCGGAAGGGATTTCAAGACACATAGAACATGTGATTGGATGACCAATATTGGGTTTTACCATTGCTGCACAATGGTGCTCTGTTTGCATTTGTGACCTGTACGACGTATACCATTAACTCTAAGCATCTGAGAAGGCGTTTTTTTTTAGTAGGGAGCACCAGAACTGGACAGATAATTAATGGGATTGAGTATTCTTTACGAATGAGAGCATATGCAGTCATATTGCGATTTTAAACACGTACACATCTGGAAAGAGCGGGAAACACGCAGTAACCCTTTCAACATCATCAAAAGGCACCGGTTTGGAGTTCATGGAATTCTCGTTCCGTAAGACATAATGCTTGGTAGCCATACTGACCTCCACATCTTCCAAGGAGGTTCAGTCACTGGGTACTTCTATTGTGACGAGGTTCTCCTTGCCGACATACGTCTTTTCACAGGTGCTAGGGGACCTCAGTTCCACTACATGGGCGACAACGCTTAACCTCATCGCACAGTTGCTGTCAAAGAGCTATTGGAGAATGAGGATATTGAACACATTGATTGGCCGGCAAGGTCTCTAGATCTAAATCCTCTCGAACATGTCTGGAACATCCCAGGAAGACGCGTCGTTGAAAGTAACTTAGAGCCAGGAACGATTCTGGAGCTGCGATAGGAGCTACAACAGGAAGGGACAGCATTGCCCCAACAACTCATTGATAACCTCATATTTAACATAGACAAATGATGTGAAACCTGCAGAGAGGTCAGAGGAGTTCATATTCCCTACTAAAGGCTGGATATTTCTTGCTGAACACCTGTCACATGAATGTTTTGGCCTTCTGTTGCACTGCACTTCATGCTGAGTTTTTAGTAAAGTTCCTTTCTATCATTTTGATTGCTTTTTTGGGAAAGTTTTCTTACATTACCCATATTCGTACATGTTGGGGATCTTATGGTATTATTTTTGTTGATTTGGAAAGCTTCTTCAAAATGTTATATTAGAAAAGCAATTTTTGGACATCAAGTAGTTCTGATAATAACAGGTAATGAAATACCTCAAACAGACCATGTTTCATAAGTATCACAAGACTTGACCAAACATTTAAATCCGTTTCGATGAAACAAAAGCGTGTTATGTAGAAAGTTAAAGGGAAAGAAACTGAATATTAAATTTTATTTGTTTCTTAAAGCGGTATCTTATGATGAGAAATCAGGAAGTTCTGAAATACATTTGTAAAGCGTGAACAAATACAAAGCAAAAACAAAAACATATATAGAAATATAAAACAAAAAAGATAAAGCAAAAATATAAAGGTAGTATAAAGCAAAGATAAGATAAAGTGAAGGTAATATAAAGCAAAAATAATATAAAGCACGCAGATATAAAGCAAAGTTAACGTAATAACTGCTACAACGGCACTGTTATTCATCACTGATTTCTTTTAATAGTTACTAATGGATTACTTTACATATGTAACAGTAAACTTCTTAGCACTAAAATCTGCAGAAACAAAGATTTCGTATTTATTTATTTATTTTTATTACATCTTTTCTAAGTGCTGGAAAGAATTCCATAATGCGATCCTTAGACGAAACAGTTTGTTTGAAGAGAAGAGATTTATTTATTTCATACTCAGCGTCTAGACAGAAAAGCATTACTCAAATTAAATTCTTTGCATGTATGGGAAAATAATGATTTAAATGATGAAATCAATATTTAGAAATAAGAGATCACAGCTAGGAACAAAATAACGAGAGACGACACCATAAAAACCAAGAAATGTAAGATTTTTTTTGAAATAACTGACGCTCTGTTGTCTTTTTTATTACGTTTCTTTTCTTTTAGGCTCTTTTTTCCAGTGTTTAAATTCGACACATTATTCCCTTATGGCTTTTTTTTAACATTCGTTTCCTATGTTAGTGAGCTCCTGATATAGGGAGCTCTTGTATGCTTGTCATTTAAAGTGAAATAAGATTTTACATTTGCAGTCGGCATGAAAATAAGGTTGAATTTAGACAATTTATGCGAGCATTAAAAAAAGCAAGCAATGAGCATAACACCGTATTAAGCAGCAGTTTTTTAAGTACACGAAAATTTAGAGCTGTTAGAATTAAGTAAACAAAAAACGTTAAATAAAACCAAAATCGAAAGTAGATTCCTAATATTCTAAAAGCGAAATCAAATTGAGAAATGGAAACATAGTATAAGAAAAAAAAATTCTGTTTTCCATAAAATTCCTATAAATATTAATATAACATTTCTCTTAATTAAAATGAATTCCGAAATAATGAATGAAACAAAATTAAACTCAGAATACTAAACAAATGTTACGTTTTTAAGCGAACTATGGTTCATATTTAAGACATGAAACTTGACATAATTAAACAGAAATAAGTCAAATCTCCCTTATTGTATATCGATATATGTTTTCCCTCACATTACTTCAAGCTTTAAAGAGTTTTAACTGTTTTCGACTTTACATACAGAATAAAAAAGCACTGCTGACCTTTACAAAAATCGAAATTTCGGATATAAAATTATGCACAAAATTACAGTCATTTAATTATGTGACAGCATATCGCTGCAAACGAATAGTAGCAGGCAAGAAGTAAAGGCAAAATTACAAAGACCAATTGACGAAACAGTTGAAATACACTGTGTGTGTATACCAACAGTTTTGTCAGTTTGTTTCTGTTCGTCAAAAAAGCTAGAGAACCTGCAGCCTTTTCACCCCCCCCCCAATGTTAGATGATCATTCACCCCTTTCTTTCCAAAACTCTAAAATGCATATACATTTATTTAAATTTAGGTTTTTTATAATATGTTTTAGAAACTAGATAAAGAAAAGTATAAAAATGTTGATAAGCACCTAAACTTGAAATAAAGTAGTTTCTTTATATTCATAAACTAAAATACTTAAAAAGTAAATAAAAGGCTGACCGCATTCCTCTTCGTTTATAAAACTATGAAATCCCCTCCCCAGCTGAGAACTCCCTGGCTGTATACAGTGATGAACATCATCAATCACCATCAGGGCGATAAACATTCAGTTCCAGTTTTGCTCCAATAAAGGAACTGCGGGATTCAAAACTCTCCATGCCGATGTAAAAAGCTTAGAAAGACCTTTGTCATGATGAATGATAAAACTCTCTAAATCATGTGTATATAAAATATGAAACTATTCATATTCTAGCTTAAGTTACAAATATTTCCGTCTACCATTTCGTGCGCAATTTCTTTTGGATTATCACAAAGCAGACCAGGATGACGCCCAACAGAGAAGACAAAGTAAAATAATTGCTTATTTTCTTTACTTCATTAATTTTTTGAATAAACATTTACAAGAAAAAACTAGTGAGGAAAAGTCATAGCAAAAATCGATCAAACATTGGGAAATAAAAATTTCATATCATAATATTCTACGGTTTTACGTCTACCGTCTACAAAACACCGCTTGGGTGTAACATTATTTTTAAAAAAGTTATATGCATTTGAATACGCTTGTTTACCTTTTTGTGACATTTAAAGGAACATTTAAATGTCAATAAAAAGGAAAACAAACGTTTGAAAAAAGTCATTTTAATTTCCGGAACTAATACGTTGTACTATTAGTAAGATATGAAGAATTGCATTGTTCTTTCACGGATGACTCATACAGACATAATAAAGGCACAATAGGTGTCATATCATGGCGTTTGTTTTTTCCAAAGTAGTATTGCCAAAAATAAGAAAGCTAAATCTCATTCAATGATGAAAACCAAATTAACACTAGATTTTTTATCCAAAATACTGCCAATGTATCATAGACTAGCCAGTAACGAACTGTTAGCAAGATATATATCTGAAAAGATACAAAACACCAACGAGAGTTTAAATAGTGCCATTTGGAAGAACTACCCCAAGGAAACATTTGTATCGAAAAAACATACTCAAAATGGCTGTTATTACAGGAATTGGTGACTTTGTAGAGACATTAGGATTTTTTGGAAGCAGGAGACATGACAAATGTGCAACGCGTTTGCCGGAAATCGAACCACGGACCTCTCGGCTACGCGTCAAGCATGCAGACCACTACACCACGAAGGCATGCGAAGAAGGGGGGAGAAATACCTTATATACTCCCCCTTTTAAAGGGCGACTGGGGTTTTGGGGACCCAATCGCCAAATCGCGGTGGTGGAGAATCATCATCCACCACCTTTTTAGTTCGGGCGCCAGTGTAGAGACATTAGGTTATTACAAAGCAGGAGACATGAAAAATGTGCAACGCCTTCGCCGGGAATCGAACCACGGACCTCTCGGTTACGCGTCGAGCATGCAGACCACTACACCACGAAGGCATGCGAAGAAGGCGGGAGAAATACCTTATAACTTCAATTTTGAGTGTTTAAATACTTTAGGTATGGAAAAGGAAGACATAAATTCTTGTTCAATATCCATTGGACAAGGCAAGATAAATGTCGTATAGACCAAAGCGAAAAGAGGTGTTCGACTGGATGCAAGAAAAGAACAATTACCGAAAACAAAACTGTGTTAAGTTGCTAAACATAATGAACATGTAAATAAGGAAAAGGAAACATATGGCGAAAGAAGTTTCCAAAATGTTTCTTAGTTTAAAAAAAGTGTTTATTTGAACTTACTGAAAGTGTTCAAGAAAATTTTATAAATAATATTAAGTATTTCTCATCATTCTACCAATTTATTAGTAGAAAAATATGTATGCATACATGTAACGATGTTAATATTTTATATTAAATAAAATCATTTATTACTACATACTAAAAAGTAAATATTAAGGGTAAGCGTAAAAATATTCTTAAAATGTATTTTTCTCATAACGAAATTTTTGTGTTTGTTACATTTTCAAAATGCTTCATACGTTTTAGTGTAGGTTCAAAACGATTGTAATTTACATTCTTGTTTGTATATGTAACAAAACTTAGTTTGCATTTTTAATGCAAATTCATTAAGGGGATAAAAGTCCAATTAAAGTGTATTAAAGCGGGAAAATTTGTCCAAAATTTAGGTATATGTGAAAGAAATATTAATTAATAACTTACATTTTATGCAATTAACTAATTGATACCAAATTGTGTTCTTAATGCGTTTTCAATGAAAATAAAGAAAAATAACCGGAAACAGAAGAAAATTATGTCGCTTGAAGCATTTTGAAAAAACAATTAAAATGCAGAAGAAAATTATGTCGCTTGAAGCATTTTGAAAAAACAATTAAATTGCTTGAAGCAATTAAAAAAAACAATTAATAATTTAAATATAATTAAATTGCAATGAGCCAGAGCGTTTTTCAAATAAATTTGATATAATTGTGATAAAACATACATGCATGCAAAGTTTCATATCTATATGACAATAACTAAAAAGAAATATTTGAACGTCCACTGTCCTCTTAAAGAACTGTTAAGCCTAGGACGTAGTTTCATATTTAAACCGAAATTATACTTACAGCAGTATAAAACATGCTGCATTCAAATCGAATGCAAATAGTAAAACTGAATTCTAGAAAGTTTTCAGGATGGAAATTTAAAAGCAAATGCTACTAAAGGAGGAGTATCTTTACGAAGTAATCAATGTATCTCCAAGCCTCGTAACAGAGCAGTGGAATAAATACGATCGATGATATCGCTAGATCATAAATTTATTTATCGAGTATAACCATTAGCTCATATTAAATGCGAAAATACAGCTAAATCCACCTGGGAAAAACCCATGTATGTGTATGAAAAATCTATCCTCTTAGGTAAATTATTTCTCTTACGAAGTCTTTACAGTTTGAAGCTGGAAGAAAATGGCAATGTGCAAACGCACATCAGTACTCTCTTAGAATGAGTCGATAAGTTTAAAGCAATGAGAGATATTACAAAAAATGATCATACATAAGTACTTTTGCTTTGCTCAATGCCTAGCTGATATGATGCGCCAAAAATCGCTCTTGAAGGGAGACCAGAAGCAGAATTTATACCAGAAATCAAAAAGCGGAAATTAATCGATTAATTTGATAAGAATGTTGAAATAAATTCTTTAAAATCAAGACCATTTCTTTCAAAATAAAATAAAGAAAGAGATTTTGTACATACTGTCACAAAAATAATCGCTTTAAATCAGATTGCTTTTGCCTTAAATCAAAACAAAAGAATAAACTGCGCCTAAACTCAAAAAAAAAAAAAAATACACGAGGATTCAAAAACCCACAAGTCAAAAATTGCACTGCATATAAACTCGCAATAAATCAAGCAGAAACAAAACATTAAAAACTGTTAATTGATTTCCACCACTCTACCTGCTAACAGCATACTTCAATCGTCAGAAAGTTTATTTTTGACAGTCTTGCAATTGATCAAATGGTAAATAACAAGAAATATTTCTTGAAATTTGAATCTATAAACTCTTTTGATATCGTAATTGTGAATGGGAAAAATCTAACATCTTCAGGAGCAAGAACCGTTCACTTCAAAACACTAAACTGTAAAGAGAAAATACAAGTAACTGAAGTTCTTTTACCAGTAATATTATATTTAACTGAATTACATACAATTATAATCCCAATTTAGAAAATAACGGAAATAGGTCTCACAGTTCTATTTAAAGGAAACAAAAGTGTGATCTCGAAAGAAGACTACATTATTCTACAATGCAACGCAATTATTAATCTTTACCAAATTAAAACTATTGAGAAAAACTATGAACCATTGGTCCATTAGCATTTCAATGCAAAAATGGAAACTGTATTAACTTTTAGCACAGACACTTGGGTAAGAGAAACAATGACACAAATAAACTTTTAACCAAAGCACTTGTCGAAGGAATCACAGTAGAAAGCTGTAAATATGATAACATCGGAATTCGCCGTCCAACCGGGATAGTGGTTAACGACATTTACTGAGGTATCGAAGGGCGCGGGTTCTAATCCCGGAGAAGACATGAATATTTGTAAATGTTTAATGTATGTGCAGTACGGCGCACCTAAATATGCGGCAAACTTAAATATGCCTTAAGTCCTTGATCGTTGGTAGGGGCACAGGAATGGGGGACGCAAGGACCCGTCTCCTCGGTTTGCTCATTATCGAAATTGGGGGCGGAACTGAGTAAGGTCATACTGTCATCTGTATGATGCTCGAGGCTCTTGCCAATGACAGGCGCACTTTTGCCCTCGTTGCCACGATGAATTTCGTGGGTTGTTCTGATGTTACTGTCAGACAGATGAGATAAGTAGTAACAACACATGTGCATTCAGTAAATAAAATATAAACTAACGAATTTCCCACATCTTAAAGCTACGGAGATCAGAGCATTCAAAACGCTCGAACTATTTCGCAGTGATGTTTTATGAGCAATGCAAACACCATCCAACACTGGTTAACTATTTTTCGTAAGAAAATCCTAAAGAAGAAAACTTGGAAGCACAAAAAGTAGAAAATGAAATTTCTGGGAGGAGAGAAATATCAGAATTCAAAGAAAAATCCTTACAACTCTGGATATCAAACAGAATCACAAAAGGTGAAACTCCGGATTCCTACCTATTTGTAAACTCTCAATTCGGTCCTGGAACTAAACCCTAGGAAGAATTCCAAACTTTGGAAGAAAATCAAAACTGAAAATGCCTGAAAGCTACTCGAGAAGAAGTTAATTCATTAAGAGAAAACAGCACCTGCAAACTAGTTGATTTACTACAAAGAAGAAAACCAATAAGTTGAAATTAAACTTCCGAAACGAAGCTAAATGCAGATGGAAAAATTAAAACGTATAAACGCAGATCAGTTGGAAAATGGTTTAGCAGGAAGTTTAGATCTGAATATGATGAAACCTTTAAGTCTGTGGTAAAATCGACAATCTACGAATTTTCTTATGCAGCTTCTTACTTAAATATGCCTTAAGTATGCCTTATTGAAACATGTTTGTCAGATATATTGATGTCAAAACAGCTTTCTTTCCTTGAGAGAAGAAATTTCCATAACTCACCTCAAGGATAGGCAAGAACTCAAAATGTGTACATAAAGTATGCAAGCAGAAGAAATGAATACATGGACTAAAACAAGCAGGAAGATCTTGGAATCTGAATGGGAAAAATGAGTATAAATTTATATCGCTTATACAAAGTAAAACAGACCTTCTCTTATTTTTCAAAAACCACATAGGTAAATTCACATGTATATAATATTATATGTCGATGATATAGTGCTTATAAGAAGTGATAGCGGAAAAGATACAACGATAACAATCCAGCACTTAAAAGAGATGTTGGAAATCAAAGACCTACGAAAAGTCACTTATTATCTTAGTAGAAATATCGAGAGATCTGAAGATGGAATCTTTAGATCTCTCGATATTTCTACTAAGATATACTACTAAGATATACTACTTAGATATACTACTAAGATATTTCTACTAAGATATACTACTAAGATTCTTTTAAACCAAAGAATGAAAGCAAAGAAATAGTTCAAAGAAAAGGATTTCAGGATGAATAAACAAACTGCACTTCATTGGAAACAAACTACTGCAAAATGGAAATTGAAATAATCTTCTAAAATCTACTACAGATTATACACAAGCAATAGGGGCATTACTATATATTCCAACAATCAGTCGACTCGAAATAGTATGTGCTGTCAATCTAGAGTGTAGGAGAAATGAAAAACCTCAAAAAACATATTGGAATGATGTAATGTAACTCATTCGATACTTGCATACATATATTTCTTTCTTTCTTTCCTCTACCAGAGGGACAGCCGGCTTGCTTAGGAAAGGTGCTTGACTGCCTGTTAAGTTCCGTCGAGGGCTGAAAAAATTAGAGCAAATAATCCAATTATTTCCTAGCGCCTTAGATCAAGCTTCCCCTACCTGTCTTTGCGAAAGAAAACGAGGGAAGGAATTAAAAAAAAAACTCAACTGTGAACTATAAAGAAAGTAACGTTTAACATTTTCGAGGGGGAATTGAAGCAATGTTTTAGCTATGAAGCATTGTCATTGTGATGCAAACCGATCAATCATTCAAATAAGGAATTCTTCATGTTGCCGAATTTCTGTCACAAACACGATACTTTTGTATATAAACACATGTGTATACGTCTAAGCATGTTGATGCGAGCATCAGTATAGCAAATGTACAGAATGCTAATAAATAAGTATATGTACAGACACCAATACTACTACACATATTGCGGATGATTACATGTAAATATACAGCCACTAGGGACCCAATCGCCATATTATGGTAGGGAAGAATCGTCATCCACCACATTTTGGTTCGGGCGCCATTGTGGAATCATTAGCCTATTTTGAAGCTGGAGACATGAAAAGTGAGCAATACCCTGGTCGGGACTCGAACCTGGACCTCTCAAATACCCGCTGAGTGTGCTAACGTTACACCAAGAAGACATGCACAAAGAAGGGAGATAATACAACTGGTTTGAATAAATATGTTGCTGCAAACAATCCTAAAACAAATATGCAGCTACTCATTTGCTATTACAAACACCGTGAATATGTAGGTATATCCATGTGTCAACATTTTTAAATATATAAACTAGCCCAAAACGTGTTAATGGGACATCGCTAATGCAAATATGCCGAGTTCTGCTACAGAAGTGGATTATATATACTATCATTATTGCATTACTATATTAACTAGTTCAAACAAGTATGTTTCAAATGTTGATGTGGGCATCACTCATACAGATGAGAGATATAATAGAGATATGAATTTCGTTAGAGATATTATAAAATAAGTACATGCATATATACAATTATTATTAAAATACACTTGCTGGCTTAAATAAATAAGTTGATGCAAACATTCCTAATAGAAATATACAGATGTTCAGATGCTGTTACAAACGGGATGAATTTGTAAATGAATACATATATTTATGCAAGAATCACTGAAAAGAGAAATAAAAAAATAGTAAACATATCAAGCTATTATATTGATGCAGAATCTATTAGCATAGTTAAACGGTATTGCGCTATATATATATGTAACATATAAAAATCAATGTTAATGCAATAAATACGCATAATTTGTGAAAATATAAACTGATAGTAGCAGTGTAAGTATTGTGGCACTGAAATGACATAGTCATATGTGTTCCAGTGGGGGGGATAATAAGATATGAATTGTTATCACAAATTAGCAAGTAAATTTCGAGATATTGATGTATATAGGCATGCTAATGCTGGTATTGTTAATATGTAATACCTGTATGAAAACACTAATACTATGAATTGCTAGCTGTGAAAGAACCTAAAGAAAAAAGGAAACTTGAAGGAGATGAGAAAATATGTAAATATAGTGTGTAGTTCTATGTAAATGCTTAAAATTTGACAGGCACCATGATATGCAACTACGGTAGAACAGCAAAAATTCTGTCATTACTGTGAGTCGTTGGAAATCAAAAGTGAAATGTTGGTGCATTTTTTAATACGTTTAATGCTATACAGGGTATTAAAATGTTTTTAGCCCAAGTGTAGCAGTGTTCATTAGCTGGTTTCCGAAAGTAAAATCTAGTCGTTTCTTGGCAATCAAAGATGTAATGATTTGAGTCACCAATAACCTCACAAATGTATTGATCGCTGTCAGGAAGACCGAAGCGGTTTAAATAACTCATGTAAGGACCACGACCTGTGAGGGACTATGTTAATTTCTCTGCTCTGCTGTTGAGTTCACGTTGACTCTAGGGATACATTTGAATACTCTTCTTCCTGCGGAGTCCTCATTCCAACTATTCTGCCATTGTTCCATGTGTTGACAATTTGTAGAGGCCTTCATATGCATGCTTGGAGCTTGCATGAAGTGTGCTCTAGTGATTGAGTGCATAGTTGCCTATTTAGCTACACTCACTTCCAAAAGTTAAGCACGAAGATGTAAAATGCAAAATCAACAAATACTGCTTTGATCGACAAACATTCGCCAGGAAAGTAGCATATATATTTATGCATAAACAAAATCAATAATTATATACAGAAATGAAAAAAATATTAAATTTTTGTAAGTTATCAGATAATGACATACTGGAGATTTAAACAAAACTATGTATATAAAGTGAAAATAAACAGCATAAAATGAAAAAAAGGACATTAATTGGGTATGCGATCCCTCTCATCTGTATACAAAGTTTAAACCTTGTGACCATGCTTTCAATTAGGTGGTCAACCACCGCAGAATTAAGTAATTGCCATTCTTCTTGTAGAGCAGTTTCCAGCTCAATAAGAGTAGTTGGAGGTGAGAAACGTGAAGATACAGCATGGACGAGAGCCTCCCAAAGATTTTCAATGGGATTAAAGTCGAGCGAATATGCTGGCCACGCCATACGCGCAGTCCCTTCACTCTCCACATATCATCGACGATGTCAGCTGTATGGGGATCGTCCATTAAAACAAAGGTAGGGCCAACTGCTGCAGCGTACAATCTCACAATGGGTTCTAGGACTTCATCTCGATATCGGACAGCCGTCAAAGAATCCCGTTTAAAGATGTGCTGGTCGGTTCGATAACTTAATGAAATCCCTGCCCACACCATAATGCTTCCGCCTCGGAATGCGTCATCTTCGGTGATGTTTTTGGACTGATTACGTGTTCGTTGATCACGCTATATCCTTATAGCCTTGTCATCTGGCACCAGAGCAAATCTTGACTCATCAGTAAATTTAACTTTGCCCCAGTCAAACACATTCCAATTAACATGTTCCCGGCACCAATGTAATCGTGCCCCTCTTGATTGGACAGATAGAGAAACACAAACTCGAGGTACCCTGGCGTACAGTCCACTCATACGTAATCTTCGGCGAACAGTAGCTGCAGATATCGCCTTACCAACGGACGCTGTAACCATAGATATCACATGTATGGAGGTCGCTCTGCGATTCCGCTTGGCTACAATAGCAGTATATCGATCTTCTGCGGGGGTTGTAACCCTTGGGCAACCGGCTACGGGCCTCCGGACAACTGTCTGTGTGGTTTGCAATTGTTTCCATAAACGTGAAATTACAGAATGATGAACGCCGAAGAAAAGAGCAACATCTGTGATCGACTGTCCTGCTCCAATGCGCCCTACAGCACGCCAGCGCTCAGAATCTCCTTTTACGTCTTCTGGAAGTCAAAGATGCACGTATGCCTTGAAAACAAATTGTACGAAAGTTTTAAACACCTTCTATCAGTACTTAAATCAACTTCTGTAACCCTTCATAAAGCTGCCTTGTTATAAAACTGCCTTTTTTTCATATTTCTTCACGTGAAAGCGCGATTGGCTGTTACCTAACATATTTGCATACTTCCATCTACCTCTGCAGCTAATTGTATCCTCTTCAATTCTGATTGGCTTCCGGAAATTAGCATTTTGCTCTCCGTGTTCAATTTTTCGATGTGAGTGTGTAAGGTTTTAGTTAAATTAACAAAGTTTTATTTTAATTTAAATTTTTCTATCTCTTCTCATGTTTCAACTTCCCGTCAGAAGAAGCGCGTGTTTTCAGCTTATGCTAATTTGAAGTAGAGCCAAGTACTATTTAAACCAGAGGTAGAAACCTCTTAGTGTGAGAGAGCTTTTAGTCTCAGATCACGGTCATTCTGTTCGACATTCGCCTGACCAGCTAGCAGCTAAATTCTAAGCCATAGTGCTTACTACGTGATTGCTTATTGAAATAAATCCAAGTGCGCTAGTATTAGTAATTCTTGCTACGCACCATTTAGTTAGAGGTCAACTCCGCGATTAGCTCTATGAGCAAAGATTAATCAAATTACTATTTAGCTTTAGTTTAAATTTATCTGATTGTTCATTTAGACCCAAGTGTGGTCTTTTACTTTCTGTATCCCTCCCGAGTTGGGAAGTGATTTGTAAATAATATTGATTTAATAAAAGATGATTTTAAATCCCTTTCAAGTGCAGTTATTATACAACTGAAGCACAGTATCTACAACCAGAACATAGTTGCATTCAGCTCCCTGTTCCAGATCAGGACTTAAGGAGTTTAAGGAGTTACTTTAAGATGCTTGCCAAGAACATGCACAGAACACTCAGTCCTGACAAGTGTATTTCGCCGACTCTTTCCTTATCGAAAATCCCAGTAGATGCACGAATCCTTTGAGTTTCGGTCTTTTATTTTGCATCGTTGGTCCTGGATGCCTTAGAGACTGAAGGCTGAAACGCTATGTATTGTTAAGTGGTGTTCTGTCTTTATGCAGCAATGTGTAGCTGCTCTGAGAGCAACTAGTTCAGCCTGGAAGACTAAGTTGTTTTGATTTAGCCTTCGCACTCAGGTCTGAGTTGCATCGTACTTTAGCACATACAGCTGCCTGCGTCTTTCTTTCCTTTGTAGCCATCTGTGTACAACTTGAATGTTAAACTTCGTTAAGTGCCAGGGTGTTAACGTGAAATTTGACTCAACCTCTGTAGTGACAACTTCATACTGTTCCATTTAAATCTCTGTGTCCGAACTACTGCATATTCTCATTGTATCAGGAAAAGTGGAAGTAGCTCAGCCAGCACAGGGCAGTATTGGGGAACGTGTGGTATCCTCGACAGATGTTTAGTGGAAATGGTCGTTGCGTCAATCTAAGTTGATTTATCATATACGTGTCCATTTCTGTGTCCCACGTGGAGGCTCCGGGCAATGCTGTTACTACGGAATACTAAATCTTTAGCATTAGCGAAGATACGCATCATTTAGTTGCTGCTGTTCTGAGCACTGAATTTGATAATTTTTGCAGTCTTTGTTTAATGTAAAAAGTGTGCTGATGCTAGGTGAGTTTGTCATCTATTATTGCGCCTATGTTTCTGAGGTGTTGAACGATTTTAATGTTAATCCCGACTCTTCCTGGGATGTGAGTATATCTTCTTCCGTAGTTTTATAACCAGTTTCTGCATCTTAGACTTTGAAATTATGAGTTTGCTATCTCCTGCCCAGTTGACGAATTTATCCGGTACTTTCATTTTAGATTTTAGGATTCATGCTTTATCAAGTGAGTCCTTATTATCAGTACAGTTTACTTTTCTACTTATAGGATGTCATTAGTGAATGAAACTTCTAATGTTTACACAAGTTGTATTGGACAACGTAATTTCGAATGAGACGTTTTTATTTTTACAATTCGAATTCGAATACGTCCGTCCATTTAAGGAATAAGTTCGGTTACTCGACATAATCGCCGGTCGATTCTTTTAATAATATCGGATTCAGTTAGCTGTATATCTTTAACAGCTATTTTAGGGGTATGTTTAATTTTGCTCTTTGAAAGAGACGCTTCGGAATTGATTTTCCAATCTCTTTGAAAATTTTGTCTATATTTTGCGTTTCATTTAAACTTTTATGCTCGACAGTATCAACGACTAGTGCACTGAATTCCTTGTTGTCTTAGAGGAAAAGCGAAAGCAGAGTTCAGAAATCTTTCTTGTCTCCTCTGCTAATAATTCACCTCTTCACGTATATGATTTTTATCTTCGTCTATATTAGCAGAAAAACGTTTAAATCTTTCATATCTTCTTTTCCTTTGAAAGAATTATATTGAGTCGTCTGTATTAATTTCCTTTCTCGCTTTTGAAATTCAGAAGAAGTGTGCTCTTCCATGGCTCTTTCTTCTTTCCTGCAAACACAATTATTTCTAAATCTTAAAATCCAACCCATTGAAAGAAAAATTTCTTTGAATTTGAAGAAGTACGAATAGACTCTCTCACACTGGCAAATATTTTCAATGTTAGCCGAAATGTTGTAAATTTTAACTTCTCCTTCTGCATCTGTTCTTCATTGATATTATTCAAGATGCTTCTACAGTTCTAAAAATCAGTAGGTTTAGTAAAATATTGTTGATATTTTCACCATCAAGGTAACAAAAAGGTATGTTGCTGTGCAATTCGGAAGTTGGCAGGATTCACTTAATCAGCTGCATTATTCCATGAGAAAGGAGAAGATAGTTTCCTTATCTCTTGTACTCGATTTCGAAAAAAGACTAAGTCTCTTCTTTAATTATCCATGAGAGTCCAGTAGTTGAATCGATCCAGTAGTTACATTTTACATCCTTGCAATACAATGCTTTAAATACTGAATTTGACAATATTGCCAGCAACAAACAGCTAAGATTTCTATGCGTATTATAGTTCCGCCTCTTAAAAAGCCGCTCTTGATTTAGCAGCAATTAGTGATAGTTCAACTAAACTTTCCTCTTTAAATGTAAAAAATACCACTGCAGCAAAGGCATCTTTGCTATCGTCACAGAAAGTGTGAGTTATGTAGTGCTTCAAATTTGGTTTAAAAAGAATCCATGTGGAAATATGAATTTCTTCCAAAATCGTTAATTTTTTAAACAAGTAAAAGAATATTCTTTTTCGAGATTACCAGTGATTTCTGCGTCCAATTTCACATCCACCTTGCAAGCGTACTGTAGATTTATCTAACAGAATATTTTAACTGGAGCGCTATATCCATATTTGATCAAAAGCTTTATGAGCCACTAGTAGCATGACTCTCTTAATTATGTTTTCAAGGTTTAATTCTTTCATCCATCACATATTAACCCTTAAGAATCCACCTGACGTTTCCACATAAGGCTTAACACAGACGTTTTCCAACCATGTTCAGTTTTGTTTCTTTCTGCATATCCTCACTGTCTGAGATCAAAAGGGTCTTTTAATATTAGCAGAGTGTATTTGGAAATAAAATCTTTTAAATCAGTGTTACTGTTAATACTATAAGGCATTTCTTGACATGCTTTCGTGGTGTAGTGGTCAGCACACTCGACGCGAATTCGGGAGGTCCGTGATTCGAGTCCCAGGGAGGGCATTGCTCATTTTACACATCTCCTGCTTTCAAAAAAACCTAATGTCTCTACAGTGACGCCCGAATTAAAAGGGTGGCGGATGATGACTCTCCACCACCACAATTTGGCAATTGGTTTTCCTAATCCCCAGTTGCCATTAAAAAAGATATTTGTCCAGCCTTCTTGGCATACCTTCATGTAGTGGTCAGCACGCTAGGCGCTTGTTCGAGAGGGCGGTGGTTCGGATCTCCGCGAGGGCATTGTTCATTTTTCACAACTCCTGCTTTAAAAAAGTACCATATGTCTTTATAATACTAGCTACAACAATAGTAACATGGTAGACACTAAACCTTTGTATTAATTTATCTTAAGTGTGCAGTGAAAATCTTGACTAGTTTCAATATGGTATTCTGTAAGAGAGGCAAGAACGAAAGAGCTGTTGGTAACTCCAAGTAAAAATATTGTTTGGGGACAAGTTTTAAATTTCTTCTTTTCTAAATTTTCCTTACAAAGAAAAACGCAAGAATTCTCTTTTCTTTTTGCAAATTCTTATTTGCAGAAAGCCATTTCTAATACCTCTAATGACGCCAAATTTCTTTTTCCTAAATCGCTATAGAAAATCTGGTATCCATGAGATTTTGCTCATATTGCAGACACTAGTTCAAAGGGTGGTTTTGCATCTTTGCTGACTTATTAAATACTAGTTGAATGTGAGTTGATTATCTGGCTTGTTTTATGAGAGTTTGCAAAAATGTCATAAAACAAACCAGATGATACAGTTTGATGAGATAAATAAACGATATACAGAACAACTTCATGAAACTACTTCAGGAAAACATGTTTATATCTATCACACAAATTTTTAGACAAGAGTTTAGTAATTGTCACTTAAAGTATTTCCTGAACGAGGTGAAAATTATGGATCACGGGAGAACTATCTTCAGCGCACGGCAAACAAGCTTCATGACGATATAACGATTATCGCGATTAAATGTCACTGTCTTTAAGACGCTTTCTTTAGTTTTTAGGTCTATCTCCAGTTTTGACTTTTTCTCCATGGAATCCTTGATTCCAGTGACATCTAATTTCCAAAGATTGAAAATTTCCATTTTCTAACAAACCGTGATGTTACAGTTATTGCCAAGTTTTCACTTACAATATCCACTTGTGAGATTTGCCCCATTAATGGTGAATCAACATGTGCTTCGTATGCAGCTAAACCTGGGGAAAATACTTTTCTCCGCTTGTCAATAGTCTACCAATAATATCTGCTTCAATTAGGATTTGAATGGATTCTTAGAGGAGTGAATATCAGTTAAACTAACATTGAAGTTCTTCAGTTCCTCCAGCCAAGGGCCTTTATTATTGGCAGTACATTTTTATAGCACCTTAATCTAAGACTTCAAAATTTAAGACAAATTTCTATTTAGTTGTTTTAACTTTATATTTTGTAACAATTATGCTTAATTTCCTTAGTAGAATCACCAGCAACTAAAGATTATTTAATCGTTTCTTGACAGCTTGTAGGTTTCTTTACAGCTTGTTTCATTTCTGCTGCAATATCCCTTAAAATATACGTTCTTGTGAGCCAGTATCATATAGTACACGACATATTCATTCTTTATGACTAAAGATTGGCTTTAAGAGATTAAAATGATACCTTTGTAACTGAACTTGTATTTGATACGTTAACATCTTTTTATGAGATTTTCCCTCTTCTGTGTTCTGACTAGGCTTGTTACAGTTCTGCAGTTGATCACCCAACAAGTGAACATGTGTTTTACTACACCTATTTTATAAGCATACGATATTTTCTAACTCAATGACCTGAAACAAGGCACGTAAAAGAGCATTTGTATCCTTTGTATTTTTCTGCCTTTAATTTAGTCTGCTTTTAATCTATTATAATTCTGTCACTTTTCGAGCATTAAAAAAATCAGAACTTGCATGCCTGCTTTCCCAAAATATACCTCTTTTTCAGGTTCTTTTGTGGATGTTAACAACATGGATGGCTTAGGAAGTTTGCCTCTTTGAGATTCTACGTTATATTTCTCTTTTCGTGGCATCTTTATATCTTCATTTTTACTTAACCAAAACCCGACATCGCTGAAGATAGTTTTTCCTTTCCCTCAATTTCGTACATGAGAAACGACATCAAATTCTTCAGACGTTCTTTCTTATCATTTATAGAACCAGAAAAAAGGCTTCCAACCGAAGCATTCTGCAAAGGCCTCATCAAAGCATTTTTCCACCACTGAATAAAGAATAGATTCCTATTTGTAACTCCCAGTGTTTCGAGAGCTCGCAAATAAGTTATAAGTTTGTCGTAGTGGAATATAAATAATACATTGTTTTCGGATTTCACAGAGATTATTAATTTCAACAACTCCTTGACATATACTTCCAACAAAATATCTTCTCTAATGAAACAACCCTTTAAACTTTCTTCAACCTTTTCGTAATTTGCTCCGGTTGGTGTGAAATTATGCACTATCTCTCTTGCTTTGAAGCCAACGGCAGTTGCTTGCAGTAGATATTGGAATTTGTTTTCAAGAGCTATATCGTCATCTTTATCAATAAGATCAATCTCGCTCCAAAAAGGTAGCAGTTAATTTAAATCGTCGCCAAACTGCTTGAACTATAATTAATCAAAGTAAAATTTTTCTTTGAACTAATTCTCAGTTAATTTAAAAAAATTAACTGAGAAATTGTACTTCGGTTTTGAGTTTGAGACTGTATTTTCGTTAGTTCCGCGTCACCGTTTAATTGAATTCTTGAGCTTCTGTTATTCTTGATTCTATCATCAACAATATTCTCCAAAATTCACTTTGACAAAATTTTGGTCACTTTTGTATTCATCAGAGTTTAAAATAATATTCCATATATCGGAGATTTTTGACTTACTTCGCCAGTTGACTCTGTCAGAAATTTTAAATCGTCTTGTTTGAAGTATTTTACTGATAAAAACATCATTCAATCCTATATTAATAAATGTTGGTTAACTTTAATTAAATTGATAAGCTCGAAAGTTTTAATTTCTGTTTAACACTTCAAAAAATAATTCATGCACAGATGAATTTTGTTAGGTATATGAAAGGCAGGATCTGCTAATTTAATTTCCCTTCGTAAGTCTATTTTAGAAATATCAATTTGATTTGTAGGCGTTAGCCCAAAAATGCTAGACAAAATAAAAATGAGTGAAGCCGTATAGCAATCACCATCTTCGATTGAAATTGTTGTGGTTGTTTAATTTCTCGCCCACTTATTTCCGTCATGGTGGTGTTTATTTTCTGTCTATTTAATCCCAATGCATCAGGAGCTTCAGCAATTAATATATTGAAGCAACGCTCTGCGTCCAGGAGTCCTTTTAATTTCATTTTTTCTCCGAATGCCTATTCATTGAATAATTATATCGTACACAGCAACAAAGTTTATTTACCTTCCTTTGTTAATATGGCTGCTAACACGTTCGCAGAATTTTGTGCAATTAAGGCAGATGGGAAATTTAATTTTTTACTGTTATGCGCCAGTCGCAAACGCTTCATTTGAAGCATTCGCTGAGGCTTTTGGTTTTGTGTAAATACGAATTAAATTGTTATGCTTGGAATTTTTACAGATTCTGAGAGTAAAATTTGATTTATATGGCTCTTTTACATTTTAATACAAATCTTGCACAACTTCGATTCTTGAATCTAGTAGGTTTTGACTCACGCGTACGAAGGAATTTAGAACAATTGTGTAAAGAATATTCTGCGTTACAGAGAATACAATATTTAATATTTTTTTTCGATGCGTCTATAATTAAACTCTCAGATATTATATTTATTCCCTTGACATGAACTAGTATTTCTGCTTGTTGCTGGTTTCAGGTGTGTATTATCAGACAAACCTTCTAAGACTAAAGTTCTGTTTTCTAGAAAACTTAAGAATTCATTAAAGGAGAGAACATTTCTTTATTTTAACGTCCACTCAAATTATTTACACATTTTGTTATTGATTTTTTAAGTAAGATATTCATAATTATAGTATCGGATAAGTTATTGTGTTCCAATTCCAATACTTTTAATGAACAGAAATTAGGTTTTATATTATTCAATAAATGGCATAATTCCCTGGAGATTCACTTTAATTTCTTCATGAGTTAATCAATTTTGCATGTGAAAATGCACAATCGATCTCTTAGTTTCAAAACGAGCTAACGAGCTTCAAGTGTTTTAAGAGGCGAATCTTAACTGTCTTGTTCTGTTTCTGTTTATTTCAATTCTCTATTTAAATCGGCCTCTAAATAATGAAGCTTTTGTAAATCGTCAAGATTATTATTATTGACAATTAAAGAACTAAATTCGTAATTAAAGTTCCTGCTGTCCAGTTGGGATAGCGGTTAGTGTATCTGACTGCCTTACCAAGAGGCCGGGCTCGAATCCTGGGGAAGGTACGGATGCTTGTTAGCGTATAATTTCTGTGCTGCAAGATGATACTCAAATACATGCCTAGTCGAAATCCTGTCGAGTAATTTGTAGTAGGGGAAGAGGGGGGTTGGAAAACCTCGGGTAGGCTCCCAGGCTGTCTCCACTCAGAATTTCCTCCTGAGTGAAACTTAGCCCTTAACGTATCCCAGCCTTAACTAATATGCCTACTTGGATGTACGGTGCCAGTCTTGTTTCTATCTGTATCTATTTTTAACCCTTAAACACAGAGGTTGGGTCTGTATAACGGCGCCAATATTCTAGAACTGCGAAACAGCTTATAAGCTATACAGTCATTCTTCTCCTTTTCATTCATTAAAGTTGACATAAAATATAATTATTCCCAAATTTTTATTAAACACTATCCGTTACTTATTTTTTTAAATAATTTTTAAAATTGGGTCGCGATTATATAGACCTCACCTCTGCGTTTAAGTTACTTTTTTCTCGCATGAGGAGAGATGGCTTTATTACTACTTGAGTCATTTCAGTGGCTAGCCTGATAAGAGATAGTGCCAAATTGAAAACCAAAACTAATTTTTTGTTAGAGTTATCATCAGAATTACTGAAACCACATATGGAATGAAGGCTTCAAAAGCCAACTGGGAACCGAGGAATAAAAATGTGCATTCAAGAGAGTGCTAGGAGTTTCCAGCGGAATCTATTCTAACCCAGAAGTAACTTAAAAAGTGTTAAACATGCTCTCTTTATCTCCCTCGTCTGAGAAGAAAAACTGTCTATCTGTGTTTCTGCTGCAAGAGTCCGATAATGAATATTCCAAGAGAATTTGCAAAAATTGTGCTAAAAATGCTTAAAATAATGTGCTGCAGTTTTTAATAGTCTTTATATATTATTTTTTTTTGCATTATTTTACATAATCCAGATTCTATAGATGGAAAATTTATTAAATAGTTTAGTTTGTGCGCATTTTCAAGTAAATAGTGTTTATTTTATTTATTCGATTAAGCGCTCCGCACTTTTTCATATGTGATTAAAAAATTAATTTTAATGCATTGATTTTAGAGTTCTAAAAAGAAATAATTACTTCAACATAACACGCAAAGTGTATTAATGCTTACATAATAACAAGAGTACATTATTTTGAAATTTTACATTTTTAAAATGTATAAAAAATAGCGCGGTCTGAGAGACCCCTTCTCTGTATTTACGTAACAGAAAATGAACATCTGTACTTAAGGGTTAAAATTACTAAAATCTTCATGATTTCCCACTAATGCAATGAAAATTGGGAAACTTTTACTTTATGTAAAGTCCCTTCTTCATTACACAGTGCTACACAATAATCATCTTTTAAAGTTTGAAGCGTATTTTGTCTTAAATGTTGAAAGTAGGTGATACATTTCTAACTCCACATTATGCAATCATCAATCGATCTGCTCCGTAAACCTTCAATTTTATTCATCCTTTCGTCAACGCTGCAATAGTTGTGAATGATTTTTTCATGCTACTCTCTCACTGATGTTTTATAATTTCACTTCTAGTTCAACTTAACGTCCTGCTGATTCTTTGAAATTATTCACAAAAGTCTCCAGTTTCGTAACATGACACTTGATTTAGTCTCTTTAACGTTTTAATTGCATTAACTTAATTATTGTGTTTATTTTAGAGGTTTAAGTTACACAACGTTGCTAAACTTTGTCCTCAAGACACAATTTTTAGCCCAAAGGTTATTTGCCCAGAAGGGTTAATAATTTTTTCATGTTGGCATTTTCCTTTGATTCATTATAAATGCCGATTCACTTTTCAAATATTTGCCACCAAATATTAGAGCCCTGTATTCAGATATATGTATGTTTCTCCATATTATGTATATTGTATATTATTATGTATATTTCTCCATATTATTATATATATTTCATCCATATTATGTTATGTATATTGTAATAAAACAACGGTACCTAAACCATCAAATTTTAAATAACGTACGTGTCCACCCGAATATGGGCATCTGGAAACCCAAATTAGGAATTTGGTCTTTGTTTTATTATCTATTTCATATTTTCTAAAACTTTAATAAATTTTTTTATTAACAAACTCACAGATTTCAAAGCAAGCAATGGCAACACTGTACGAAAAAAAAAACATTTTTATCTCCAGCGTGCGAGACTGTGTATCGGAAATTCTAACGATATACTGATTTTAAAATTATTTCGCGATATTGCTGTTAAATTGAATTTCATGGTTTACGTGCGAAGAGTATGTTGAAGGTAACACAGAAAACGTTAAAAAAGCGCATCTTTGTGCGTAAAGTGAAAACTGAGAGCTTTCAGAATTTTTTTTCGTCGATTCTTTTATTGGACTAAAATTTAAATTAAACCAGATAAAATATGCAAAAGCAGGAGCTTCTTCACAGTTTTTCATTTTTAAAATCACGAAAGATTTATATTTTTAAATTTTTGTGTTTTGTGACCACTTGACTCGATTTTGTGACCACTTCCATCCGCATAATGCTTTTACTAATTACAGAATTTCCGCTAGGCGGCGATTCTTGCGTAGATGCTGCAAATAACGTACCAATGGATGTTTGTCATAACTGCAAATAATCTTTCCAAAGATTTAATTCTAGAAGATTAACTTGAATAATTTAAAGCTTCTAGAAACACGAATTCAGAGCTACTTATTTTCAAATCTGATAATGAAAAAGAAAATTTGATTCATAAATCTTACTATGATAAAATTCTCCTTGAGACTCTGGCAACCATTTTTCCGCTAAATTCATGGGAAAGACAACAACAACTAACGTAAAATAATTAATGAAATAATCATTCGTCACTAAATCTCAATTAACAAATTGATAATTCAGTGGTTACAATTCTCAGTCAATACGTTTACTATTGAATTTCTTGAGTTATAGAGAAAAAGGTTTTTAAAACTTGAATTTTCCGCAAAATCATTAAATAAATTTTGACTGAGTGTATTAAGAAAACATTTCAAATATCTTTGAAATAATTCTAAACGTATTTTGCACTGAAGTGTCGTTTACAGCATTAACGATTATAAAATTAAATACAAATAAAACAAACACTCTGTCAGTTCTGCAAAACAGAGAAGTTCTACGTCCTGCAGTGTTAAATATTCATTTGAGATATAGGTCTTTACCTAACGATAAACAGCCACAATCTATTTGTATGAATATTTGCCTTTAGCATATGGTAAAACTATATTCGAATGTACACCAAACAATTGTTTTCAAATAAATTATCTATGAAAATATCCTCAGCAGTTGTTTCAGTCAGTCCTGGAGTTTATAAACCTCTTTATACAAAAACATCTTTATCCTTATACGAACTAAAGGAAGTAGTGCAAGCACGAAAAATTCCGAGTACCTTCTTTTAAAGAAAATATCAATTTTGACAGCTATCGAAAGCAATTTAACGATGTTTTTGTGTGACATTTGTATGTAAGAACACAATAAAGGACTCTATTTTCCCCAAACGAATTATAAAACTGATTTAAAATAGATTCCGAAGAGATTCTTTTTCGTGGTATCTGTAATTTCATACGTACGTATGTGTGTATGTATCTCGCATAACTCAAAAACAAGTAGCCTCAGAACTTTGAAATTTTTGGGACTGCTGCAACATGTAAATGCGCACATCGCATTTTAATCGCAATCAGCTGACCAAACGTATATATATCCACGCCTCTGTTACTCGGGCTCAGTGAGCTCAGTTTTTTCATTCTTATATGTAGGTAAACTGCCCACTTTTTTGCTTTACAAATGATTGAATTGTGTTGTTCAAATCATTCGGTTAAGGTTTTTATGCCTTTAGGTAATCTGCATGCGATAGCTGTAGAATTATCAACAATTTAAAAGTTGTTTATGTGCGTCTAGGCCTAATTATTTTTTATCATAGCATACATATTTGTTTACATTTGAAACTTAGGAGAATAGTGGACTTGTTCCCAATCTAGAGAAGCTAAGCTTTGAAACAACAAAGATAACGCCTTCCTTTATTATCGAGAATTAAATCATGCTTAATCAATTCTTGAATTTATTCGAAGGAATAAGTGTTTAAGATTTACCTCGTGATTTTTAATACAGATATTTTGAAATTTTATGCGTTTTTGCCTTGTCGCGATGTAAGGACTGAATCAATTGAATGAGAAATACTGAAATCATCTGTGAAAATTTTTTTCTTTCTTTTTTTTGTTTGTTTAATTTCTGTTATACATCGTTTTAGGTTTATTATTTATTTGAATAGAACATGTGGCAACGATTAGGTAATTCTACAGATGCTATGATTTTTGTATATTCTGAGTTACAAAATGAATTAGCTGTAACGGTGTCAACTGAACCTAGCGTCAGAGTGTCGCTATGGTAAACACGTATAATGAATTTTACAGAGTGTATTTATTCTATTGTGGTTTATGCGCTATCGACATAGTAGTTTTCTTTCAATCCAATAAGCTTAAGTGAAATGCAAGAAAAAATGCGTATAATTTAATATTCCGTAGAAGGAAGTGATGTGATGTACATGTTTAGACACTTTTCTAACGATAAACGGCGACAATCAATTTGTATGAATATTTGTCTTTAACTTACGGTAAAATTATATTGGTATGTACACCAAACAAATGCTTTCGAAAAAATTCTCTGTAATAATATTATCAGCAGTTGTTTCAATTAGTATTCCCAATTCATAAACCTCTTTATCCGAAATCTCGAAAATACACCATTGAATAAAAGAGGGAGCACCAAATGGAATAGTTTGAATGTCCTGATCTAGTAAATCGTAAGCGGAAGATTTTAAAAGGGAAGAGAAAAAAGATCTGAATAAAGATTGCGAAAAAACGTTCCATTAAAGATGCGTGAATGAAGACTTACGTCAAACGAGCTTTCAGAAAGCTTTTACGTATTATTGAAAGCGGTGCTTTCTGAGAAAGAGCTAAAATTTACGAAATAAATAAGTAAGATTAGATTCATGCTCAGTATAAAATAGTTGGTATACGAACGCGGTTACAAACCCCTTGTTGACAATTGCAACTTATTTTAAATGAAAAGGAATAAAATAATGTCTTTAGTCTAGTATTACTTATATTTTAGTCGTTTGTTGGATAATTTATGTTTTATTGATTTCAAGAGAGTTTAGACACTAGTATTGAGCGAAGCAGAGTAAATATTATTTCATTTATCATATATCCAGTGACGCAAGAACTCTTTAACAGTTCATCATATTTAAAAATAAACAAAAATTAATTAAATCAAATCAATATCGATTTATACTTATTTTTTTCCTAACTTAATGAATTACCTTATGTTTCAGTGTAGCGCAAATATTCTCCAGAAAAGGAAAACTAATTAAAGTAACCCCAAAATATACACTAGGAAGTACAAGATAAAAGATAAAGCATAATAAATAAATAAATGAATATTTACTGTATGTTGGCAAAATGCGAAGCAAATCCTGTTTTCATTTTATCAGTGATAAGCTATGTGGATTCTACGAAAGAACTGACTTCATTTCATGATGATTCTGAAATTCCTGCTAATGTTCTTATAACGAAAATCCTGAGGAGAATATTCTCTTTTATCTATTTATCATCTCTCTAAGCCGATCCGCATAACCTATAATAATAGTTTACGGTAGACCATGAGGGAGTATCAGCCTAAGTGAAGCACATGAGGGGTATCAGCCTAAGTGAAAAGAGGAACTGGAGGATTTCTCAGAAGAACTAGCTCGTATTCATGTTATACATAGTACAACTAACTATGCTTTCTGAGATCCAGCTTAAGTCCAACTCTATACATTCAGCGTTTTGGCCACTGACATGTCATTATTATTTATGTGTTCCGCCCTATAACACTACACAGAAGGGAGGGCTGCTATCTTGGAGGACTTTCTAAGGGAAATTGGCCCTTATTAACATGTTACACATAGGAAAAAACACGGAAACACCCAAGCAGCCACCCGTTCGCTCGATTCGAACCTCAGACTGAACTACCAGTGATCAGGGAGTTTGCCACTTAACCTCTCGTATGTCAAAACACTAATGTTACCAAGATTTTGAAACCTAAAATATTCGAATGTATTTGAACACATTTAAGCTATAAAACTATTGGCTAGTGATGTTTTCTAAGCATTTTATGTAGCAAGAAGTTGCATTATAGATAATGTTACCCCCTGAGCACATACAATCCCAAGCACTACAAACGTACAACACGGGGCTTACAAAATTTAAGTTAACTAAAATAATAAATATTACATGCATAAATAAAATGAACAAAAACAGAAAACATTAGTCTCAATTTCACTAAAACTCAAAAACAGATAACTTCACTGGCCAAATCACGCCAAACGTTTCAAAATCGTTTTACAAGCATAATCTAGGGCCATCGAAGGCAGGGGGGTCAAAAATTAAAAGTTTCATATCTTGCAGGTACTCTCTTTGAACACTCACATAAATTATTTCATTTTAGATTGAAATGACACAAGTAATTTGCAAACAGTAAATGCGAGGAAAGAATCGTTTGATGCCTTTAGCATTACAAGATGAAATATTGTTCTTCATTCCATTTAGCTAAAAGCTTGTTATAATGAAATGACTTCCAATAGCTCTTTGGAAAGCTAATGTTGATATCTAGGGGTAAATTTAAATCACCTTTTGCTAAGAAATCAGCTATTTCATTTTCATCGAATACGTGATGACCACGTACATAAGCAAAACGAATATCAATTCTCCCAGTTCTAATTTCTAAGCAAATGTCAGTTATTAGAATTCCAAATTTATTGCGTCTGGTAATACTGTTCAAAAATTGAAAAGAAGAATGATGACCAGAACATAGAAAGTGTACTGC